>CM076578.1:1330673273-1331022078 GCA_034641835.2 Pinus albicaulis
ATTTTGGTGGACTAGGAGTTCTGTCTCTTCCTTCTAAAGCTCTTTTCTCTAATTTCTCAACATAGTTGTAAATTTCTTGCTGTGCAGGGTCTATTTCAGGAGCTCCTTCATCAAAATCCTCCTCATCATTAATGAAGAAGAAACACCTCAAGGCTCTTAAGTTGAGTTTGATTATGTTTTAAGAGGTTAATGGCATGTTTAAAACCAATTTTATACAGTTGGAAGGTACCTTTTTGATACAAGGTCAAAATCTGGAAATTACACAGTTTTCCACAGTTTTGTAGCGTTTCCTAGGCTTGAAGCAAGGAAAACGCTACGAAAATTTTTGTAGCTTTATTTTTTCTTCTAAAACCACTTTTTCTAGTTTGAAATGAGGGGAAATGGTAGTGATGATGTGTTAGGTCATGATGGATACTATGGAACAACAAAGGAGCAGAAATTTTGAGTTAAAATGTCATTTTTTGGACACTACGAAAGCATGCTACAAAACTGCTTTGTTTTCATAGCAAGTTGTTTTTAAAGGTTTATGAGGAGTTTAAAAGTATTTTTGGACAAATGGAAACATCTAATAGATAAAGGGACCTTTCCACCAAATATTTATGATTTGAAGACCATGAAATGGAGACATCTCAACAGCTAAAACCTTCGTTGAAGATAAGGTCCCATTTTTCTGAAAAATAGGGTTTTTTCCCCATATGTTGAGGAGGATATTTAAGATTTCAAGTAGTGATGAGATATGTCATAGATTATTCAAACATGTGAGGTTTAGTTGTCAAATATATAACTGCTTTAAGAGATAAGGTAGTTTGATGTAATAAATAGAAGTTTTAGTCCTATTAGGAAAATGTATGTTTTAGAGTATAGTTGTCATTTTATGATAAAACGACATATTTTTATGTTATGTAAGGTGTCATTAGAAGAATTTGATGAATCTAGCCAAGAGTCAGAACATCTCTGATGTAACAAGGTCTATTTAAAGGTATATTACCGAAGTTGTAATGGGTTGGAGATTTTTTGCACTACTGTTGCTTTATGTAATTTGACTTATATCAGTAATATAGAGGACTTCTTCTTGATAGACCTGAGATTATCATGGAGTTTTTAATGCCTTTTCGATATATATTTTTATGTGTATCACTTGCATTATATTTCATCTTTATTACTCATAATTCATATGTTTATGCTCTGACTTCCTTTATTGATGAAATTACTATGTTGCCCTATGTTCTATGTGTGATTTTCCTTTGTTAAAAACTCTTATTTGCATTAGCTTCCATGTCAAGAAACCTTTCCACTAAATCTACTGATTTGTTGACTCCATAAGCCCAATGGTTGCAGACTTGTATTATTTTCAACCTACATACATCAAAATCAAGTTACTTTTCAAATAGAGTTAGCCATCTAGTTTCATCATTATCTAATATCATAAACCCCTTTGAGAGAGCCCTCTCAGACTAAAGAGGCTAAGCTTTAGTCGGAAGTTGGTTTGAAACAATTACATAGAGTTGTCTGATTAGCAGCCAATCAAGTGCAATTTTGTGATAACATTTTGGTGCATCTATTGGGAGCATGAGGATATAATTTTCCTGAAATTTTGAAGTTGAACTTCTGAAGGTAGCAGGATCTCAGAAATATGTTTGAGGCTACATATACCTTGGTGAATACATTCAAAATTCATATGATCAAAGGTGGCTTAAAAAATGATATACATGAGGATAAATCTTGACCCAGATCCACCTACAATTGTGGAAAATCCAAACACCATCTCTAGAGGCATTCGAGACATTTCTGCAATATCAAGTACTCCATTACATACAAAATCCTTGTCCTATGAAGTTTTAAGAAGTCCTAAAGATAAAAATTTTGATGATAAAATTCAGGAAGTCTCGTTTAGGTCTGAAAGTGAAAAATAATTGACTAAAATTTTCTTAGACCTACATAGAAGAGGTATTGATACCTCAGCCTTAGTGACACAAAAATATAAAGAAGATTTTTGGGAAGAAGTCACTTCAAAGTTGTTGTTAGAGAGAGAATATTTGGAAAAGTTGAAGGAACTAGATCCATTTGAAATTTTGTTAAGAAGTAAAACTGGTGTCACTCTACCTTATTGGAGTTTAATTGTGACTAGACAACAAAGACCACCCAACCCTCCTCCTAACAGTTCCTCTTCCTCTACTACTATTGTTCCTAAAACTACCACATTTCCAGTCAGCATGGCAGGAAATGTGCCACCTCCACGTGCTGTTGCACTTGCTAGGTATTCCCCTCTTGTTCTTCCAGCTGTCCTAAATGCCCTTCCTAGCAAGTATTTTGCTAGAATCAAAAATTGGGTAAGTGATGAAGAGGTTACAACTGAAGAGCATGTAGACCAGTTTAATGACTTGATAGACAGGGAGGAGGTTGACCATGAGGATTTCAAGATGAGATTGTTTGCTCAGAGATATACTGGTGAGGTCAGGAAGCTTACATAATTGGAATGAATTTGAAGATAGCTTCTTGAGGAAGTGGGGAAATAGAATCAATACTGTGAAAGCCCTCACTGAGTATAATAGTTTCAAAAGAGCTGTTGATGGAACTATTCAAAAATTTTCCAAGCGATTTAACAAATTTTATGACTCCATCCCTGCCCATCTAAAACCTCCTCCAGGAGCAGTTTAGTTGAGATATGCTGATGCCTTTGATTATGATTTTTCTATCCTACTGAGACAAAGAGAATCCCCTTCATTAGCTAAAATGAAAAGTGATGCAATGAAGGTGGAGGTCAATATGATAGCAGCAAAAAAGTCAAAGATGGGAAACACTAAATTGAAAGAAGAAGATAAGCCTTCCACCTTAGAGGATAAATTTGACTCCATGATGAAGACAATGGAAAAAATGATGGATAGGCTTGCCCTTGGAAATGCCTCTGCTCCTCCTGCACAATATGAACCTCAGTTTAGAAATCCTCAGTTCATAAGACCTCAAAACCAGCAGAGACCAAGGGAAAACATGAATCAGCTTGACCCTCAAGTAAGGCCTCCTTTTCAGTAAAACTTAGTTGATGAAAAAGATTAGCCTAAAATACAAGAGTACTCAATTCATTGCTTAGATGAAAACATGTAAGGAATGTTTCACTAAGGAGGAACATGATGAGTTAGATCATGAAGTAAACAAGGGTGAGGAACCATCTAATTATCTTAAGGGATATCAACATGCAATATTTGAGATGCAGAAACAATACAACCTTAGAAACATAAATTTTCCAATTACTGCAAACAAAACACAACCCAAGAAAGATGCCCCTAAAGCTGCTGAGGTTAGGAAATATGCACCACCTCCTCCTCTTGTCAAAGAGACTGAAAAATATACTTCTGTTTTCAGTTTGGAGAGTGAGATATCTAAGATAAAAATCCCAGTACCTTTTGGAGAAATTATTAAGGTGAATGAATACAGAAGTAATATTGTAAAAATGCTAAATTCCCAACCAGGAGCTTGTTACACAACCTTTTGTCACCGTCCCTACAATCCCTCGTCCCGTACATTGGAGGAATATTCCCATGACCTGTGAACAGTAAAATGTCCTAAAAACACCTTGATGGTATCCTTCTGCATAAGGGCAAGAATTCTCCTGAAGAACATTTCCTCAGAAAAGCCCCAAAAACCCATGTTTTGGCATTGGCGCGAGTAGCCAGTTCATCCCTCACACAAATGGGGAAAATATAAACTAGTGGGCACACCATCTGACGCTCTGTCCATGTGTATTTCCTATGCCAAGCCTATTAAGGAATGTTTTTTAATAATAGAAGGCATAAGTTTGGTTCTAACAACTTCAGAACGAGTCATCAAAAAGAAGTTGGGTTGTTTGGCTCTGGATCTCCTTGATTAGGAAGTGGTTTTCCACCTCTCATGGAACCTTCCTAAGAGATAGGACTCTCCGTCATGATTATAGGGATCCCAACTTCCCTTCCTCCCTCTATAAAAGCCTACCCTCTCCATTTGCTAGCTAGCTGAACTTTTGGGAAGGAAATTATAGCTGAGTGAAAATCAAGAGCAGAGCTAAGGAGAACCCTATGAGAGAGAGAGTTTTGTCAAATACCTAATGAGGTTTGTGAGACATGCCCTGCTAGAATCCTGTCCAAGGAATAGCATGATGTTAGAGCACCGGTTGTAATCGTTCTCTCATATATTAATATACATGACTCTGCTATTGGCTCCATGATTTAGTTTGTCCATTATATAATGCAATTTCATTCATTCCTCTCTGATTGATCGATAGTTATAAAGTGTGAAATATTACATTGCATGCTGCCTCTTTTATTTGCATGTGTACAGGTATTTGGATGTAGTGAGCTCACGGATTGTGACCTGTCTAGCTAGGAACGGAAGTGCCACTTCTTCTGCGACAACAACAGCGAAGGAATAAGGTAAGTGATCTATCACGATTCTATCTCTTGTAACTAGGAATCAATAGATTTGCATGTTTCTATTGTTGCTAGAGCCACCCTAGGGATAGTAGGATCGCCTTTGTCTCCAGAGGGGATTTACCTCCACAACAGAGTTGCTGATATCCTAAATGTTCAAGTAGATCATCCAACCATATACTTGGGTCCAAGATTAGAGTATGAGAAAAATGAAGAGGTGCCTCCTTTTTTATGTCAGCCTTAGTATTCATGACATGACATTGCATAATGCCACGTTGGATTCAGGGGCCTCTCACAATCTTATGCCCAAAGTGATCATGGAAAGGATGGGATTGGAAATTACTAGACCATATAAGGATTTGTTTTCTTTTGATTCAAAAAGAGTTCAATGCATTGGTTTAATAAAATATTTTGTTGTTGGTCTTACACAAGTCCCTGCCAAGGCAGTGGTCATGGACATTGTGGTAGAAGAAATTCCACCTAAGTTTGGCATGCTCTTATCAAGGTCATGGGCAGCAAAGATCAAAGGTACAATGCATATGGATCTAACTTGTGCCACCATTCCTATTTTTGGTGAGCAAAGGAGACTATAAAGAGAAACAAAGATGGCTTATATGGTAAGTAGTAAATAAAAACCTCAAAATTTTCCAATATATGTTGTTGATACTGAATTAGGATCTAATATTCTCTTCAGTGAATTGACTGATGAAGCAGAAGATGAAAAGAAAGCAGAAAATCAACAAACTAAAAATCAGCAGACAGAAAATCAACAAATAAGTGAGGAGAAGGCAGAAGGTTGATGGTTGTTACACTTTTATGGATCAATAGGAAGAGAGGGTGATGGAGAAGGAATTTGGATCACAAATCCAAAGGATGAAAGTAAGTTCTTTTCTTACAAACTGAATTTTGATTGCACAAATAACATGGTTGAGTATGAATCTTTATTTTTGGGCTCAGAAATTTTGAAAAGAATGGGTGCCCAAAAGATTTATGTTCGTGGAGATTCTGAATTAGTTATTAAGAAAGTTGAGGGTGTATATCAAAATAAGGATGTGAGAATGATGGCATACAAAAATTTGATCTTGGAGATGTTAGAGATTTCCAATAATATTCATTTATTGTGAATACTAGGGACCAAAACTCAGTCGCTGACTCCTAGCTGTCTCTACAAGTATATTTATCATTCCTGTACATTCCAGTAAAATATATGAGGTTGAAGTTCGCCATAGAATTGATATCCATGACAACATTATCCATTGGAAAGTTTTTTAGGATGACCAGCTAGTCAAAAAATTTATAGAATTGAAAGAGGAGTTTGAAAGTACACAAGTAGATCAAAAAAACATGCTTGCGGAAACAAAGGGAAATTTTGAAGTGTTACAACTGAAGAATAACTCTGTACCCAAAGGTCTCATACCTCTTGAGAAGCTTTTTGGTTAGAATGATGTGTTCAAGTCTCGTAGGATATGTTTGTGCTCAACCTAGTGTTCCTAAATTGAGTTCATTAATTGTCAACCAGGGTTGGTAAACTACTGAAGTGTGGTGCACTATATGTGCCTAGGTATTTGTTTCTCACTACGTTGTGTTTAGTGTTTTATTATGTTTTTGGTTTTATGGTTTTATGTTTTAAAAGGGAAAGAACTAAGTGCTGGTGAAAAGAAGGTATTGGTTATTTAAAACAGAACAAAGCCTAAACTATGGATGACAACCAACAAATGCAAAGCTTGATAATGACTTCATTGAAAGAAAATAAATCACAACATGAGCTTGAACTTATCCAATTCATTCATTAAAGGTGTGTTGGAAGAGCTTGAGAAATGGACAAGTTAAGTGTAAATGAAGTTATCCTAAATAAACAATCAACTCACAATATTACAAAATGATTATTTGTAACACAGTAAGGTTTCTATTCTAGATTAACCTATGATGCTGAAGTTACCCTATTCTGCAACTTGACTTATCACTTCTAGGCCTTATTCATAATTTTTGAGATTTTCTAAAATAATACTTGGGAAAAAGGCTATAGGTGAATTTGTAAAAGATTTGCAGAATGATCAAAGCCTTAAACTGATATTACTGACCCCTGTTCATGTGATGATGTATCAATATAAATTCAGAACAAAATTAAGTTGTAAATAATGAAGGCTAAGAGACTAATTTTTGACAACTAGCACTACTTTAAACACAATGGATAACACTAGGCTAGAAAGCGGTCTATCAATTTTAAAATGTAGTGACTACACTTAAACTAGAATGTCGTTAATATTTTCTTGAAACAAAATGAACTGAGACTGAACTAGAGTGCTTCTAATCCACTTGAAGTACAGTGAACAGAGTTAAACTAAAATGCCATTATCAAACTGGAAATGTAGTGACAGAGCTGAACTAAATGCAATCAACCTCCAGAGTGCTATAACTAAATTAACATGCAACTAGTCTATGGAATTCTACAGCCCATCTCGTTCAATAGGAATGATATTTTGGAAGAGTTTGTAAAACAAGTTTGGTTGTATTATTCAATGCAATTGAACATAAACATAAGATTGAAAGCAAATACAACTAGAATCTAAGACACCACAGCTGTTTCTTATTCATTGTTAATGATGTTTTGGAAGAGTTTGTAGGAGTAAGACCGGCTGTGACACTTAGTGTAAACAAGCATAAATCATAAAATTCGAAAGGAAATGCAACTAAAACCTACAATACCATAGATATGCCTTATTCATCGTGATGATATTTTAGAAGAGTTTATAAGAGTAAGTCTAGCTGTGAGAATTAATGTAAACAAGCATGAACATAAACTTCAGAAACTTGCCTAAGCTAGAAATGAAAACGAGACTAAAATACTTATCTAGACCGTATAAACAAGGCTGCTCAGGTAGCAGGGGCCCTCTACCACCAAATTAGCATGAAATATACTTCAATATTGACTCAATGCTTTCAAGGAATTGATACTTCTTTCATTAAAGAGAAATTACTTCAAAAACAGAGTGTTTTCGGACTTCTGAAATCTAGCAATCAACCACAAAATCTCACCTGTCCCTCGGTTTCCCGAGCCATATTTGTAACAAAATTACATAACGTTTTTGAGATAACCTAGGGATAATTGTCTTTCCAAATAAAAACCAAAATAGGACTCTGATGGTGGTTACGTAATATAATTAAGGACATATGGACTGTCCCTGTCCCATTAGGAGTCTCTCTCCTAGTTTGAGTTCCCACGTACATAACCGCCTACAGAATTTCATTCAAACTTCGTGGAGAGAAAAAAATGATGAGGGAATGATGTGGAATACGACCATATGTGTTTTCCTCTGAGATGACACCTATAACCTGCATAGACATAAAGACATCTACAGAATCGGCCACTAGCTACAGAATGTCTGCATTCTGCAGCTAGATCTAGTTCAAAAGTACTACAATGAAAAAATCATAAAACATAGCAAGTTAGTCATGATATATATTCTTAAAGAAATTTTAACTAATTATACTAATCATTTGAGCCTTTGATTAATAATGGACAAAGGAAATGGAGTGGAATGTGGTGAAAGAAAGAACATCTTTGGAGCTCAACATACCCCCACTGCTAGATTCTTGCATGTCCTCATGCAACTATTCCATGAACTCTGAGACCTCTGCAAGGACATCCAACCCTCTTCTTCTACTTTGCCTGGCAGTCAAAGGCCTTCTGGGCTTCCTTATGACTAACTTGAATCTCAAATTTGTGAGTGCCCTGGTTAACTTTTTATTTCTCTTCTTCAATTTTTCACTAGCCTTGTGTAAATTTTGCATTTGTAGAGACAGAGTTGAATTCATATCAGTTTTCAGTTTAACTTGCTCTCTCAGAATTTCATTCTCATTCTTGATATGTATGTTGAGTATTTCTAACTCATATTTATCCCTCCTTATGATATCAACTGCAGATTTTGGTGGACTAGGAGTTTTGTCTCTTCCTTTTGAAGCTCTTTTCTCTAATGTCTCAACATAGTTGTAAATTTATTGCTGTGCAGGGTCTATTTCAGGAGCTCCTTCATCAAAATCCTCCTCAGTAGGTGTTTCTTCGTCCTCTATGTTTATGACTCCTATTTTTTTAACCTTTGTGTTCTTTAGTATCCCTCTAAGTCTGTGGCTCCTTCTCGGTTGAGATGGCCCTTCTCCTTTCTCTCTGGCAAATTTTCTTATTATCCTCTCTTTCTTAAGCTGCTTCTTAATCTGAGTCAATTTCTCAGAAATAATTTCTTCACTGCTTTCTTGTATTTTTTTACCAGTTTCAGTTTTGGAGGTTTTCCATTTTCTGCTTCTTTTTGTAGGTTTGTCTTCAGGTGGAGGTTCCTTGGGTTCTTCAAAGTGATTTCTCACTAAGAAATCTTCCCAATTATCTCCCATTTTGCTCAAATGATGTTAAATGAAAATTTTGACTAAACCATGGTGGTATAAGGTTGTTTCCAGAATTTGAATTCTCTTTTGAACACTTGAGGCCATTTTCTTTAAACTATGAAGCAAGAAAAAGGTCAAATTGAGTTCTTTTTCTAGGAAATGCATTATCAACCGAATATGATAGACATAGAAAGTACCATATCTTCCTTCGCAAGTGATGAATTTTTGCAAGATAAGCAACATGTTCCTCCATTTGTTCTTTAGTGTAGAGCTAGGGATACCCTTTTTAAAAATGGTAACATCCGTACCTGGTGACTTGAGTATCTGCTTCCATGCTTCGTTATGAAATTCTCTATTCTTGAACCAAATTTCTCCTTGTCTGGGCAATTTGGTTACTTCTACAATGGAAGCTTTTGTAATGGTGAATTTGATATCTCCTATCTCGACCTTAGCCCCATTGAAGGATCTTGCAAACGTTTTGGTCACCTCTTTGTGAAACCCACTGAATTTTTCAAAGAATTGCAACCACCCTGCTTGCTGCAACATTTCTCTGACTTGAGGATAACCCTCCAAGTACTTAGTTCCCACCGGTTCTGTCCTTACTATGAGATCCATCACTTCTCTTTCCAACCTTCAAATTGTTGCTCCTCTGTTCATGGTGACAATGGCTGTTACAGGGATGTTTTTGCCCCACAGATGTTTCCTCTGTTTTACAGACTGAAATGGTTGAGAGTTGGCTACGGGAAAGAATGATATGGAGTGATTGCGAAATGAATATAATGAGGTGAGAATGATGTATATGAGTTGAAATATATCACAAAAGAAAAGACTGCGGAGATATTTTGTAACGAATTCAAAATCATCATTAAATGCTTTGGCCTAGTGACGTGACTAATCCAATCACTTCAGCACTTTAACCATTTAGATTTTTAAATGATGATCGGATATGGGATTTGAAGTGGTGGAATAGAAGGAGTTTTATCCAAAGTTTCTACGGGAGGTTTGTTAGGCATTATCAACAAAATTAATTAAAACAACTTTTTGAATTATTCATAACTTAACTATACTAAAATTTTTCATGATATGTCATTATAATCAGAACTTTTACCTTTGCCTTTCCTCTGATTTTTTTTTGTGTGTTCTTCATATGCTTTTTTCTCTCCTGAAAATCATCAATTTTTGAGTCTTCATAACCTTCTTGATTTTTCTTGTTTTCATGGATATGCAGGATCATTTTATTGTAGATCAGGTGATTACTAGACAGTGCCTTCAGGATCTCTGGCTGTAGAATGTCTGTCTGGCTGCAGAATGTCTGACTGGCTGCAGAATGTCTGATTGATTGCAGAATGTACCTATAAAGAACTTGAAACATGAAATGGAATGGTTTGGAGCATGAGTGGAATGTTGTATGGAATGAGTGAAGATGGATAATGAAATATGATGTAATAGAATATGAATGGAGTGAATAATGGAGTGTAATGGATCACAACTTATGAAATGGAGTGAAGTATGAGAAGTCGTCTGCAATTCATGATATGTATTATTCAATTGCAGAAAGAAATCAAACTTTAAAAATCTGGAATGGAAATGAGGTGGACCATGGAGTGAAATGAATGAAGTGTGGATGAATGAATGAAATGGAGTATGGATGAATGAATGAAATGAAGTATGGATGAATGAAATGAAATGGACCATAAGTGAAATGGATCTGCACTTATGATTTTGTAACAACTGCTTGTAGAAAAACAAATTTGAAAAGCTAAAGTGTCAGAAAGATTCTGATTTTCACTCTACCTTTTCTGTATAAACATGCTAATCAGTGATTAGTTTTCATGTTTATACTTTTTTTTTTCAATAAAATGACTTCAGAAAATTCAATTAAGTTGATGAAGAAGAAATATTCTTCTTCATTAACTTCACATCACTGTTTTCCTGGAACTTCTTGACAAATTCTTCTCTTGAGAGTGGTTTGTGATACAACTTCAATCTATGACCATTCACAAGAAAAGTGACCTCTTCTTCATCTATTGTCTTGATTTTTACTGCTCCATTGTCAAAAATTTCAACAATTTCATATGGCCCTAGCCAATGTGTTTGAAATTTACCTTGAAAATCCTTGAATTTTGAATCAAGCAAGAGAGCCCAGTCACCTTCTTTGAATTTCTTCTCTTTGATGTACTTGTCATGCCATCTAGCCCTTTGCTATTGGACTAGACTTGTTTTCTGAACTGCATCTTGTCTGATCTCATCCAATTCATTAATTTGCTCCAATCTATGCTTTTGTGCCTCCGTTAAATCAAGTCCTAGCTGAACTGCCATTTTGAAGGTTTGAATCTGGAACTCTATGGGAAACAAAACTTGCTTTCCATAAACAAGTTCATAAGGAGTATGACCTGTTGTGTTTCTCCATGTAGTTCTGTAGGCCCACAAGGCTTCAGGAAGCCTATCTACCTAATCTCTTCTATGTAAATGAACATTCTTTGTTAGGATTCCTTCAATGACCTTATTAGTAGATTCCACTTGACCATTTTCTTGTGGATGATAAGGAGTAGATTTTCTATGCCTGATTTTGTACCTCTCCATCATTTGTTCCACTAGCCTTGATGTGAATTGAGCTCCTTGATCTATAACAATTTCCCTTAGGACACCAAAACGAGTAAAAATATCCTCAAAAAGAAAAGTAACTACAGATGCTTCATTAGCAAAAAGTAATGGCTTGGCCTCTACCCATTTGGTAACATAATTAGTGCAAACTAATATATATCTCTTTTGTCTTGATGGAGGACTAATAGGTCCTACAAAATCCAAAGCCCATTTTTCAAAAGGTTCAATATGTACCTGAGGTTGTAATGGCATCTCACCTGAAGAAGAAGGTTTCCCTACCCTTTGGCAATTGTCACACCTTTTGACATACTCTTTAGCATCTTTAAAAAGGGATGGCCAATAGTATCTTAAATTAAGGACCTTATAAGCTGTCTTCTTATCAGCAAAGTGTCTGCCACAAGGTTCATCATGACATGCTTTGAGAATCTCAGGCATCTCATCTTCCCGAACACATCTCCTAATGATAAAATCTGGACCTGTCTTGTACAACTCATTAGCAACCCATGAATATTTTGCACTATCATAAATGATTTTTCTTTTATCTCTTACATTCATCATTGAAGGAAATTTTCCTGAAACTAAATAATTAGCAATGTCAGCAAACCAAGGAGTTTGGGTAGAAATTGCAAAAAGATATTCATCAGGAAATTGATCTTCAACTGGAGTGTCATCTTTGATGTTTTGGAGTCTAGATAGGAAATCAGCTACTGTGTTTTGTTTTCCAAGCCTATCTAGAATGGTAATGTTGAATTCTTGTAAAAGCAATAACCATCTTATGACTCTGCCATTAGTAATTGATTTGTTCATTAAATATCTAATTGCAGAGTGATCTGTGTGAACAAAAGTTTCATAGCCTGTTATATAGTGTTTGAATTTGTTTATGGCTTGAACAACAGCTAAAAACTGTTTTTCAGTTACAGTATAGTTTAACTCTGAAGGAGTCAAATTTTTACTGGTATAGTATATGGCATAAGGAATCAGGTCTTTTTGTCCCAATACTACTCCTAGAGTTGTATCTGAGGCATCTGTTGAAATATGAAAAGGTAGCTTCCAGTTAGGTCCCCTTAAAATAGGTGCTTCAGAAATTTTTGTTTTCAATGTCTCAAAGGCTAACTGGCAGTCAGAACTCCATTTGAATTCAAAATCTTTGGTAAGTAATTTTAAGAGTGGAGATGCTATCTTGGTGAAGTTTTCTATAAATCTTCGATAATAGCCTATAAATCCTAGAAAACTCCTAACATCTTTTTGACAACTTGGAATAGATAAGTTAGAGATGACTTCAACTTTTGACTCATCAACTCTAATCCCATCCCCTGAAATGTGATGTCCTAAAACAATTCCTTCAGTAAACATCATAAAACACTTCTCATGACTAAGTGAGAGATTTGCTTCTTTACATATTTTTAAAACTTTTTCCAAGTTTGCTAAGGTTCTTCAAATGTGTTTCCATAAACTGTGAAATCATCCATATATACCTCTACACAATCCTGTATTAGATCTGAAAAGATTCCTAATACTGCCCTTTCAAATGTTGCAGGTGCATTGCATAATCCAAATGGAAATACTCGATAAGCATAGGTACCCCAAGGACAGGTAAATGTGGTTTTGTCTTGATCCTCAAGTGCTACTTTAATTTGATTATAACCACTAAACCCATCTAGAAATGAGAAATACTTTTTGCCAGCTAAGGTATCTAACACCTGATCTATGAAAGGTAGAGGAAAATGATCTTTAAGATTAGCTTTGTTTAATTCTCGGTAGTCAATACATACCCTCCATTTATAATTTTTCTTTGGCACAATTACCAAAGGAGAAACCCACTGACTATCTGAAATAGGATAGATAAAGTTGACATTCAACAATTTCTGCAATTCTTCTTTAACTATCTCCCTAAGATTTGGATTCATCTGTCTTTGAGGTTTTCTGATTGGTTTACAATTTTCCTCTATATAGATGTGATGAGTGCAAGTATTCAGGCTTATCCCTTTCATATCAGTGTACTCCCATGCATATGCAGAAGAATGTCTCTGTAATATCTTGACTAACTCTTCTTGTAGAGATTTTTCTAGGTTCTTGTTTATGTTTAAATTTTTGCCTGGAAATATTTCACTTGTAGAGCTGCCAAATTTATCCATAGAATGAAGAGACATCTGTCTTGATGACAAAAACTAAATGTTGGATTCTTCTTGAAATTATTCATGTTTGTATTCCGAAGAGGATTCAAATTTTTCTAAAGTATTCAGAATTTGACTATCTTCACTAATTTCTGAAATTGTGAAGAGAGGTTGTAAGTCTTCTTCATCCTCTATCCATTGAGTACCATCTAAATCTGTAATTGTTCTTGGTGGAGGATACAAAGTGAATTTCTTAGTTGAACTACCATCAGAGATATACATATCATCGGATCTACAACTAATGAAAGCATCAGTTGTAGCTAACCAAGGTCTTCCTAATATAATAGGATGCCCTCCTAGATTATTCTTAGGAGTTAGGATCATGAAATCCACAAGGTACTCCCAAGAATCTAGGGACACTGGAATGTCTTCTATTACCCCATCAGGTTTGATCACAGATCTGTCTGCTAATTGTAATAATGTGGGTGTAAAGAGAAGATTAGGAAGTTTCAGCTTATCCATGATTTGTCTACTCATGATATTGATTGCTGCTCCTAAATCAATGAGTGTGTTTTGGATTTCAATTCCATTGATGTGAATTTTAACAACTGGATTTCCCGGGTCTAGATACTTTGGAATAGCAATCTTACCCATCATAATGTCTGCTATTTTTCCTGCCAGTTGAATTTTCTTTGTCTCTCTTATTCTTTTTCTTGTTTTCTTCATGCTCAACTCCTTTATTATCTTTGCTAAAATTGGAATTTCCTTGATAGCTTGTAATAATGGAATCTTAATACAGACATTTCTCAGCTCATCTAGGAAATCATAATTAGGCACCATAATTTTTTTTTCTACACCTCTATCAATTTGTAATCTTTCTGGAAAGGGAGGTGTAGAAGTGAATGTTGATGGCTGCTCTAATACAGGAGTTGAAATTATTAGTTCTTTTTTTTTTGGTTTTTCAATGTTTGGGTCCTGAAAAGATGTGTCTTCTTCAAGACTTTTATTTTCCCGTAGAGAATCTTCCTCAAAGTTGTCTTGTTCTTGTATGATCACAGAAGGTTTCCTCTTTTCAAGTATTCTTCCAGACCTAAGTTGAACATCACTAAGGTCTAGAGGAGTGATTAAATAAATTGGAAACTGTTGTCCTTCTATCATGTATGTATTTTGAGGATTTTTATTGTTGGGGTTTGGTATGGGTTGAGCAGGCAAATGATTTGATTTCTGAGGAAATGGTAATGGAAGTGGTTGATTTTGATGTTGTGGGTTCTGAGGATTCTGTTGAGGATTTTGTTGAGGACTTTGAGGAGAAAAATGTGGGTATGGTGGATAGGATGGTGGATACTGATAGTATTGAGAGTATCTTCCATAGGATTTTGTGCTCCTTGTGCCCAAGCTTGAGATTGATTTTGAAATTGGGGCCAAGGTTGCTGCCAATAATTCCAATTTGGTGGAGGTTGGTTATACATTTGATCATGGAATACTTGTGTTTGAGGTCCTTGCCAAGGCCTTCTAGAGACAAAATTGAGAGATTCTGTGGAATTTGTAGGAGTTTCCTCTTGAAAGACAGCTTTAAGACCAGGAAGTGAAGGACATCTCTTGGTTTCATGTTTTTCTGAACAAATTACACAAGTCTCTACAAATTTTTCATCCAAAGGACATTCTCTCAAGGCATGCTTCTTTCTACATTTGGGACAAAACATGGCTAAGGCATCAGATTCGGCTTTTTGCTTGTTTTGTAACTTAAGGGTGTCTATTTGTTCACTAAGACTCCATAAGATGTTAGATTTGAATTCATCAAGCATATGCCCTATCTCTTCCCTACTTACTGTCCCAGAAGCAGACTTACTTACCCTTGCAAGAGCAGGGTCTCTTGGACCTTTTACAGTTTTTGATTTCCCTCTTGAAAGATTGATACATAACTCAGATATTTCAGGTAATGTGAGCTGAGATATATCCCCTTTTCCCATCATGTTAAGGATATCCAACCATTCATCCCTAATTGTCTTCAACAAGAGAGCTTTTAAGGTGTCTTGATCTAAGTTCTCCATTTTTTCTCTTTTGATGTTGTAATGAAATCTCTCCAACAAATCTTCCAGGTTTTCATCTTCTTTTTGTATCATCTTAAACACTTCCTCCTTATGATTGACTAGCATACAATAATCCAAATACCTTTCTAGAAATGCTTGTTTCATGTCTTCCCATGTCCTAATAGAACTATTGATCAAACTCATAAACCACTTCAATGCTGCTCCTTTCAATGTTGAAGGAAATAGTTTAAGTTTTTGAGCATCTTGTAAGTAGTCATAAGTTCTACATAGGACTTCAAATTCAAATAGGAAGGTTTCAGGGTCTTCAGTTTTAAGTCCATAGAAGTTTGGAAGGACAGAGGGTGAAATTTTTTTCATAGGTGTATTGGTTTCTTCATCTACTATAGGAAACCCAAAAGAGTTTCCCATTTCTCTTCTACCTCTTCCTCTACTTCCTTCTCCTCTACCTCTACCTCTACCCCATCCAAATAATGTGTGTTCTCCATTAAAGGCTCCTCCTCCCCCTTCTTCTGCCATAGTTGATTCTTCTGTGGAAGTGGAAAAGTTTGTATCTCTAGCAAAGGTCCTTGAATCTTATCCTAAGACAGGTTCAATGGATGAAGTGGAAGGTCTTTCTAATGGAATATTTGATCTTAAGTCTTCTGGAAGTCTAGGATCAGTAAAGGATGGAGTGTGGGTCTGAGTTGGAGGTGTACTCGCTCTTGGTCTAGGTGAAACAAGTGGTGTTCTAGGAATCAAACTTCTGCTTCTGCTTCTTATGAATCTACCCCTAGAGTCTCTCTCTCTACGCATATCATTGTTTTTGGGAGTTAAGAAACAAGGCTACCTAGTTACACTTCCCCGGCAATGGCGCCAAAATGTTTGTGCTCAACCTAGTGTTCCTAAATTGAGTTCATTAATAGTCAACCAGGGTTGGTAAACTGCTGAAGTGTGGTGCACTATATGTGCCTAGGTATTTGTTTCTCACTACGTTGTGTTTAGTGTTTTATGATGTTTTTGGTTTTATGGTTTTATGTTTGAAAAAGGAAAGAACTAAGTGCTGGTGAAAAGAAGCTATTGGTTATTTAAAACAGAACAAAGCCTAAACTATGGATGACAAACAACAAATGCAAAGCTTGATAATGGCTTCATTGGAAGAAAATAAATCACAACATGAGCTTGAACTTATCCAATTCATTCATTAAAGGTGTGTTGGAAGAGCTTGAGAAATGGACAAGTTAAGTGTAAATGAAGTTCTCGTAAATAAACAATCAACTCACAATATTACAAAATTATTATTTGTAACACAATAAGGTTTCTATTCTAGATTAACCTATGATGCTGAAGTTACCCTATTTTGCAACTTGACTTATCACTTCTAGGCCTTATTCATAAGTTTTGAGATTTTCTAAAATAATGTTTGGGAAAAGGCTATAGGTGAATTTGTAAAGATTTGCAGAGTGATCAAAGCCTTAAACTGATATTACTGACCCCTGTTCATGTGATGATGTATCAATATAAATTCAGAACAAAAGTAAGTTTGTAAATAATGAAGGCCGAAAGACTAAATTTGACAACTAGCACTACTTGAAACACAATGGATAACACTAGGCTAGAAAGCGGTCTATCAATCTTAAAAGACAGTGACTACAACTTAAACTAGAATGCCATTAATCTTTTCTTGAAACAAAATGAACTGAGACTGAACTAGAGTGCTTCTAATCTACTTGAAGTACAGTGAACAGAGTTAAACTAAAATGCCATTATCAAACTGGAAATTTAGTGACAGAGCTGAACTAAATGCAATCAACCTCTGGAGTGCTCTAACTAAATTAACATGCAACTAGTCTATGGAATTCTACAGCCCATCTTGTTCAATAGGAATGATATTTTGGAAGAGTTTGTAAAACAAGTTTGGCTGTATTATTCAATGCAATTTAACATAAGAATAATATTGAAAGCAAATACAAATAGAATCTAAGACACCACAGTTGTTTCTTATTCATTGTTAATGATTTTTTGGAAGAGTTTTTAGGAGTAAGACCGACTGTGACACTTAGTGTAAACAAGCATAAATCATAAAATTCGAAAGGAAATGCAACTAAAACCTACAATACCACAACTATGCTTTATTCATCGTGATGATTTTTTAGAAGATTTTATAAGAGTAAGTCTAGCTGTGATAATTAATGTAAACAAGAATGAACATAAACTTCAGAAACTTGCCTAAGCTAGAAATGAAAACGAGACTAAAACACTTATCTAGACCGTATAAACAAGGCTGCTCAGGTAGCAGGGGCCCTCTACCACCAGAGTAGCACGAAATCTACTTCAATATTGACTCAATGCTTTCAAGAAATTGATACTTCTTTCATTAAAGAGAAATTACTTCAAAAACAGAGTGTTTTCGGACTTCTGAAATCTAGAAATCAACCACAAAATCTCACCTGTCCCTCAGTTCCCCGAGCCATATTGGTAACAAAATTACATAACGTTTTTGAGATAACCTAGGGATAATTGTCTTTCGACATAAAAACCAAACTAGGACTCTGATGGTGGTTACATAATATAATTAAGGACATCTGGACTGTCCCTGTCCCATTAGGAGTCTCTCTCCTAGTTTGAGTTCCCACGTACATAACCGCCTACAGAATTCCGTTCAAACTTCGTGGAGAGAAACAAATAATGAGGGAATGATGTGGAATACGACCATATGTGTTTTCCTCTGAGATGACACCTGGAACCTGTGTAGACATAAAGACAGCTACAGAATCGGCCACTAGCTACAGAATGTCTGCATTATGCAGCTAGATCTAGTTCAAAAGTACTACAATGAAAAAATCATAAAAACATAGCAAGTTAGTCATGATATATATTCTTAAAGTAATTTTAACTAATTCTACTGATCATTTGAGCCTATGATTAATAATGGACAAAGGAAATGGAGTGGAATGTGGTGGAAGAAAGAACATCTTTGGAGCTCAACAAGCGCTAGTACGGACTTGTGCTCCCCGTACCGTCGCGTATATAAAGGGAGACCCCACTAGGTTGCTATCCTTTATCCGTAGGAAGCTGAGTCTGCTGCCGTATACCCATGATACACTAGACACAGCATTCGGGGAGATTACCTGCACGTACGTCAAGTCCTTGGTTGATTTCTCTTTCATTTTTTAACCAAGGTGTATATGGCAGTTCACGGATATCTGGTACACCCTTTTGCCTAGATTACTATAGTAGTCATTTCGATCTTTTCTGACTCATTAAATTTTAAAGGATCATCAAGCGCTTGTCCTTTCACACTTGTTTCCAAATTGAAAGAGATAGAGTCATCTTTTACTCGTTTCTAGACTCTTAAAACATGACACTGTAAATTTTTCCAAGTTTCAATGTGGTAAAATTAATCACCTACGATCACACGCCCTGTCAAAGATTTTTTTTTTGCCATTTGATTGTTTGCCTTGGTTTTAGCCTGTGTGTCTTTGTTTTGATCTCTTCCTCTTTTCGTTACTGTCACAGTGGCGGAACCCTCAGTTTCGTCTACTGGTAGTCCTTACACAGACGATTCATCAGAGGTCTTTCAGTCCTCTGCTGAACATCAGTAGCCTATTGTATCCGAGTTTCCCGACAGGGGACCAGTTCTATCTGAACTTCCCTTTGGTGGACCAATTGAATTCAATTGGCCCTTTTCCAACGCTTGGTTTGGATTTGGAGTAGGGGAACACTTCCCTTCTCTTACATCAAGATCACCTTTCTTAGCTGCTGTTATACCTCCTAGTCCTCATCGTCTTTTAGAAGATCTTGTGGCAGGTTCAGATATGGACTCACCCAGTCCTTCTCCTAGTGAGGAAATTCCTACATCTGGTGAAGATTTCCAGCTTTTTCTGGAAAAAAACCCCGAGTCTTCTATTATGTCTTCACCTGGTCCTTCGCTTCCAGCGAGATATAGGTCCTTAAGTTAGATTGCAGCCGTTGTGGCCTCTTTGGGAATATCGACTCCGTCCACGAGGCTAGTTATTCCTTCATTAGGGATGTCACCATCGACACCTCTCACGTCATCTCCTTAGGTCACGTCAATACTTGTTAGGCCTACCGTCTGCGTAGCTGCATCTACGCCCGCTATCACTACTCAGTCCATTAGGACCTTGTCACTTCCTGAAGACATTTACATAGCATCTGCTATTGCAGAGAATATCTCTCCTGAAGAGTATCGGTTTTCGTTACAGCCGTCAAACCCCAAGGTTGGTCAGTCCTCCCAAGATCCCAACCGTCCTTATTTTTCCCATTATGGACTAGATGGTACCCCTATCTATGTTTTTCCATATCATTATGATGAGCAGGGTAACCCTCTACTTTTTCCTACTCCAGAGGCTTATCAGTATGTTCATGGTTTTCTATCTACCCAGGTTGGGCAACCTTCCAACCCGCAAGGAAAACCCTTCCAGGGTCAACCTTCGGGCCAGCCTAGTTATCTTTATGACCCGCAAGGACAACCCTTCCATGGCCAACCTTCGGGCCAGCAGGGGTTGTTGTACGGTCCACAAGTTTAGTTCTACAACCCTCAAGGTCAACCTCTATAGCCCCACCCTGTGCTCTAGCTAGGGCAACCTCTAGGACCCACAGGTCAATTGGGGTACCATCCTGGACCGTTGTATGGTCCTAGGGGGAAAATCCATCCTTCTCAACCTATGGTGCAACCTCAGCAACCTCAATTTCCAATCAGTCCGAATGTTGCACAGCCAGGGCCATATTATGGTCCTGTTATAGGTCAACTTGGTTACTAGGTACAACCTGGCCCTCTTCCCCCATTAGGCCAACTGGCTCATCCGGGGAAACCTGGTGTCCTTCATCAGTCGGGCCAACCTGTTCAACCAGGACAACTCGCTCAGCCGGGCCAACCTAGTCAACTAGGGCAGCCTGCTCAACCGATTCAACCTGTTTAACTAGGACAACCTGCACATCCAGTTAACCCTGCTCAACAGGCAATTTTTTCTATGCCGCAGCCGAATCCGTTTGTGCGCCCAACTTATCAGGCTCAGCAGGGTCCCACTTACTAGAAACCCGCTCGACCCCAAGGCGGTTATTACCTTCAAGGTCAGTCTCGACCGGTTTACAAGCCGCCCCAAGGTTCTGGTTATTACCTTCAACAACCAGGCTATACCTATAATCAGCAGTCAAATCCATACACTGCTCAAACGGGGCCTACATATAATCAGGGTTAGTACCCTAGCTATCAACCCCCTTACACTAGTTATCAACAACCGTATCAACCTAATTATACGGCTTATACCCCCTATGGTCAGAATCCTCCGGGACAGAACCAATGGGGGAAAATTTATGCTCAACCAAGTTGGAGTACAAGTATGGGTCCTTATTGGGGACCTAGCATGCCTTTCAATCCTCAGTTGCCTTTCCTTGCCACGTTGGAATTGCCGAATGTATCTAAATTGACTAATGATCCTATTCTCCATAATCCATATTGGCCTCCGTTTCCGACCAAGGTGCCAGGTGACTGTCCTAAATTTAAGGGTAAAGCTGGAGAGGACCCCCAAGTTCATGTCATGACCTACCATCTATGGTGTTCCTCAAACTCTTGGGTGGATGATTCAATTCATCTATGTCTTTTTTAGCGTACGATTACTGGTTCTGCTGCTAAGTGGTACATAGAGTTACCCCGCGGTATCTTTCAAGACTTTAATATGCTAACTATGGCTTTTCTGACCCATTTTCAGTTATCAGTTCGTTATGAAGCCGGGACACATCTCCTGACTTCTCTGAAGCAGGATAAAGCCACTCACATATCTGATCATATTCATGAGTGGCGACGTCGTTGTCGACTGATCAAGTTTGATGTCCCTGATCAGCTTCTAACACATTGGTTCACTACCTCCTTTGTTAACAAAATTGCTCAGGATATTTCTATTGGGGCATGTGTGACCGAAGAACAAGCCATCGCTCATGCCCAGTACCTCGATTTGGTGTACTCTCAGTCTGGCACATTATATGATATCTTGAATAATGCTCCACGACCAAGGACCTATAAAGCACCACCTACCCCATCAGTGGACGCTGTTATTGGTTTTTTTTCTCAGACTTCTTGAAAGTCCTCGAATGGGAAGCAGAAGCCAAATTCTTCCAATAATTATGATCTTCCCACCCCTCCAGATTCTGGTAAGACCGCGAAGGACAATGTCGTTCAGGCCAATCCTACGGAAAATACCTCCAAAGGGAAGAAGAAGGGCAAAGGAAAATCCAAATCCGATGCCCCGAAACTAGAATCCTCTAAACCGTGTGCTGATGATGGTTCCCAATGGAAACGGATGTACCCCTGCCTAACTTGCGAGGGAGACCATTATACCAAATATTTTACTCGACAATTCGAGGTCAATCAACTTCTAAAAGGCTCTAAAGGGACTCCGAAAGTTCTCAAAGAACCATTTCCATCTCAGCAGACTCAGATGGTTGAGCAACCTTCATCATCTGCACCATTTGGGTCCCAGGTTTTTATGATGAATGGTTCTGCACCTGTCTCGATTGCTACTCATTCGAAGGATTATTCTAGATCATGCCAGGCAGCTGGGAAGGAATTCGTTGATGGCCCACCTCCCCCACCTGTCTCTAGTCCTTTAGAAATTGAGAAGCCTAGCGCTGAACTCGTTGTAAAAAAACCTTACAAAGGTGTTCTTTGAAAATCTTCCTATAATCCAAATGCCTGTGTTGCTCAACATTACAACATTGTTGAGGATTAAGCACAAGCGCCTTCCAAAATTTCTGCGTTGGAAGTGCTTCAAAGTTTCCCATTGAAACATAAATTTCTATTGTCTACAATCAGTGGAATTGACCTCGCCGACTCTAGTCTTCTCACCTTCAATCTGGAAAAAAAATATCCCCGACTTCCACATCAGATCGCTCTTGTTATCCAAATCGGTATCAATGGCCTCAACATCCACAGAGCCATTGTGGACGAAGGTGCTTCCACCTGTGTTATGTCATCTTCCTGTTGGAAGGCCATTGGCTCTCCAGCTCTTACTTCATCTCCCAATTCCCTAGAGGCATTTGATGGTAGGGAATAAAAAACCCTAGGTGTTCTTGAGAGTTTACCGTTCACGTTATAGGGTAACATGTAGAAATTTGAATAATAGCTGAATTATTCACCGAGATTATCCTGATTACACACTATTTAAGCTTCATGCATAATACATAACCTCTTCTACAATTGATCATCAATTTGTGGAATTAGAAGCAGTCGCATGCGCACATTAAAACATAATCAAGCACACATATAACACAATATGTAATGGGGAAAGCTTACAGCTGAAAACCCCCAACTATCTGTATATTATAATGATAGAAAACATGTAACAATACATAGCACAAAGCTCCTCACAGCTCTCAGCACTATCTCACATGCTACACACAAAGTAGCTCAGATATGAACAAGTCACAAGTTCAAATCTCCTCCACCTGTCTACCTGCCTCTACTACACAATCCAAGATGAATAATGATGAGATCCAAGTTCGAATCCCACTGGCTTGTACTGCGCAATCCTCATTGGCAATCTCAATCAATGTGTGTGCAAATCTCATGCACAGCTATAGTCACAACTTATAGTAGACTCACCCTTTCACCCACCTCTAACACTGGTCTCCACTGAACTGTCCATGCACTGAGTTAACTGATGTATTCTTTTAGTTGATTTATGAGTTAATAATTAGTGAATTAATTAATAATTAATTCACACCACTCATCACTAGTGTATTTATCAGTTAGACTAAATACAACTAGTTCAACTAAGTTGAACCGAACACAACTCCACCAACTGTCTCATCAACTCCACCAAACTCTGCCACATGAGTTCTAACTGAAGTCAACCATGCAATAGCTCAACTAACCCTTAGGAAAAGCGTATTTCCTTTTGTTAGCTGCATGTGCCACATCCAAGCATCAAACTGAAGTGCTCCAAGAGGATAAGATAATGTTTATAGTCTAAATATTATTAAGGGTTAATAATATTTGACTGTTCTATTTTTAGCCCGGCAGTCTAAAAATAGAAACCGCCCAATGTCTAAAATAGAGGTCCATCTATTTTTACCAACTCGACTAATCATCCATAAATAGCATCCTGCAACTCATAGACCATGATCCATATGTCTAAAAATAGACATAGTCTAAAAATAGACTTTGCGCCAAAAATAGCCTGCGGGCCCACTTAGTGAAGGTGACTTCTTTTCACTAAGCTCCATCATCTTGTTGCATTTTCAACACTCCCTCTCAACAAGATATGGATTATCTGCAACCCCTATCCTGCCTCTATGGTATTCTAATTTTCTCCTGGTGAGCGCCTTCGTCAAGATATCAGCATCCTGATCCTCCGTGGGAATGTATGAAAGTAACATGATTCTCCGCTGCACACAATCTCTAATATGATGGTACCTGATGTTGATGTGTTTGGATCTATCATGAAATACTGGATTAGCCGAGAGTTTAATGCAACTCTGGTTATCACAATAAATCACAGTAGGCTCCAAGTGTGACCCGAACAACCCGACCAGGATCTTCCTCATCCATATGGCCTCGCATGCAGCCAAGCTTGTCGCCATATACTCAGCCTCTGCTGAACTGAGTGCCACAGATCTCTACTTCTTGCTGTACCAAGAAACTGCTGTCGACCCGATACTGAAGATCCCTCCAGATGTGCTCTTTCTATCCGTTGGGCTCCCTGCCCAATCTGCATCCGTGAAGCCACATAGCTTCACCTCATCCTCCTATCTGTACCACAAGCCATATCCCGATGTGCCTCTAAGATAACACAATACATGCTTGCCTGCCTTCCAGAAGAGCTTGGTAGGCTTAACCATAGCTTGCGAAAGCTGGTTAACATCATAGCATATATCGGGTCGTGTATTGACCAGATACATAAGCGACCCCACCAACTGTCGATAAACAGTGGCATCCACTACCTCCGCTGAAGTAGCATCCTCCTTCCTCCAACCTTCAGGAAGAGGAGTATCAACAGGCTTGCAGCCATGCATGTTGAACTTCTCCAGTATCTCCCGGGCATACTTACCCTGAGAAACAAATAGTCCATCACTGCGCTGCCAAATTTCCAATCCCAGAAAATAATGAAGGAGGCCCAAGTCCTTCATCTCAAACTCTTTTGCAAGATCCTCCTTGCATGAGAGTATCAACAGCTCATCACCTGTCAAAATCAAATCATCTACATAAAGTACAATGATCAGCAACTTACCCTCCATCACAATCTGGTATAGGTTAGGATCCGCCTCACTCTTGGAGAATCCAAGTCCGGTGAAATAACTGTCTATCCGTGTGTACCAAGCACGAGGTGCTTTTTTCAACCCATACAACGCTCTCTTGAGCCTGCACACATGCGACTCGCTGCTGAAGATCTCGAAACCTTCGGGCTGCTCTATGTACACCTCCTCCTCAATGACTTCGTTGAGGAACGTAGTCTTCACATCCATCTGATGAATGTGCCACCCCATCTGCACTGAGAGAGCAAGAATCGTCCGTATGGAAGAATACCTTGCGACAGGTGCAAAGGTATCCTCATAATCGATCCCCTCAATCTGTGAAAAGCCTCGGGCAAAAAATCTTGCCTTGTACTTCTCCACACTCCCGTCAGCTGCTTGCTTCACTTTGTCTCAGATCCATTCTGGATTCAAGACCGATTTCCTTTCCTTTCCTGCCTCGGGACAATCTCCCATGCATTGTTTCGACAATCAATCACTCTTCCACCATGGCATCTGACTACAAGTAATCTCCTGTCAGCCTTCCTCAAAGAGGATGGCTCTCACACGACACATTTTCACAAGAGCCATGTATCTAGTGTACCACTAGTGACTGCCTCTATTTGCGCCGTGGGCCGTAGGTGTTCTACAACCTTCTCTCGCATCTTGAGCCGCTGTCGCCTTCGTAGTGCGTCGCCTTCCTCTGATGGTTGGCGCTGCATGAGTGGTATCTTCCACTCCATGAACCTCATCTTGTGGCTGATCCACATCCTGAGACTCATCCTTAGGAACTAATAGCTCCTCCTCTGCATGCAAGTGTGGCTCCCTCTCAAGCGAACACTTCATGGCTTTCTCCTCCTGAAATTTGATATCCCGTCGCACAACAGTCTTGCCACTGTCTGGAAAATACACACGATAGTTGTGGGGCGTATCAGTGTACCCCAAAAATATCCCAACCTCCGCGGTCGGCTCCAGCTTCTTCCTGGCATCCTTCGTCACATGAATGTAAACAGGTGAACCAAAAATCCTCAAATGGGAAATATCAGGCCTCTTACCAGAAAACGCCTCCTCGGGTGTACTCATGCCAAGTATCCTGTGAGGACAACAGTTCTGCACATATACTGCAATATTGCATGCCTCTGCCCACAAGTGAATGGGTAGGCCCTGATCATGCAACATCGGCCGTGCAGCACCCACGATCGTTTTGTTCTTCCACTCAGCAACCCCATTCTGCTGTGGGTTATGAGGTGCTATGAGCTCTCTTCGAATCCCTTCTGCGCTGCAAAAGTCCTTGAATTCGCCAGAGATGAATTCACCACCATTGTCGCTCCTAAGAGCCTTAACATGCTTCCCCGATTCCTTCTCCACCAGTGCCTTGAACTCACAAAACTTTGAGTATGTCTCGCTCTTCTTCTGCATGAAGAAGATCCATCACTTCCGAGAATAATCATCAACAAAGATCACATAGTACCTGTGCTTTGCTGTCGAAGCTACTGAGAAAGGTCCACACACGTCTATGTGAATTCTCTCAAGGATCGTCGTGGCGCGACTATCCTTCTCGTGAAAGGTGGCTTTCACAAATTTTCCCAAGGTACACCCCTTGCACTGATCTGACTGCACAAGAGTGCCCTTAGGAAGCCCAGTAGAAATCTGCTGCAGTATCTTCAAAGCTCCATGGTGAAGGTGGCCCAATCTCTGGTGCCACAGCTCGCCATCATCCCGGCTCACCACTCCTTCTGCCTTGCATGTCATTGTTGCGCAGCCATCTACTTGCAATTGATAAAGGTTCTTGACTCGAACCCCTATCTTCCGGATTTCTCTAGTTGTCTTACTGCGCAGGAAAGCCTTTCCCTTGCTGAAGACAACATCATATCCCTTGTCTTATAACATCGCCACAGAACATGCATCACTTCCTTCAATACGAAGGATTTACCAGACTCCCTTTCAAAGGAAATGGTACCGATACCGGTCGCACTGTATCTACCATCATCACCCATCTCGATGTGCACTCCAAGATCTTTCTCATCCAGATCAGAAAACAAATCTCGATCTCCGGTCATGTGAAAAGACGCACCACTGTCCAAGAACCATACTGATCCCATCACACTTGAGACCAAGCATGCGATCAGCGAAAAATCTGGCTCAAACTGCGAGGCTAAGGCCTCTCCCGCTGTAGATCCAGCAGCCTGCTTATTTTTCTTCTTCTGCGGACAATATGTGGCATAATGTCCGTGCTGGTGACAGTGAAAAAACTTCACCTTGGACATGTCCTGCTTCTTGTCTTTCGCACCGGAATGAGAAGATTTCTTTCTCTTCCTATTCTTTGCTTTGGCAGCCAAAGCGCAATCTTCTTCATCAGATGCCTTTGATGAAGATCCGTCCCTGGTACTCCGCCTTATCTCCTCTTGCACAAGATCCGACCAAAGTCGCTCCCATCCTGGAAATTTCTCCCGACCATTGACAGAATCCTGATAAGCATGCCAACTCTTCGGAAGACCAAGGAGAGCCAAGCTCACCAATTCCTCATCATCTACAGTCACCCCCACACTTCCCAGCTCATCCCTGCATTGGATGAACTTCGTGAGGTACTTGGGCATATTGTCGCCTTTCTCCATCTTTATGTCTCTGAGTTTATCCTTGAGCGCCAACTTCCTTTGGTCACTCTTGATTTGGAACAAATCTTTCAAATCTTTCCACATCAAGTATGGAGAAGCTTTTCCATGCAGGCTAGATACAATGTGATCCTTCACGCCCTCCAACAGAATCCTTCGACATTTTGCTGTCTTCTTTTGCCAAGCCTCAACTTGAGCAGCATCAGTAGGCTTTGGGACTTCAGCATCTATGAACTCCTTCAACCCGTTGTCATCTAACACCGCCTCCATCCTATCTCTCCATGCAATATAATTCGATTTGCCTTCAAGAGCATACTCCAATCGCAATTCGTTGAAAGACATTTTGACTTCGACACCAAGAACACACTGCTGCAAATTCGAATTCCACCAGCTCAAAACTCAACCGCTTTTGATCTGTGAGAAAAAATTATTTCTAGCACAGAGATTGACTATAAGGGAATTTACTGGATATATCACCTTTCAGAGAAAGGATGGATCCAGAGGCTACCTGGCCCGCTTACAGACTCTGTCTACCGAAATAAATTGTAATCACTGTAATAGATCCGATGATCAATTTCGCTCTGATACCATGTAGAAATTTGAATAATAACTGAATTATTCAACGAGATTATCCTAATTACACACTATTTAAGCTTCATGCATAATACATAACCTCTTCTACAATTGATCATCAATTTGCGGAAATAGAAGCAGTCGCATGCGCACATTAAAACATAATCAAGCACACATATAACACAGTATGTAATGGGGAAAGCTTACAGCTGAAGACCCCCAACTATTTGTATATTATAATGATAGAGAAAATGTAACAATACATATCAAAAAGCTCTCACAGCTCTCAGCACTATCTCACATGCTACACACAAACTAGCACGGAAGATGAACAAGTCACAGGTTCAAATCTCCTCCACAAGTCTGCCTGCCTCTACTGCGCAATCCAAGATGAATAATGATGAGATCTAAGTTCGAATCCCACTGGCTTGTACTGCGCAATCCTCATTGGCAATCTCAATCAATGTGTGTGCAAATCTCATGCACAGCTATAGTCACAACTGATAATAGACTCACCCTTTCACCCACCTCTAACACTGGTCTCCACTGAACTTTCCATGCATTGCAGTTAACTGATGTATTCTTTAGTTGATTTATGAGTTAATAATTAGTGAATTAATTAATAATTAATTCACACCACTCATCACTAGTGTATTTATCAGCTAGACTAAATACAACTAGTTCAACTAAGTTAAACCGAACACAACTCCACCAACTGTCTCATCAACTCCACCAAACTCTGCCACATGAGTTCTAACTGAAGTCAACCATGCAATAGCTCAACTAACCCCTAGGAAAAGCGTATTTCCTTCTTTTAGCTGCATTTGCCACATCCAAGCATGAAACTGCAGTGCTCCAAGAGGATAAGATAATGTTTATAGTCTAAATATTATTAAGGGTTAATAATATTCGACTCTTCTATTTTTAGCCCGGTAGTCTAAAAATAGATTCCGCCCAATGTCTAAAAATAGAGGTCCATATATTTTTACCAACTCAACCAATCATCCATAAATAGCATCCTGCAACTCATAGATCATGACCCATATGTCTAAAAATAGACATAGTCTAAAAATAGACTTTGCGCCAAAAATAGCCTGCGGGCCCACTTAGTGAAGGCGACTTCTTTTCACTAAGCTCCATCATCTTGTTGCATTTTCAACATAAGACAGTCAATGTGGAAGTAGAAGTGGTTGACGCCAAGCTCAACTACAATATTTTTCTTGGTCGCAGCTAGACTCACGCCATGCTATGCATTCCATCCACCCTCTTCCAGCTTATGAAGTTTCCTCATGAAGGAAATATTATCACTGTCGATCAGTTGTCTTTCTTCACCTCATCCTCCGAGAACAATGTACCGTACGTGGATCAAATTCCCAATCCCCCCGACAGTGTAGGACCCGGTCTTTTCAAAGACCCCGTCCTCATGGGTATTTTTCCCGCGCCACCACCACACACCGTTCAAGTTAACATGATCTCTAGGTCAAATGACCCTTGGATTATCCCTTCGCCTGAACAGGTGACCTCATTTGGGGAATCGATGCCTTTGACTCTAGTTGAGATCAATTATTGCGAGATTGTCGCTACATTAGATCCTCCTCCTTCTGAACATGCTCCTTTGAGCATGGTTCTAGATGTATATTCTCAATCTCGTCGGCTCGGCGATGCAGATTCACCTGATCCTTTAAGATAATTCTTCCCCTCTGAAAAAGCTATCGTTGAAACGATGTCTCTTGAAGATCTCTCGTGGAGCGATGGACATCATCGTTCCTATTTCATGCCTGGCCTGGGGGAAATGTCTAATTTTCTAGAGCGCTTCGCATCTCAGGTTCCCACTCGACCTCTTCAAACACTGATATTGACTCATGAGGTTATTTCAGAGGGAAATATAAGTAATATCACACAAACCATGCCTATCGACATCTCTGTCAAACTGGGGATCATCGAGAACATTCACGTGGGAGTTACTTGTTCTCCCGAAGAGATTCAAGTATACACGAGTATTTTTCACGAATTCAGAGATGTTTTCGCATGGTCCTATGAAGAGATGCCTAGGACTGATCCCAGTATATTCGTGCATGAAATTCCCACCTATCCTGGTGTTAAGCCCATGCATCAACATCTATGTCCAGTGCATCCCCGAAAAGCCACAGCTATAAAGGCAGAAGTTGAAAAAATTCTTAACGCGGGTTTCATATATCCAATTTCCCTCATAGAATGGGTTTCTAATATTGTCCCTGTAGATAAGAAGCAGGGCACTATACGGGTCTATGTTGACTAGAGACATCAATCGGGCTTTTCCGAAGGACAACTATCCCAATCCCTTTATATATCAGATCATCGATGACTGTGCGGGGAGTGAGATCTATTCCCTTATGGATGGCTTCTCGGGTTACAATCAAATTAATATTTTACCCATTGATCAACATAAGATCGCTTTTATCTGTCCGTGGGGCACTTTCGTTTACAAGAAGCTCCCGTTCGGCTTGAAAAACATTGTGGCCACCTTCCAGCATGCTATGTCCTATGATTTTCATGACATACGTCACATTTTCCAGCCGTATCTGGACGATTTGCTGGCTTACTCAGCTCGGCGCAAGGACCATCCTGAACACCTCCGCCAGAATTTTTCTCTGCTGCAGACATTAAAATATTAGGCTCAATCCTCACACATGCATCTTCTGCGTGGATTCTAGTCATATTTTGGGATTCATCATCTCCAAAGATGGAATTCATCTTGACCCCCTCAAGGTCGAGGCCATTGTTAATCTCCCATCCTCATCCTCGTTGCATCAACTCTAGAGTCTTCAGGGGAAAGCAAAATTCTTACATCGCTTTATCCCAAACTATGCCGAAGTGGCCAAGGGGTTTACACAACTTTTGAAACGGGACATTCCCTTCCATTGGGATGATATTTCCCATAAATCCTTTTATAAACTTAAAATGTTGCTCGTTAACGCTCCATTGATATGTCCTCCCAACTATCATCGCGACTTTACCCTTTATTTGGCCACTTCATTTAGCACAATTTCCATGGTTCTGGCCCAGGATGACGACGACGGAAATTAACATGTCATTTATTATCTATCTCAAAATCTTCTCGACACTGAAACACGTTATGCCCATGTCAAGAAGTTGTCTCTTGCCGCAGTCCAGGCCATTCAACGATTCCACCATTACATCCTATTATGTACAGTAACTGTGATTTCCGACTGCAACCCCATGACATACATCTTATCTCTACAATTGCTAAGGGGCAAGTACTCCAAATGGATTTTCATCCTTCAGGAGTTTGATTTGGAGTTCACCACTGCCAAATCGACGAAATCATTGGTTTTTTTTTATGTTATATGCTCTCTCCCAACAGAATCTATCCCATCCCAATATGAGGATCATATCCCGGATGAAACACTCTTTCTTATCAGCACTCATGATCCATGTTATGTGAAATCATCATGTACCTTTAGACATCCACTTTTTGGTCTGGGTTGACGAAGGATGCTCAACGTCACGTTTGGCATCAATCTCAACCATATTGCATTGTCGGAGATACCTTATATTGTGTCGGAGTTGATTTTGTGCTCCACCGATGTTTGAACCTAGAAGAGGATGAGAAAGTCCTGAATGACTATCATAGTGGCACCTTTGGTAGTCATATGTCTAGTTATGCTACTGCCCAGAATATTCTGCGTGTGGGTTACTTCTAGCCGTCTATATTCAAATATTGTATTGTTGCAGTTCGGAAATGTCATGCGTGCCAGGTCTTTCAGCGCAAGATGCGTGCACCACTCCTATCCTTGCATCCTGTCAATACCATAGGCCCTTTTCCAAAATGGGGCATTGATTTTATGACATGTAACCCTCACTCGGGCGGGGGGCATGCTTATATAATCGTTGTCGTGGACTACTTCACCAAGTGGGCCAAGGTGATGCTTACATTAGCTTCCGACGGTAAGAAAGCTACTCAATTCATTTTCAACCATGTAATTACATGTTTCAGAGTTCCTCAAGCCATCGTCACTAATCATGGCACTCATTTTCAGGACTACATGATGGCAGAGCTGACATCGAAGTTGGGCTTGCATCATGACAACTTGATGCCATACTACCCTTAGACGAATGGCCAGGTTGAGGCCGTGAACAAAGTACTTGTCACGATGCTTCAACGAACAATTGGTATTCATAAATCCAACTGTCATCTCCAATTTTTCTCAGCTCTTTGGGCCTACCAAACGTCAGTAAAGAGCGCAACCGAATTCACACCTTTCTAGTTGGTGTATGGTCTGGAAGCGACTCTCCCGGTTGAATGTGAGATCCCTTCACTGAAGTTGGATGTGGAATTTCTGCCCAAAACTTCCCCAGAGGAAGAATGTCTCCTGTATCTGGAACGACTGGATGAAACCCACCGCTTAGTTGCTTCGGTTATCGAGGCACAGAAAAAGCGATTTAAAGCCCATTTTTATCAATTGGTTTCTCCACGTTCTTTCATCGAAGGGGACCTCGTCCTCTTATACAACCAAGCACATGATAAACTTGTAGTGGGAAAATTCCAATCCATGTGGCATGGGCCCTATATCTTCAATAAAGTATTAAAAAATGGGGCCTATGAGCTAATCGACTATGAAGGTATTCCTCTGGCGCAACCTAGAAATGGGTTGTACCTCAAGAAGTACTATGCTTGAATTATTCTTGTGTGGTGTGTGTACATAAGTGAGTGATTTAATTTTTGTGCATGTGTGGTGTGGTGTGCTTTGTAATCGTCTTTCTTCTGATTGGGTCTTCCTGATTGTGCAGATGTCTATTACTCCTTTTGTCGGTTTCGCGGATGGTGCCTCCTGCAGTACCAGGAATCTGTCCTCAGTAGCCTGGGTAATCTACAATCCTGCTAGTGATTTAGTCAATTTACAAGGTGTTTTTCTAGGGCCTACCACAAATAATGTCGCGAAATATAGTGCCATGTTGGAATTGTTGAACGAGGTTGTTAACCTCAGTATTCGTGCATTACTTGTATATATGGAATCATAGCTTATAGCGTTACAACTCAATGGTCATTATTCAGTTAGGAACCCATCCATTTTACGAATGTATCTATGTATTCATTTACTGGAAAGAAATTTTGATTACATACATATCAAAATATACCCAGACACATGAATGTGTTAACAGATGCAGTAGCTAACATGGCTTTAGATAGACATTTACGCAACTTGTAAAAAACATCATCATATGTGAAAGATCCATCCAGAAATATATATATATATATATATATATATATATATATATATATATATATATAAATATATATATATATATATATATATATATATATATATATATATATATCTGTGTGTGTGTGTGTGTCAAAATGTTTGCATTTTGTGTGCATCACATAAAATCCAAAAAATATACATGTATGTTTTAATAATATCCGGAGATAACATGTCTCTAAAAAATATGCAAGTGAAAAGCCTAGATGACTAATCAACATGGTGCTCATGGTAGCATTTCACTGCCTGCACCAATCGCCTCAGTAAACGATGAAGGCGACTAGGCACCCCCATGGTGTGCCTCTGATAAGCCAATTGGACATCTGCTAGGTGACCGTAATCTAGGATCTCGCAGATGATTCCCTCCAAGTTTTGAACTAGCTCACTCCCCTCGCCACCCTCGCCTTGAGGGTCATAAGCGAGTGGGGTCCTCTGTGTGATCGGCAACATCCCGATAGGCCTCTCTAGGCCAACATCTGCATACACATAGTATTGTATTTTAGAACATGCATGTATACCAGAAAGATCATAAAATACTCAAAAATCGAAAAGAGTCTTACCCAACTCCTCATCCCAGCCTTCTCCCTCCGAGAGTGGAAGATTTGAGTCTCCCATGAATTTGGTACCGGTATAGGGCCAGTCTTCCACAACAATCAACTGTCATTGAAGCCATACGAAGAACTCAGGCCTCCATGACATTTGTTGGCCCCCTCCTGATTTGGGCTTGAGTGCTGCCCATCGAGCCATCTGTAGCTCTCTCGACAGTGGATCTGTGACTATCGCCCCCTAGCCTTAGAAGATTAGTAGTCGTTCGAGGATGAACGATACCAAGATAGATCCGCACCCAAACTGCTTCAGTTTGGTCTTCTTACACTTCGTCAACTGCCGTTTGATATTCATTGTTACAGCAGTGGCCCAATCGAATAGTGTCGGGTTCATGCATTCTGATGCTAAGAGGAGTTGTGTTTTAGTAGCCTCATGCGGCGCCTGCAACCCCGCAACCCATGTAATGGTATGGAGCACCACCCTGAGTGCTAGATCGGGAACTGTGTGGATGTAAACTTTCCCGCTACCTAATCCTGTTTGTGCGTCTGGGCACACTCTTTCCATTACCATTGAAATTTTCTCCCCGGAGGGCCTAGTACCTGTCATGATCGGGACTGGACCTCTCCCAGAAAATCCAGTTATGAAGTAAACATTGGATACTTAGAGCTCCAACACTTGGTCTCGAAGCCTAAACTTCTCTTTGTTCTCATCCCAGATACTAATTGAGTATTGCAGAAATTTAGGTTGTGCCCTGAGACATAGTGTCAAGAGGAAATTTTTTAAGCCGCAATCCTGGAGAGCATTCATACATGCCTCATTCTCCATGGAAATTTCGTCTTCTTCACTATGCTCCCTTTCTTTCCATTCAATCACCATTGTGACTGTGTATCTACACCAAACTGGTCACAAACACTTCATTATATCCCTTGAACATTCAAAAATACAATTGATTGGTTCATTGTTAATAAAATTGAGAAGAAATTTAGGTTGCGCCATTGGCGCGACTTTTTAGATGAGAGTAGCGCCAACTGGCGTGACCCCTTTGCAAAAAGAACCCAATTGGGCGAGCCCTAAATTTGAAAATATCTCCTCAGGGATCCTAAAACACAGTGGAATTCTATGAAAAATGGATTAAAAAATAGCTAAGGGAAGCACCTCTTACCTAGAAAAAATGAGAACTGAAATGATGCATTGGATCATCCACAATCGTCGCTGCAAGTTCACACAGGAAAAACTCACTATTGCTCTCCACAAGAGGTAAAAAGTAAAAGTAAATATGTTTTTACTATTTTTGTCATATTTATAAATTTTCAAGATCAAATTAGGTTTTCGAGCTTATTTTTCCAATATTTTATTATATTTTGTCGAAAAATGGGTTTTACGCTTGCTTTCTTGTGCAACAACAGGTTTTCACGCTACTAGGACGATGATACAAGTTGTATTTTATACTTTTTCGGACTTGGTAAAAACATGAAAAAGTCACTACTGGAGTCATCTTTCAGCTCTTTTCTGACTCTCTAAACATGAAAATATTGCCGAGTCGCTTGTCATCTTGATCTCGTTAAATTGGCTATGAAACGACATTTACCCAGTATACGTTTACTCCTTTTTCGGGCTGGGATAGATTATTTACGAAAAAGGAATACCCTAGCCTATCGCGACTAGGAGGTTTTCTCTGACACAGTTTTCTACCTTTTCGGATTTGAGGAACTATCTACGAAAAGGGACTATTGGAGTTTACTTTTTCGCTGTCTTTTCAAACTCTCTAAACATGAAAAGACGTTGAGTTCTTCCTTTTTCAGACTTTTTAAAACCTGATGACATCGGATTCCGTCGTAACGACGATGCTCGAGTTCCTCCTTCCTAGGGCTCATTAAATGTACTAGGTTGGATTTGTCTGAAGGAAAAACTTATATTATGAGCATATGCTATCCCCTTCAAGCTTGTTTTCAAAAATAATTGGGTTACTTGCCAAGAATGGTGGGGAAAAAATGAAACCAATATCATCGTCGTGTCGACAGTATGTCGCTCTTGAACATGGCATTTGTTTGTGTTCGTATTTGTGTTCGTATCAGGCTGGGGACATCTCATCTCGCTATCTACTTGCCTCTGTGGGTTTGGATTATCCTTTTTTACCTCTCATCTTCTCTTTGCCTCATCATCACGACCTCAGAACCTTTGATGTCAAATACTACCAAATCCACCGTCGTGCCGCCGATATGTTCAAGAGAAGTTGACCTCTGCAGTTTTCAACCCTCCTCTGATTCTCATCTGATCCTGATTCACAAATATTATGTTCCTTTGTCTCGTGTCGATGATGTGGGAAACACTGTGGCCCACCTTCGATCAAGGTCAATTCCTGTCGACTTTAGCTCATTATCAAGGAAGTTGATCTAGAGACTCCCTTCAGGTACCTTGGAGCCTGCATGCCTCAATGGCAGGTTCTTCACATTCGACGCAAGGTTTTCATCATTGGCCTTCAATCGAATGATTCTACAGGTGTTCGAGGTCAGCTCACTGATCACATTCCATGGATTGTACCTCTACTACCTTGAGGGCCATCGTCATTATTAGTGGTTCCTCTCGCGTCTATTAACGGCTTTCATTATTGGCTAATAATCACACGATGTTCTTGAATGTTCGACTTCAGCTCACTTATTCACATGCTTGGACTTGTACTCGGTTCGGGTCAAGATGGAGTGCAAGACACTAGGTTTTGTCTGATGGAATCCAGGCTTTGGATTTTTTGGATTATCATGATTGGTTACATGACTCATTGATTGGATGGCTATGACCATACCTGAGTCTACTTATTGATCCCTTCTGGATGGCTACGTCCATACCTTGGATCCTAATTATCGTATACTCTATCATGGATGGCTGCGCCCATACCACATATCATGTATTTGAGATATCAGTTGTACTTGTCTACGCAGGTTTTCTAACGACAGTGTTTTCAGTTGGGCACGTTCTCATAAAAAATTTCACCCCTCTCTCTCTCTCAAGCCTCATGCTTTAGGGGGGCATCTGTTACACAGTAATTTGTCACCGTCCTTGAAATCACCCATCCCGCACATTGGAGGGCCTTTCCCATGACCTATGAGCAATGACATAACCTGAAATACTTTCATGGAATCCCCCTTGACAAGGACAATCATTCCTCTTAAGAAAGTTTCCTTTGAAAAACCCTAAAAACTAATCTTTTGGCCTTGGTGTGACCAGCCAGTTTAGCCCTCGGGCCAATGGGGAAAATCCACCAAAGAGGGCATTCCAACTGGCGCTCTGTCCCAGTGTCCCGCTCTCACCAAGCTTAATAAAGCATGTTTTTTAAAAATAAATGGCGAAAGTTTTATTCTAATCAACTCCTGAACGAGTCTCTAAAATGAGTTGGGAGGTTTGGCTCTATATCACCATGTATGGGAGGTGGTTTTCCACCTATCATGGAAGCTTTCTTAAGGATAGGGCCAATCCCATAATTGTAGGGATCCCAAATCCCCTTCCACCATCTATATAAACTTGCCATTTTCCTTGAGCAAGCTAGAAGCGAGAGCTAAATCTGTAGCAAGGAGACTATCGCCAGATAGCCTTTGAGAGCCAAGCTGAAGAGAGAGAGCTTTGTCCCATTTCTAATGAGCTTCATTGAGATGTGCTCCACTGTCAGCCCTGCTAAAGGAAGATCCAGTGTTAGAGATTTAGGTTGTATCATTATTTTGTTATTTTAATGATAAGCGACTTTGATTATGGTTTCATTCACGTGCCTTTGTCTTTGATGCAATGAATTACATCCTCTCTGGTTGATGTATGGTTACAAGATTTAGATTCTATGCTGTGTATCATTATGTTTCTTCGCATGTGTGCAAGTGTTCGGATGTGTTAAGCGGAAGGATCATGATCTGCCAAACCAGAGGATGGGAAGCGTCATCCTTTCTTCGACAACCATTGCGTAGGATCTGAGGTAGGCAACTCATTATGTTTTTGTCATTTTGTAACTAGAGACATGCATCACTGCGTGACTGATTGTTGCTAGACCCAATCTGGGCTAGTAGAGATCACCTCTATCTGTAGAGGGGATTTACCTCTCCAACAGGTGGTATGCAATCAACAACACAATTGTAACAAAAATCTGTAACAATGGATCTATAACAGCATCACAGTGTAACATCGTCATGGTATAATAGCAGTTGTCATGACAGCGGATGCTTTGACTCTTCGTGAGGTAGCAGCGCCACATAACAACATGCTCCCAACTGGGTATATGTGCCTTTATGTTCTAGGTATCTTGTGCTTAAAGTGGTATCTGAAAGAATAGCAAAAGGTCCAAAGAACTTCCTCCAATATTCACCCCAGTTAGTAAAAAAAGGACACAATACATCATAATAATTAATGAGAATGAAAAATAATAAAACTAGATAAAGTTACATTGTTTTACAATAAGGGAAAAAGGAAAAAGAAAAAGGTAGTCCCAAGGTTGGCGGTCAAAAGGGTCAAAACGAGGGAAACAAACATATGAAATGAGTAAAAAAATGACACCCAACATCTCCCCCAGATGAAGTACTTGCATGTCCTCGTGCAAAAAAAATCATCTTCCTCGATAATATCTCCTATGTAGATCAGTGAAGTCATAGGCATCGACTGTGTCTTCATCTGGAAACCTGTACCCCTGAGTAGCCACCAACTTTCTTGGCCAGGACTCTCATTCATAGTCGTTCAATGCATAATGTTCCTGGTATTCCTCCACTGGTAGTCATATCAAAGGAAATTTGATTTTCGACCCAATCCAAGAAGTGCCAAGGGACTTTATTATGTCAGCGTATGTTGGTACATGTGTAATAACAACTATGAAATTTTGAAATGAAAAAGGATCTCCTTCCAGCAATCCAACACTACTAGCTTCAGTGTGTTTGAGGCATCTTGTCATTTCTCGACTCTTCATCTGTGCAAACTGATTGAGGCAGAAATCCACGATTCTTCTTCTATAGGCAGCAGCTGGTTCCCTTATCCTAGGAGTACTTAACATATTTTTGAATTCCCGCCTCAGTTCAGTGGCCCTTCCTAGTTCAGCTCGAATCCATAGTGTTGTCTTCTCTTCATTATTCTCCATTGATTTTGTGGATAGATGCCACTCGATCTGATTTCTCACAAAGAAACAAAAGCACATAACTGCAAGTCTCCCATATACGAGAATACAGTTTCTACCATCTTCATACTAGCGTGCTCACAAATAATGTTGTGCAAAAATATCTCGCACAACAAGATTTGTTCATCAAAATTAGAAGTGCGAGAAACATCTAAAAAGGTGTAGGTAGAAGTACCCACATAGGGCATGTCTTCCATAATAGCTTTTAACTAAAAAAAAATAGTAACATTCCCACAGAAAAAATAGGGTAGGACGAGGAAGGTCGCCTACACCCCCAACATGTTGAGGGCAAGGTCATGAAGCTTCTGTTTATCATTAGTCAAATCCTGAACCTGTTGTTGTAACAACAACAATTGTTCCTCCTATTTCTTTATAGCTTCCTTCTGCTTTCATTCCTCCCAACTTCTCTTCAATTCTTCCTTTGTCCATTTATCCTATAGGGCACTTATTTTATTTTGATATTATTTTAGTGAGATAATTCCCTCCTGCAGGGAAAGTGCATCTTGTTTCCATCTATGCAACTTAGAGATTATTGAAATCTTCTCGGAACTCCATCCCATAGCGGGACCCAGTGTTCCACTACATTTGATATCAATGGTGGGTGTGATAACCTCTGTAGGGCGGGACTGCTCCACCTCAGCTGTTGGTTCTTGTGTAATAACAATATCATAGTTGGGTTCTTGTTTAGCAGTATTATTCATTCCTCCTTGGTCAACCTCTGTATTCACCGTTGGTTCCACTACAACACCAGTGGACTCTACAAGTTCTTGTGTGTTGGCTTCTAGGTCTATTATCGGGGGAGGCTCTTCTTTAACTGTTGGCTCTTGTGTAATAGCAATATCTTCAATAGGTTCTTCTGGAGTAGCCTCCCCAGGCTCTATTTTAGTCTCTCTTGAGCAGGTTCTTACCCAAAAAACTCTATAGGCTACTGCTTCTAACGCTTGGGAACATGTCGCACATACGGATCCTGGATTTTTCTCCCCCCTAACTTTCTTAACAGCGTCAACTAGGGTATCTAGCCCGGAGGCTTCCGATTTCCTAGCTTCAGCTAATCTCTAGTTTAACTGTTCATTTTGTTTCTTTAAATTTTCAATTTCTAAAATCAGAGTATGATTTTCGTTCCTACCTGGTGAGGAGGGTTATTTCTATTATTCTTCCAACTCTTCTACCTTATCCTTCTTCTCGAGTGTTGGTGACAGTTCTGTTGGCATACTAACTTTCACCTTTTTTTTCGGCTGTTTGTCTGCAATTGGCTTATCAATGGGCCTTTTCTCAATTCTAGCCTCCGTGGACTAGGTTTGGACTCTAGCCTTTTCTTGACTTTTTCCCGAAGTCTCATCTTGTTTCCCTCAGCTTGTCCTGGGTCTTTTCCATTTGAACTCTTCCTAGCTCTTTCCTTATTGGTATAAGGCATCCAACAAAATCATTTTGATGAGACCATGGTTGGTAACACAAGCCTTGAGATGTGCTTCCGTTTTGATTGTTGCATCCATATGCTTGATATTTGCCAACAAGAAATATGGAAGGTTGATCTTTTGTTGGTGCCAAAGATGGTTCAATAAAGGAAAGTGGTAATTGAAGAAAATTGTAGACCTTCCATCATAGGTAATGTACTTTATCAAATTTAGGGCAACATCTGCCCAAGGTTGGGGAAGTGATAGTCTATCAACCCCTCTTCCTTTCTTCTCCTACAAGGAATTCCTTCTTCAAAGAAGGATTATTAACAGGGAAAATTTTAAGGATGCAAATTTATCTGAAATTTTAGAAACCTCGGCGAATCTTACTAGTCTCTAATATGAAAACTATAAAATATTTGGTGATATATTTGTAAAAAAATTCAAATTTATTATGTTTTTATATATACTCTATATAATTTTGGCGATATTTAAGGTAAAATAATTTTATATTATAAAACTTGGGCGAGTTATTTTTAGAAAAAATGGAAATTGATGAATCTTTTTTTTGTAAAAACCATGGAAAATTAGCCCACCTACGAATATTAGCCCCTAAAATTTTCCATGATCATTAACCTTCCTGTTAAACCATCTTTTGCCTTCGGCCAACAATGTGGTGACTCGGGAAAAAAATTCTTCTGTAACTTTGATCTGCAGGCCCCTAACTTGGGTTTGACAGTTGTTCAAATTTTTGGTGAATTCCATCGCAATTGTTTCATCTGAGCATTTCAACCTCTGAAAGTACTCGAGCCACCCAACATCCCTAAATATCTTATATGCTTCTGGAAAACTCTACAAAGCTTCAATGGAATCCGACTCATGTCTCACTATTTATCCTCCCATATTTCTATTAACCTCAACTAATCATTAAGCTAAACCAACTAGGATATCGACGCGCTCCTTGCTATCTCCCAACAACCTTCTCTGTTATCTTGGATTGAGAATTTCGACTAAGGGTGCATGAAATTCTGGCAGAGGGGGATGATGGAATGCCATGGTGAGAGGTGAAAATATTTTAAATCACTTATTTATACTTGCACATACCTTCTATTAAAGTCCAATTATGGAAACTGACGTGCTTTGAGAACGAATCCCATATTCGGAAAGATTCGGTCATGATTGGTTGTCATAGTATTCAATTTGATGCATGCAGGATTTAATGGCGACTTTAGGGCTAACATATTTCTTCTAATCATGAAAAGATTTAATCCCCCCCAGTTTAATGATGACGACAGTCCACAACTTTCAAAATTATTGTTATTAATATTTCCATAATCATCAAATTATTAAAGGATGGTGATGTTACCTTTTCGGTGACATACCTGAGAAGATGTGGAGGTAGAAATTGATATAATGGAGCGATAAATATAGAGGTCATGGCAGTCTCCTTTAAATATCATAATAATTTCTTCATGTCAGGATGACGGCCAAGATTCAAAACACCGTTCACGGCTGTCGTATATTACATATGTAACAAGCAAGACAACCACTGTGCTATCCTTCATAAAACATTATGGTTAGGAAAAATAAATACTAAAAAAAATTGGGTAACATCATATGTGTATAATATGCATGAAATAAAGGATGATGTTATGGAAAAAAATGGGGGTATCAGCCACTAGAGAAGTGGTTTTCAACTGCTACCAATCGTCTGGTCGCACCCCAAAAGAGGTTTTCGCAGTCAGGTTTTTTTATTATTTTTATTTTGTTTCTTCTTATTCTTCTTTGTATTATTATTATTATTATTAAAAAAAAAATTAAACAGGTGTAATAGCCACCACAAGAGTGGTTTTCATCTGTTACACTTATTGGAAATTCAAAATTTAGGCTGCACAGGGGAACATCCCCCTACTTCTGTAACATGAAGATCAGAGTATGTGACAATGTTAATAAATGAATCCTTCGAATAAGGTTGATGATATAACTTCATAAGGTGCCCATTAACCAGTAACAGTGTCTTAGCACTATCACTGGTGACCAATTTTACAGCTCCATTTTCAAATACTGTGTCTACTTCATAAGGACCTAGCCATATGGTGCATAGCTTTCCCTTGAAATCCTTGAATCTTGAATCGTATAAGAGAGCCCAACATCCTTTTTGAAATTGATTATTCTTAATGAACCTGTTATGCCATCTAGCTCTTTGCTGCTAAATGATCTCTTTCTGCTGAATGGCAACCAACCATTTCTCTTCCAACTCATTGAGTTGATTCAATGTAATATTTCTAAAATTTAGCTTTTAGCTAAATGGAATATTATAGATAATTTTGTCACTAGGTAGGTGAATAAAGGGGTAGGGAGGCCCATAAATCTCCTCAGTAACAATAAAAACACTTCAAGTGTGAAAGGAGACCTTCGAAGTAGCTAAATAAAGCGCCTTTGAGTATGAACAGGGATTGGATCATGTTGAATAGGTCAACTTTGACAAAATCAACAATGTTGTTATGGAGGAGTGGACATTAAATGAGGAATAACGCAGTTTTGGAGGGATATTGATTGCATGGAGGTAGTGACCTAATTGAGTGGGACCAAGGGTAAGAAAGCTCATAACTTATATAAGGAAGAGGATGGCAGCCATATTGGATATGTTTTTGGGTTATTATTTTGTATGTGGTATGTTTAGACTTCTTGCATTCTTTAGCTTTTTAGTTGATATTGCTGTGTTGTTTAGCACCGGGTGTTCCCAAGCAAGAATCACACCTCTTTCCTTGAGAGGCCTCTTGGAGGAGTATTGCACTACATTTCCACATTCAGGATCAAGGCCAAGCTATAACGTTCTTCATCAATGTATTTTTTCCGGCACATTGTGTGCATTTTCCGGAAACGCTCTTGGGTTGTCTTGGAAAGATGATCTAGTGCCCAGATCTGTATGTTTAGACTGTATTGGGGCCTATATCAATATTTTTATATCATTATATCATCTCCATCTATATTTATGCTTAATATTACTGTGTTTTAGTTATCTCTATCATTTTGTATTGTAACAACATCTCATATTTGGGAGTGATTGCTTATGAAAGGCTTGTTTCCTCATTGTATATGATTTATGCCTCACTATTAGTGATTTCTTATGAAAGGCTTGTTTCCTCATAGTATATGATTATGCCTCACTATTTTTTATGGATTTGCTGCTCTAATACATAATGTTATGACTCCATGTTGGTATCATGGTTTCATATCTTAAATATTTGTTGTTGCTTTCATTTTATGAGCAATATTGCTACTTTTCCCATTTGGGAATATTACAGCGGTATCAGCGCATAATATTGGCTCAGCCTGTGCATTCAGACAATATGTCACCACAAGGAGAAGCTTCTCACAAGAAGAGGAGATGTACAAAAGAAACAAAAGCAAGACTCCATTATTTGCAGGAAGGGAGGAAGAGGGGCTCTCAAGGCTTCTTCGTCAAACTATGCAGAGCATCAAGGGAGATATCAAGAAGATGAGAAGTGAGATGTGCAGGGAATCTCCAAAGGGGTTTGAATATTAAGAAAACCCTATATTTTTACATGATCGGTGTGAGCATTCATCCACACAATCTGATCCACAACACCATATTATGCCCATATTTACTGCAAGAGAGATGGAGGGAGAAGATGCACCAAGGAGGAGACTTTGAGTGACTATCTTCAGGAGTATGAATATAAATCTTGGAGATTCAAGGAGCACTTGAAATTCCAAGGGTTTTTCCAACTCAAGGAGGAAAGAAGACCCAGAAATCACAACAGAAGTAGAAGAGGTAGATTCTTTCTGTGAAATTTTAATGGGTCCTCCACATCCACAACCAAGTATTGGATATATCACCTAGACTCATATTTGCATCTACATCAAGTTTCAAAAAATGAATCCCTTAGGATAGCGGCACTGCATATTGAAGGTAAGGTTCATACTTGGTGGTTTTATGAATCTTCTTCATTTAATCATGCAAACATATCTACTTATGCAGGATTCACTAAGAGATTAGTGAAAAGATTTGATGTAAAACAATATGAAACATCTTTGATTGAGCTAGCCAAACCAAAACACTCAAAACCTTTGCATGAGTTGGAAAGATCTATTACACCAACTCCACTCCAAATTTCTATTGAGGGGGATAAAAAATTGTATGTTACCTTGCTAAGGGCAAGATCACCATTGCATGAAGATCTTTCTTCTCAAAAGGAAGACATGGAGATTCCTCCTTCAAAGGAAGACCAAGATCTAGGGTCCCTCATTTTTGATGAGGTATTTTCAAAAATTGATGAGGAGGAAGAGTAGAGAGGAAGTAACAGCATTGTCACTTTAGAAGAAGAACCATCACCCCATGGGGATGGGCATGAAGCTATTGCTTAAAGTGGAGGAGATTTTTCATCTTTGCAAAAGGTTCCCGAGGAGCATCATGTGACAATAGTGATGGGTAGTAACACCTTGATCAAAGGAGGAGAAGAAAAGGTGGATCAACATCAAATGATGGGGAGCATTCACCCTTGTTTATTTCAAGGGGTTTATATACAGAAGAAGGAGACTGATTCATGTAGTGAAGGGAGGGACAAATCAGTTCAATCACCTATACAGTCTACTTCAAATTTTGATGTCCCTTTACATGGAGGCATTCCATCGAGGAGACCCCCTGATTGGAAGATGAATAAAGAGTACTCTCAACATGGTGCAACATTGATACATTTGGCTACGGAAGGAGCCTTGGGAAGAGCTAGCACAATGTAGAGAACCTTTGATGGGTTCAAAGGAGAGGTGAGAAATTTTCTGATATGGACATTACTATCTCCGACTCAGCTATTTGTGCTGAAAGATGATGATTCATAAATCTATGATGACATGAGCATGGTTTCAAAGGGATAATCCATAACTTTGGGGAATAAAATGATACTCCCACACATGAAGAATATTTCTGAATATGACAAGAGGTTAATGACACTCTTGTATGCATTGAACAAACTATGGAAGTTTTGGAGGAGAGATACCTTTTAAGAGAAGGTTGACTTCCATGTACTTCAATCTTGTCTTGGGAAAGATCAGTTGCAAGAGAGGCAGAAAAAGTGGGGTAACATTACTCCAACATGTGGCTTTGGCATTTAGCAGGTCAAATAAGAGAGTTATGATGTGACGTATAGTTCATTTCAGATTTCTATAGCGTGGTCATTGTTGGGAAGCCTAGATCCATATTGGGAGTCCCAACTATTGGTGAAATATTCCAAGAACCTCTTCACATGTAAGGTTCTTGATGGGCAAGTGATAGATGGCAGGTATAGAGTGGTTGATGGAGTCATTTATTTTCATGATCAGATCTACTTGACTAGAGACTCAAAGCTCAAGGATAAACTACTACATGCATCCTATGAGATCTTGCTTCCCAAACCCACAAGTTTCATTAGAACACACCATACTATCTTGAAGGGATTCATGTGGGAAGACTTCAAAGAGGAGATGCACTATCATATGAGGAAGTGCATATATTGTTTGGAGGGTGAGGAGAACCATAACTCTTGGGAAGAGTTACCATCACCTCCTCCTTACTCATTGGGTGTAAGAGGGAGCTCATCCATGAGCTACCTCACTGATTTAAAGCAAGTGTATGGTAAGGATTGTATTTATGGGCATCATGATATATTTACTATGTACCTGCATTTTCTTACCACTCATGTGCAGGGAATTGCTCCAAGAGGGGGCACTCTTCCTTATTGGCTTCATGGGCTACTTGTGGCCATGGGAAATGATGATGTTGACCATTCCCTAGAATATTTTTGGGAGATGATGTAGTCTTCCTGGCGTGCTTCATTAACACCAGACTTCATACACCTTTTCCAAACATGCAAGAAGAATGGGGCAACAAACAAGTGGTGGGGAAAACACTTGTTATATCATATTCTATGGCAGTTAGGAGCAAAAATACGTTGGTTGCACATGAGAGACCATTGTCCTTCTCCTTTACTACACATGGCAGCTAGCATGACTTTGAATGTGATTCCATATGTTGATGATGTTCTTATCCTTGTTGAGAACATGATTAGAGGGAAGGAACATTGGATGGATGTGTCCACTGGGAAAGACCTTTCCCACATTTTTTATGTTTCATGTTTCAAGGGGATTATGGGAAGTGATATGGCCACTATAGTAAATCACTTGTTTCTTTATGAGGTGAGCCATATGTCTGTTTGGAGCACTTGGGATATGCCTCTCATGGACATTTGGGAGGAAATTTTCTATGAATTGCCATGCTGGAAGGTGATTCATTTCATTTGGATGATAGCATGGAGATAGGAGTCTCTCTTTGGGAATGAGATCCCTTATGCTTTTCATTACTCCTACCTTGAAGAGGCCATTGGAAAACAAGGAGGATCCCATATATACCTTCCATTTTCTCATGATGAGAGCCATTTGGTTTATCCACCAAAGGCCAACTTGCACATTTGGGAGGAACCATTGGGAAACATAATTATTGTAGAATATATAAATAAATGGTGGGGACTATTGATGAGGAGGTAACAAAGGGAGGAGGGAAGGAATTTTTCTCCACATTTGCAGATGCTTGAGGAAAAGAAACATTTTGGAGGGGAGGACTGTAATATTCCAAAAATTTAGCTTTTAGCTAAATGGAATATTATAGATTATTTTGTCACTAGGAAGGTGAATAAATGGGTAGGGAGGCCCATAAATCTTCTTAGCAGCAATAAAAATGCTTCAAGTGTGAAAGGAGACCTTCTAAGCAGCTAAATAAATCACCTTTGAGTATGAACATGGATTGGATCATGTTGAATAGGTCGACTTTGACCAAATCAACAACGCTGTTATGGAGGAGTGGACACTAAATGAGGAATAATGCAGTTTTGGAGGGAAATTGATTGCATGGAGGTAGTGACCTAATTGAGTAGCAATCCCACCTCTTTTCTTGAGATGCCTCTTGGAGGAGTATTGCACTACATTTCCACATTCAAGCTCAAGGCCAAGCTACAAATTTCTTCATCAGTGCAATTTCTGTAGAATATTGTGTTGTGTTGCAAGATGTAGTAGTGGAGAATTAGATTGGGTGCCTTCAGAGCTAGTTTTGGAGTGGAGGAAGGTTTCCATCCATTTGAAGGCCCCTAAATAAGCCCCTTGAGATTTACTTCCACATTTAGTAGCAGGCTAAGGAGTATTTATCCCTACAGTGCAGTTTCAACCCATATATACATTATTTTAGGGAGGAGTTGTAGGGATAGTTGCAGTGGTTGTTTTGGGAGGTGATTTCTTCATAGGAGGAGCCATTCTTTCATCCGAAGGATATATTAGAGAACAGTTGTAGGTTTCTACATCAGCTTCAGCCATATCTTCTCATTTCTATTGTTGCAACATATCTTTAGCCCTAGGGATGCAACTTACATTAGCACATTGTGTGCATTTTCCGGAAACCCTCTTGGGTTGTCTTGGAAAGCTGATCTAGTGCCCAGATCTATATGTTTAGATTCTTTTGGGGCCTATATCAGTATTTTTATATCATTGTATCATCTCTAGATGTAGTTATTCTTAATATGACTACATTGTAGTTCTCTCCAACATTTTGTACTGTAACAACAACTCATATTTGGGAGTGATTTCTTATTGGAGGCTTGTTTCCTCATTGTGTATGATTTATGCATCACTATTTTTTATGGATTTGCTGCTCTAATACATAATGTTATGAATCCATATTGGTCTCATGGTTTCATATTTTAAATATCTGTTGTTGCTTTCATTTTATGAGCTATATTACTGCTTTTCCCATTTGGGAATATTACATTCAACCTTTGTCTTTATGTTGTACTTAAATCCAGATTAACCTGTAATGTTGTTCTCAATGTTTTTATTTCAAACTCTATGGGGAATAAGGGATTCTTATCATACACCAATTTGTATGGTGAGAAGCCTGTAGTTTTCCTCCATGTTGCTTTGTAAGCCCATAGTACCTGTGGAAGTTTTTCAGCCCAATTCCTTTGGTGGTTGGCCACTATCTCTGTCAAAATTCCCTCAATAACTTTGTTTGTGCTCTCCAGTTGACCATTCACTTGTGGATGATAAGGTGAATTGATCCTGTGATGAATTTAATAATTCTCAACCAGTTTTTGAATCAAATCAGTTGTAAATTGGGGCCTTGCATCCATCACTATCTCCTTGGGTATCCCGAAATGAACAAAAATATCTTCGAAAGGGAAGTCTAAAACAACCTACTCTATAGCTCTAGTTAATTCCTTCACTTTGACACACTGTGTGATGTAATATGCACAAAAAAATATATATGATCTCTATTGTGATGAAGGATTGATTGGCCCTACAAAATCTAGGGCCTACTTCTCAAATGGCTCTATCACTACTTGAGGTTGTAATGGCATCTCGTTTGATTGCAGAGGTTGGCCCATCCTTTGGCAGCTATCACACCCCTTCACAAAATTATTTTCATCCTGGAATATATTTGGCCAATTGTACCCTATTGAGAGTACTTTTTACCCCGTCCTCTTTTCCATGAAGTTCCCTCCACAGGGATCCTCATGGAAAGCCTTCAAGATATCAAAAATCTCATCTTCTCTAACACAACACTGTATTTGATAGTCTGGTCCAGTGTGATAGATATTTCCCTCTTTCTAGGAGTAAGTAGCACTCTAATATATGATCTTTCTTTTTTATATGGAAGATAAGTAGTGTGGGAATTTACCTCCAGCGAGATAGTTGCCTATATCTGCATACCACGGTATGCAAAAAAGATACTCATCCAAAAAGAATCCTCAGTAGGAGTGTAATTATCACCTATAGTTAACCTAGAAAGGAAATCAACAACTACATTATTTTTCCTAGGTTTATCTAGAATAGTTATATCAAATTCCTATAACAACAATAACCAGCGTGTAACTCTACCATTAGTAATAGGCTTATTCACTAGAAATCAAATGGCAGAGCGGTCAGTGTGTACAAATACTTGATACCCGGTGATGTAATGCCGAAACTTATTAATAACATGCACTACTGCTAGGAATTCCTTATCGGTCACTATGTAATTGAGTTGGACTGGACTTAAATCCTTGATGATATAATAGATGGCATAAGGCTTATTTTCCTCCAAATGACCCAAAACATCACCTACAGACATGTCATATGCATCTGTAGAAATATGAAATGGAAGTTTCCAGTTTGTTCCTTGTAAAACAGGTGCTGCTGTTACATAGTGCTTTAGCTTCAAAAATTCCAACTCACACTTCCCTGTCGACATAAATTCCACATCTTCCATCAGAAAAGAAAAAAAAGGAGATGCAATCTTTGAAATTTTTTCTATAAATCTCGTATAGCACCCTGCATGTACCAGAAAGTTACTTATCTCATTTTGAGTCCTCAGAGTTGGGATTTTCGATATTACCTCAATTTTTGCAGGGTTTACCTTGATTCCATCTGCTGAAATGAAGTGTCCTAACACAATTCCCTCAGTCATCATCATGTGGCACTTCTCAGTGCTCAAAGAAACATTAGTTTGTACACAATGTTCCAACACCTTTTCCAAATTAACTAATGTTGTTTCAAAAGCATCTCCATAGTTCATAAAATCGTCCATGAAAATTTCAAGGCAGTCATTCAACAGATCCAGAAAGATACCCAATATTTCCCTTTGAACAGTCGCAGGTGCATTGCAGAGGCCAAAACGAATGAATTTGTACACAAAAGTACCCCATGGGCAAGTAAAGGTTGTCTTTTCTTGGTCTTATGGGGCAATCTGTATTTAGTTATAGCCACAAAATCCATCAAGGAATGAAAAAAACCTTTTCCCAAAAAGAATATCCAAGACCTGGTCTATAAATGGTAAATGGAAATGGTCCTTTTGGGTGGCCTTGTTAAGTTCTCTATAATCTACACAGACTCTCCATTTTTCATTCTTTTTCGGAAAAATGATGAGCGGAGACACCCACTGACTGTTAGAGATAGGATAGATGAAGTTAGCATTAAGGAGTTTCTGTAATTCCTCTTTCACTATCTCCTTATGTGCGGGATTCATTTGACGTTGCGGTGGTCTAACTGGTTTGCAGCCATATTTAAGGTAAATGTGGTGAGTGCACAGGCCAGGATGGATTCCTTTCATGTCAATTTAATCCCATGGAAATTCCTTTTTATACTTATGTAACAGTTGTATCAACAATATTTTATGTTCAGCAATCAAGTTAGGATTAATGTTTAAATGTTTACCTAGCTCAATTTTGATGGGACTACTATTAGTATGCAGAGTGGTTCTCATATGTTAAATATTTACATCATCTACCTCATCCTCCTCCCCTGAATCTCTAATGGAAGCAATAGAGAGGGAATTTCTAATAAAACTGTTAATAACGTCATCTTGTGTTTCATCCTTAAAATATTGTGCTTTTCCAAGTGTGAGGAGACGTAGGGAGAAATCAGATTCAGGTTAAAATTCGTCCCACCAGGGACTAGTCAAATCCATGTGTGGTTTCGCTGGGGGGTAAAGGTTCAGATTCTTAGTGGCTTGCCCATCTGAGATCATCATAGACCCAGATCTACACCTGATAAATGAATTTGCAGTGGCTAGCCATGGTCTCCCCAAAATTAAAGGATGACCCCTGAGGTTGGAATTGGTTTGCAAAATGATAAAATTAGCCAGATATCTCCAAGAAGCTACGGTAATCACCACATCTTCTATCACTCCTTCAAGTTTGACACGAGACCTATCGGCTAATTCAAGTACTGTAGGTGTAGTTTTGAGTCCATGAAGTCCAAGGGAGATAAAAATATCCTTGATCATTACATGAATGGTCGTCCCCAAATCGATCAGAGTATTAGTTATGGGTTAGTCGTCAATATGAACAATAAATGTAGGATTTCGTGGGTCGTTATATTAAGTTAACATAGGCTTATCAATCATTAGTTCAGACAGTTTCCCCATAACATGGATAGTAGCAGGGTCCTTCGGCTTCTTTCCAGGCTTTTTTATGCATAGATATCTCACAATTTTGGCATAAATAGGTACTTCCCTAAGAGATTGTAATAGTGGAATTTGTACATACATATTCTATAATTCCGTGAGAAACTCTGATTTAGTTTCTGAGGTTGGGCTAGTTTCAATTAATCGTTGAGGGTATGGAGGATCTTGAGCTCTTACAGCTAATTCAGTTGTCACAGATGTACCAGTCCTGCTCGAGTTGGTTGTTGTAGGAACAACAAACCTTTCGAGTTGGCTGCTACAGTTGTAACCGTTGGTGTTGTATCGGCTATTACAGATGTAACAATCATTTCATAACTGACTATACCCCTTTTAGGTGACCCAATTTCTTCCTTGGTAATGATAGGAGTATGGATAGATCTAATTACTTTTCCTGATCGAAGTTGAATCTCATTGATCCCAATATGAGTAATAAAGTAAGTCTAGAAAGTAGCCAGGGTGTCTATGCTCTGGGCTACCTTGTTATTCAGATTGGGGTTAGGTTGCACACGAAATTAGGGTTAGACAAGAGGTGCAGGAGTTTGGAGAGGAGGTAGTTGTGACTGCTACTGCATTGGTAGTGTAGAGGTGGCTGGACCTTGGCCATTACCTCTCCAATTTTGACTCCAAGGATAAGATTGTGATGCAAAATATTGCATTGGTGGAGGGGAATGCCACTAGTTCCGGGGTGAAGGAACTTGTGTTGAGGAAGGAGTAGGATATGGCCATGGAAATTGTTGACCATTATAAACATTACTCCAAGGATTAAAATATGAAAAATCTAGAGGCATAACTATAGGTCACGACTGCCATGGTCTCTTTGATCGGATGAAGTAGGAAGACTGGACTTCCTCGCTTGATTCCTTAAGCACTGCTTTCATTCTGGGTAGTTCTGGGCATTGACCAATGGAATGCCCCAACTCAAAAATATTGCACAAGCTAACGTTTTTTAGTTTACATTCCCTTTGTAGATGTTTCTTGCTGCATCGAGGACAGAATATTTCTAAGGCTACTTCATCTTATACTTGTGCTTTCTTGACTTGTACTGTGGTAATCTAGGCAGATAGAGTACTGAAGAGGTCGGTTTTAAATTCCTCCAATAGATTCCTGATCTATGCTCTATTTACTCCTCCGCTTGTAGACTTTTGTATCCGGACTGAAGGGTCCCCAACTGAACCCCTTCTCTTGGCTAATCCTCTTGAACTTTGTAGAAAAAGCTTCATTATTTCTTCAAGCGATTCCTACGATATGATTCCTTTTAAAAATATATTCAAGTGTTCTAGACAGTCATCTCTCATACCTCTTAGGAATATTGTTTTTAATATTTCCGGGGCTAAGTCATCAAACTTAGACCTTTGTAAATTATAATGGAATCATTCCATGTAGTCTTCCAAGATTTCCTCTTCCTTCTGTGTAATCCTGAAGATTTCTTCCTTCACATCCCTACTTTGAAAATAATCATGATCCTTGGAGAGGAATGCCTCCTTCACGTTACTCCAGGTTTAGATCAATCCAAAACCCAGTCTCATCAACCATCTCAATGCTTCTCCTTTCAGAGTAACAGAAAATAGTTTTAGCTTCTGTGCATCCGAAGTTTAGTTGTAAATTCTACACAGCTCATCGAACTCGAACATAAAAGTGTCTGGATATTCGATGGCCATCCCTTGAAAGGATGGAAAATATGATAAGGGAATATTTTTCATAGGAGTTTCATCTCTTGTTTTCGGTATTGGGAATTCAAAAGTAAAATTGCCATCTGTTCTAGTAGTTTCATCTCCCATAGTTGATCCTTCCTAATGAGATGAGCTGACCTCAGAATATGCAGGGGATTGAAATATGGATAAGGGATCAGGTTTTTCCAGGACAGGCTGCTTCACTGCACTACCCAAATCTAGATGATGATAATCAAATAATCTTTTTTCCGGTTCAGGCATTAGCTACCCGTCACTAGTTTCCCCTTCTCCTTCAATTCTCATATTTTGATCAAAAAATTTCTAATGTTGTTTATGATATGGGGGATATGTTGTGTGAAGGACGGTGAGGTCTAGACACTGAAGGTGTAGATGCCTCTAGCCTTGATATAGTGGCAGCTGTTGTGCTCAACTTAGTGTTCCTAAATCGAGGTCATAAATTATCAACCAGGGTCAGTAAACTGCTGAAGTGAGGTGCACTATATGTGCCTAGGTATCTATTTCTCACTACGTTGTGTTTAGTGTTTTTATGATGTTTTTAGTTTTATGGTTTTATGTTAGGAAGGAAAATAACTAAGTGTTGGTAAAGAGAAGTGGATGGTTACACTAAAACAAAGCAAAACCTACTCTAAATTGTGTATGACACTAAAGAACAGAAAATGCAAAGCTTGATAATGACTCATAGTAAGGAAACAAATCACAACATGAACTCAATAACTCATAGCATGAACTCATCCAATTCATTCATTAGGAATATGTTGGAATAGTTTGAGAAAAGAACAAGTTTAATACAAATGAGGTTTTCCTAAGGACACAATCATCTTACAATATTACAAAGAATCCATCCATGGCAAGAGGTTTATTGGAACACAATTGAAAAGAGATTATTTGTAGCACAGTAAGATTTATACTCTAAATTAACTTGTAATGCTAAGATTACTCCATTCTGCAGTTCAGCTTGTCACTAGTAAACCTCATCCAAAAGTTAGAGATTTTCTAAAATAGTTTTTGGAAAGAAATGTTTAATTGTGAATTTGCAAAGGATTGCAGAATAATCAAGTCCTTAAAATGATATTACTAACTCCTGTCTAGATGATGATGCATTAATAGAAAGTCAGAAAAAATTAATTTTTGTAAATAATGAAGGCCGCAGAATCTGATGTTAACAATTAATACTACTTAAAGAACAATGGATAACACTGAGAATGCAATTGATCAAACTTGAAACATAGTAACCACAACTAAACTACAGTGCCACTAACCTGATTTGAAATATAGTGAACAAATTTGAACTAGAATGCCACTAATCTAACTTGAAATGTAGTGAATTAAAACTGAACTAGAGTGCCATTATCAAACTTGAAATATAGTGACAGAATTAAACTAAAATGACATCTACCTCCGGAGTGCTACCACTAGACTAAGGATGAAACTAATTACTGGAATGTTTCAGCTCTATCTCATTCAGAATTAGTGGTATTTTGGAATAGTTTGTAGAACAGGACTGGCTGCAACATGTTATGTAAATGAACATGAAAGCATAAAATTCAACAAAACACAACAAATTTCTAAAACACCACAGCTATGTCCCATCTGAAATTAGTGATATTTTGGAAGACTTTATAAGATCATGACTAGCTGTACAACTGATGTAATTGAGCATAAGAATGTAAAACTAACTCCTAAAATACTACAGTCACACCTCATTCGACATTAGTGATATTTTGGAAGAGTACGTAAGAACAAGACTAAACTGTAGCATCTAATGCAAATGAATATAAAACTCAAAGTTCAAAAAGTCAATTAAACTAGGAATGAAACGAGGCTAAATTACTTATCTAAATTATATGAACAAAGCTCCTTAGGTAGCAGGGGCTCTCTACCACCGGAGTAGCACGCAAATCTACTCAAGATTGACTCAACTCGTGCAATAAAATGATGTTTCTTTCATTAAAGGAGAAATTCTTCAAAACAGAGTATTTACGGCTTTCAAAGATCTAGCAACAAAACAAAATCTAACCAACAGTTTCTCGGTCTCCCGAGTCATACTTATAATAAAGTTACATAACTAATCTTTGAGAAAAACGGGGATAAGTGTCTTTCCCACTTCTAATCAAATTAAAACTCTTATTAACAGTCTTGTGCTTAACTGCGAACATCTGTAGAGTCTGTGTTTTGATAGGAAATTGCTTCTCTTCTACGTGCATAACCGCTTTGATAATTTAACTCAGACTTTGTGGGGAGCAAAAGATGATGGGGAGGTGTTGTGGATTTCACCCATATGCCTTTTTCTTTGCAGTGACACCTAGAACCTACATAAACATGAGGATGGCTGCAGAACAGACAACTGGCTACGGAATGCCTGTATTCTGTAGCCGAGTCTTAGTCAAAATTACTACACCAACAAAATCATAAAAACATAGCAAGTTAGTCATTATATAAATTATTAAAGAAATTTTAATTAATCCTATTGATCAGTTAAGCCTGTAATTGATGAGGGACAAAGAAAATGAAGTAGAATGTGGTGAAAAAGAAGAACATCTTTGGGGCTCAACATCAGCTTTTTGTGGTCCTATCTTCCCGGTGTCCTTGTATGAAATGGACTGTTCTTTCTTTTCTTTTAAAATCAGGTCCCCAAAGAATGTCTTCCTTCCCAAATCTGCACTTTTATTTTCCTTTTTATGACCCGTATTTCCTGTAGTTAGTTAGAGTGGGGTTGTTTTGGTTTATCTACTGTCCTAATTGCACACATGGACCCTATGTGTATCAATATTTTCTATGAGTACCTTAGTTATATAGTGGTGAGCCCGCTCAAGTATGTTAGAGAGATGCACAGGTTCTTACCTCTCGTCTTACTGCTCAACAACTGTATAGCTAAAGGCACGTTCTAGAAACACAACACCCAAAACCCACACTTCTAAGTGCCCTAATGTAGCAATGGTGAGACCGCCCAAGTATGTTAGAGAGATGCACAGGTTCTTACCTCTTGTCTTACTGCCCAACAACTGTTGACTATGAACACCCTACCATCAAACAAACAATTTTGGCTAATTGTGTCTTCACTACCATCCCTAGAAACGACGCCAAAATGTTAAAATGTTTTAATCATTTTTAATTGACTAAGGTAGTACACATAAATTATCAATCCAAGGATGTCTTTTATTTCAATGACAGTTGCACTGTCTGTGCTGATACATCATACCAGAAGAAGAAATAAAACAAGAAGAAATCATTGTTGAACCAATTGGTGAAAATTAACACTCATGTAGGAATAAAATATCTAAAAGAATGTAATCATACTTTAGATAAACTAGTATCTAGCATGCCACACGATAACTACACCAGCTGGTATCTCTAATTGAATCTATGAAACAACATAATAAATACCTGAAACTGAAACAAATATACTTACATCCAATAAAGCAACAGTATCATTTCCAAAATACATAGAAGCAATTACGATAAATACTACAACTACTTTATCACTGCAGTCCTTGTTAAAGAGGAGAGCCCTTCCTCCCTAACCGGGTGCAGGAGAAGATAGAAACTAAATAAGAATTAAATCTGTCAACACATGTAACAAAAACAATACGATATCATGTATTATGATGATCAAAATTACATAGTCAAAATGATGGTATTATTTTGTTCTAACCTCCTGACCTGAGAGGTCTGAGTGCTTATAAAAGTAACATGTCCAGAAAATGAGGAATAGATCAATCATGAGAAAATTACGATTCTCATGCTGATCAAAATAAAGTAATTATAGTTACGACTGATTCCCTCAATAGAGTCTTGAGTGGGAAAATATTGATATCAATCAAAACTTCCGAAAGCCGTTATTCTAAATGACGATATATAATGAATCCTACAACTTTCATTTGAATGTGACAGTTGTAGTGTAACAACTTTTGGAGATAGATCAACATCCAGAAGTTGATAGTATGCAATCAATAGCGTGACTATAACAACAGTTTGTAACAAAGTCGCGGTGTAACAACATCATGGTATAACAACAGAGGTCATGATAGCAAAGGTGTTGACTCTTCATGAGGTAGCAGTGCCATGTAACAACACACTATGACAACGTGTTCCCAAATGGTTCTATGCACTTGTATGTTCTAGGTCTCTTTTGCTTAAAGTGGTATCTGAAAGAATATCAAAAGGACCAAAGAACTCCCTCCAATATTCACCCCTGTTAGCCACAAAAAGGAAACAATACATCATAATAGATAATGAGAATGGCAAGATAATAAAAATCGATAAAGTTACACTTTTTTACAATAAGGGAAAAAATGAAAAAGGCAAAGGTAGTCCCAAGGTTGGAGGTCAAAAGGGTCGAAACGAGGGAATCAAACGTAGGAAATGAGTAAAAAAATGACACCCAACATATACCATCAAATAAAAGGTCATCATGATCACTTCAGTCATCATCATCATCATTTCATTTAGTTTAGTGTCTGCATTAGTTCATTAGGGTTTCAATCACCAAAATATGTCAATCAATGCATAAAATCCGGAAATGGAGTGGTACTAGGTAAATTTTTTCTATAAATTTGGTTTCAAATGTAATTTATGTTCTAATATGTAATAAGTTAATCATGTTCATAAAGCTGCAACTGAAGGTTCCAAAAAGCTACAATGTTAAAAAATGCAAGTTATGCTTGGAAAATGACATGTGGGTCCCATCCTCACTCAAAAGAAGTCACTTCAGTTTATAAAAATGCCAAAAAGGACAAAGGGGATTTTTCATTTGCACTTACCTATTCTCCTACCATCGAGCTCCCCTCTCCCATTACCAAGAATTTCAAAGTTTTTCCTCTCATTGGAAATTTCCATCATTTCGCTGCACATACAAATAAGGTGCTATGCACAGGAGCACTTTGCTACGCACAGGAGCATGGCACTATGCACAACAACACTGCGCTACACATATGGCCGATATACGCTGCACATATTCTCTATGCATCTGGCTGAAAAACACATTTTCTTATGGGGTGAAGCACAACTATTTCCAAAGGTTTTCTTCTCTTAAGGAAGTTTCTATCAGCTAAAAAGAAGTAAGTACTACCATTTATCTCAGCCTTGCATCAAAATTTGCATAATATTAAAACTCATTTCTTCTCTAGTGTTTGTCTTTCTTTTTCAGTCTCATAGTCACCACATTTCATTTTCCAAGGTAAAACCATCCACCCACATATTTCTTACCCTCCATCATACCCAAAATTATCTCCCACGACCTTCATATCCCATAATTTCCAATTCCCAAATCCAAAACCCTAAACCCTAGCCTAATTATTCCATTTTGCGTAGTTTTCGTAGCTAGGACCATGTAAAACTTTCCTAGCCCAATCACCTCACTAATTTTACTCAATTTAACTTACTATACCTCCCTAAGACTCCTTCCCATCTCCCTAAATTTTTCCACTCTCATTTCCCTTCCCTAACTCAATTATTTTATCCCTTTACTCCTTTCCCCTGTTTTGTCCTCCTATCATCTAGGGTTTCATTATGGAGACTGATACCTCACCTTCACAGAGGAAGAAATATAACAAGGGAGGCATGGTTTTGAAATTTGAAACTCTAAATGTCACAAATATCATTTCTTCTCCCTTCATCAAGAAATATTTTAAAGATGTGAATTGTCTGGAGCTTTGCAAGAAGATCCAAGAGGTTGGCTATCATGAGAAACTCACTGGAATTTTTTCCATTTCATTGAAGAATAACAAAGTTAACTTAGTAGGGATAGAATTTATAGTTTCAGTGGATGCCATCTCCAAAACTACATGCATATCTAATCATGGAGATAACTGGTTCAAGAGTATGGATTTGGACATTGAGCAGTACAAACCCTATCTAAAATCACAATACAAAAATGATCCTTCACATGTTTTTCCATTTAGATAATTTCCTGAGAAGTATGCTCCATTGATGAGATTGATCATAAAATACTTCACATGTGAAGGAAGGTTTTCAAGGCTTAGCCAATACCACATAATATTTCTCATGCAGTTCACAACTGTTAAATCTCTAAATTTTTGCAATTTCTTGTATAGGATCATAATTGAAATGTCTGAAAAGTTCAGGTGAAAGGAAAACATATTCCTAGAAGTTTTCATCATAGTTTGATAAATTTCACGGTTCTCCATAAGCTGGCAGAAAATAACATGACTTGGGATACTTTCATTGAGGAAACCTTGCCCATGCTTGCTATTAGTCCACCTAGCAAGCAGCAAACCCTATTACCAACATGTCAAGAGGTGGGTTAATCAAGTAGTTTGGAAGCTCAATCACCAAAGTAATCAGTTACAAAGAAAACCAAAGTAGCACTAACCAAAACATACAAAAGAAGCAGAAGGCTTGTGTTTTCTCCTCAGATTGAGGAAAGGGCCAAGCCCACATTAGCAGAACAGGAAACACCATTACAACATGAGACATCTATGCATGATGAGGAGCATGAATTTGACTTAGTAGACTTGGAGGTCAGTGAAAATAATGAAAGGATAGAGAGGATAATCAAGGAAAAATATGCATAGATCAAAGAACTCTAAGTCAACTTGGCAAGGGCTAATTTAATCATTTCTTTCCTAGAGAAAGAAAATAATCAGTTGAAGGAAAAACAATTAGCTTTAGAGAAAAGTCGGTTTGAAGCTATTAGGCATGATGTGAAAGGCAAAGAAGTGTTTGATAGTAAAGATTAAGAGAAGCACGAAGAGCAGCTAAAAAGAAAGAGACCAAATACCATGGGTCTCAAAAGATAATTGTAGAAGGAAAGAGAGTAAAATCCACTACATGAGGAGTTGACCTTTGAAGAAAGAATAGCCATGGAAATCAATGAAAATGAGGAGTTTTGGCTTGAGAAATTAAATATTCACTTGGATAATATCCTTGATAAGGCCAACAGGGTTAACAAGTTTCAAAAACACATGGCTGACCACTACTATGCAAGAAATCAGATTTGCAATGTCAAAGTCAAACAATTGCAAGCAAAGCTAGAGGAAACCCTAAAAAGTCAAAAGGAGAAGGAAAAATTGTCGATTCTTTCTGATGATTCCTTAGTGGCATACCATACCTTATGAGGCACCTATGGATCGATTTTGAGAATTTTTGGAGCAAATTTTGGTTTTTGTGAATTTTTGAGTTTTTGGCAATCTTGGTCATCCCATATGTGCAGCAAGCTCACGCTGCACATTTCCTCAGAGCATCCAAATGACTAAAACTTAGCATTTTGGAAACATAATGAACTTTAATTCAGATCCATTTCAACGTTTTTTTGATATCCTGCCCAAAATTCAAGGAAAATGAAAAAAGTGCCCAAAAATAGGTTTTTGCCACTATTTTGGACCCCTCGTTGCACACTTGGAGCAGTCTTGGGAAAATGAACATATATGAGCCTATAAAATGTCATTTTGCATGGTTAAATAGTCTAAAGATAACTAAAATCTCCAATATATCTAGAATAAGTCTCATTTTGAGATTTGGACTTCATAAATGAACTCAAAAACCTCCTCCAACTTCTCGCTATGTATCTTCAAAAACCTGCTAAATTTCCAGAAATTTACACTGTAATTATCTAATTTGTAAATTTACTATGATGAAAAGTTGAGAGTTGAATGACATAGGATAAATTGTAAAAAGTAAATTTAATTGTGCTCAATTTGAGTTAGTTAAGTGTATTATCATGTATTAAAGGCTTGGAGGAATTAACTCAAGTAGTTCAAAAGAGGAAGAAGTTAGTTTGGTAACCTCCCTTGCTTGTAGTAAACATTGAATAGGTGCAGGAATTCGGTTTTCCTTGGAGGAAGTTCGACCCCTGAGAGAGGGGAGATGTCGGTTTGCTCTATATATATCATTTTTAGAGTCATTTGACTATTTGGATACTAGAGGATTGTAACTATTGTAGCTTGTACTTTCACTTCAGATTCAGAAATCAGAGGATGTAGTTGCAACTATTATTTTGGAATTCATGTGCAGTGAGTTTATGATCATGCATCTTCTCTGTTATAGTATTTATTGAATGATATATATCTCCTCTTTCATATTCTTTTCTCTTACATTTTATAGGAATAATTCTATTGATTTATCTCTTTTTATATGGAAATATCATCTTGTGTTTTATGCTTCTAGTTTAATGAATTCATGAATGAACATGCTCATTAAATCCCTCTACCTTTTTAGACTCACATTTATAACTACAAAACCCTAAAGCCATCATATATCTACTTATAACTTTATCCTTTATATTTTTGCAACTGTAAACCCTTTGATCCCTAGACCTAGCTACTTGGTTTCATCCTTGATCCAACATCAAACCCTAAATTTCTTAAACCTGCCTGATTCTATCATATCTAGCCTAATATATTTCATTTCATGGTCAATCCTTCGTTGTTATCTCATTTATAAAGCCCTCTTATTTTGGTAGGGCTAGCTACTAGGTCAAAGTGGTATGTGGTTACCTTTTCCAGTCTCCTTTTTAGCCTTCAGAGAACTAGTGGAGTGTTAATAGGTTGAGCACTACTGTGGCCTTTCTAGGCTGAGGGAATGGAACTCCCTACATTTTGAAGTCATGGACTATGTGTGTCCAAACATGGAGAAGCTCAAGGAAATATATGAAGAGATGGGTTATGGGTGCTTGACTAAAGCACTGATAAACAAATTTTATATGAAATCTCCATAGTACTAGAGTTAAGCATGACTTCTTATTGAATTGTCATGAATAAATCCCATTGGATCATGGATCTAGCTGAGAGTTGAAAAATGTATGAAATACTAGATGAATTTAGTATATGGTTGCGTGGAAAATTGAAGTCCCACCTTTAATTTCATTCATCGTTATATAATTTCATATTAAATTTGAATTCCCGCCTTGAGGCTGCAAGAAAGATGTCCTGATTTTATGTGCAAGATAATTTGTTGCATGTGGATATGGAGAGTTTTGTGACTGTAATTTATTTGGTTCTTGGTTTTTTTATCAAATTTTGAATAGGTCTTGTTAATAATGAAAGTAAATGTTGTTTACATTTAGTTTGGTTGTGCCCTTGAAATTATATTACAATTATATGCAATGGATTAGTGAAATACACTATGTAATAGTTCTTACTAAATAAATGGCATGTGAACCCCTGTTTGGGCTTATTTTCTTCTCTAACTGTTGATTATTTGAATAATTATATTTGTGTTGTTATGGTATGTTATTTTTATTAACCTATGTATGCATTTTATTATTGTATGAGTCCATGGAATTTTCACAAGCGCGGGGCCTTTCAAGGTTTATATTATTTTATATAAAAATAAAAGGATGTGCCAAACGATGTGGCCTGAATAGAACAAAGTTCTGATATTTTGGGCATATTCACAATTGTAAATCGTTGTGAAGGTAAAATTATTGAATGGTTGAATGGCTTGAATTGGCTAAAGTGGTCGAATGGCCTGAATGGACTAAGTTGATGGGTTTAGGGGTTTTGGTACATGAACTCATTCATGCGTTTTATGGTTCGAGAGTTTGGACTGGTTTTCATATGTAGGTAATGAAAGGGCCCGAACGATCGAATGACTAGACGACTAGAGTAGCACTTAGATTCCACCTGGGTGCACTGATGCCAAAGGTGACATGGCACTATGTGGGTTCCACATGGGAACTATGTGGGTGCCAAATAAGTGTCATGTGGAAAAAAATTGCATATGTGGCTTGTTTTAAATGATGAAGTTGAAGATCTCATAACTTTTGATCTACGTATTGGATTGAGGTAAAATTTATATTGTCAAAATTCTCTCAATGAGCTAGTCACGATGGTGGTATTAATCTTTGGTTTTTTATGTAGAAATTACAAGAAATTTTCCACTGCTAATGAAATTGAAATCAAATAAAGAGATAAAATATTCTACTATTCTATAGAAAGGAAAACACATGATAGAAACACATGCAATAACATGAAACCATAAAAACACAAGGAACTCAATGATTTTATAGGGGAACCCAACTAGGAAAAACACCTTTGCTACTTTACATTAATTTATATGAGAAAAGAGAAACAATTACAATGTCTTGCTTCAACTCTGAAGCACACCCCATTGTGTAAAATATTCTCCTGCTTCCTAACTTGCTCTGACCAACACTTTGCCAATTCAGGCCTCACGAAACCTCCTATTTCCGTGCACAATCCTAGAGGAATTAAGCTCCTAAAAAATAGGGAAATTCCCTATTTCCTTGCGCAAATCCAAGGGGAATTTTATCACGTACTTAGTGCAAAATAAATTCACAATCAACAGTATACAATTATAAATACAAATGTTCCTTTTCCATCCACTCAACTAGGAAATTCTAATTACATGCATGATTTGGTTTATTTTTAGTAAATTGATAAATTAACTAAGATATGAGTGAGTTCACAATTGATATAACTACTCATCTAAACCCCTACTGACTCCAATAAATACTAGAGCTCAGTTAAGATAGTTTAACTAACAATAACTCCACTAGATTTCTAAATTTTAGCAATAAATCCATGCACAACTCTACTTCTAGCCTATAACTCGAACTTACTGACTTAAATATGAGACAAAGTTGTGTCACTCTAGCTAACATTAGGGGAATTTTGAGGTCTAAAATGGGCCTCCTTAGTAAAATGTACTACCAAAATAAAATTTATAAGAACCAATAGGATTCAAGATGATGATTTCAACCAGGGAAAATTTTAAGGATGTAAAATTATTTTGAAGTTTTAAAAACTGGCGAATCTCGCTAGTCCCTAATGTGAAAAATATAAAATATTTATTGATGTATTTGAAAAATTATTCAAATTTATAATGATATTATATATATTGTCTATATTATGTTGGCGATTTTAAAGGTAAAATAATTTTATATTGTAAAATTTTGGCGAATCACGTTTATAAAAAAATGGAAATTGGTGAATCTTTTTTTTAGAAAAACCATGGAAAATTAGCCCACCTGAGAATATTAGCCCCTAAAATTTTCCATGATGTCAACCATGGGGGATGATTCACCATTTTTTAAGTAAAAGGGCAAAAATATTAAAAAATAATAAAATAATAAAAACTACTTTTTCAACTCGGATTTTCAACTTATCTCCCAAAGTTTTTACTAAAATTTCGAGCGGGAGTACTCGATGGATGCAAAATTTAGTTCTTCATCCAAGGAGTACCCATGTTGCATACTTTTGATGGACCCCGCTACATGAAAAATGAGAAATACATTAAAAAACATGATTGCAATCATGTTTTTCATGTATTTCTCATTTTTTGTGTAGACGAATCCATCGAAATTATGCAACATGGGCACTTCTTGGATGAGGAATTAAATTTTGTATCCAATGAGTAATCCAACTTGAAATTTGAGTAAAAAATTTGGGAGATAAGTTGAAAAAGTAGTTTCTTTCTTTTTTCCCTCTAAAATTTGATGATGTAATCAAATCTTATTTTATTATTTCCACTATTATTTTATAATTTCCTTAGGAGGTCCATTTTAGACCTCAAAACTACCCTAATGCTACAATTCAAGTCATCTTAGTGATGTGTAAAATCAAATTTCTCCATTTGACTAAGGCACAAGTAAAATGAAGCTTTTTTTTTCTACAATTTCAACACTCCATATTAGCAAGAAAATGGTTCTGCACAACCTCAATCTTGCTCATGTACATATACTATAACAAAACTAAATATCACTATTTCTATTGCTACTACAACAACTACACCTAAGACACATCCAAAGTACTAAAATAAATGCGTCTCTGAGCTAGAACTGTCTCCTAAGCATCTGACTACTACTAGTTTTTACATTTGATACTGGGAAATATGCATTGTTTCTGACTCTACTACTAAGCCTCCTGCTCTGCTGTCAACACTGCTCTATGCTCCTGAGTATCTGACTTCTCCAAATGACACTATGTTATGAATCCATCTCACAAAATAGAAGAAAAGAGATATCAACGCCTTAGAAATCAACGTCTTCGAAGGCGAAACCTCCTTTACATTACATAAATGAAAAATTCTTAGATGACACAAATGAAAAAACCTCCTTTCTATATATAGGAGTCCATGGGGTCACAATATAATCCTAGACGACCTAACAATAATAATGTAAGGGCATAATAATAACAATATGGGGACCACAGGGGTACAACGATAACAATAAGGGGGATACACTAATAAGGGACTACAATAGTATATAGGGCCCTAACATGCCCCTCTCCTTCAAAAAAGTGTTTTCCTCAATGCTTGAGTAGTTCTGGATGCTTCTGTATAAAATTATCATCCTCCCATGTGGAATCTTCAGTGGATAAGTTCTTCCACTTGATGAGATACTATGAAATTAATAGTTTTTGTAGTTGTAGAGCTCTTGTTTACTTGACTACTTCAAGTTTGAATATGGTTTTTTCTTGCTCATCAAGTGCTGGGAATATTTTTTGAACTAGATGTTTGTCACCGATAACCTTCTTTATGCATGAAACATGGAAAACTTGATGCACTCGAGAAGATGCAGGAAGCTCCAATTTGTATGCCATAATACCAATATTTTGCAACACCTTGTAAGGACCATAGTACTTTGGCGATAATTTATTATCCTTCTTAGCTTGCTTGAGGGACATTTGTTTGTATGGATTTAGTCGTAAAAATACCTAGTCACCTACATCAAAAATTCTCTCGCTGCAATGTTGATCTGCTTGTTGTTTCATTTGATTCTGTGCAAAATTTAGGTTATACTTTAAGAATTGGAGAACTTTTTGTTGATGCTCAATGTGATATTCCACTACTTGAAAATTATAATTTTCTCTTAAAGGTGATTTGATGGATGGCAGATGATATCCATAAAGTGCCATAAATGGGGTCATTTTTGCTACAATGTGGAAGTTGTTATCGTTCTATAATTTTAATATTGGCAATAATAATTATATAGGGCAACATCAAAACCAGTTTGGATCCTAGGATCTAGCCCTCCTAGATTCCGAGAGGGATCTCTCTTTTAGATTTAGCTTTTTTTTATGATTTTGTATTAGGCTAGTTATAATGATTGTAGGTGTTTCTTTTTGATTGATTGTTTGGTTGGATTAGAAGATATATTTAAGCCAATTCCATTTGGCTATGGAGTCATAACATGTTAGGTTGTTGCATCAAATTTTCAAGAGCATTCAAAAGGAAAGATAACTACACTTACTGAATCTTAAAACATAATGAATTATGAGATGAAAGAAAAAGTGAGTTGAGTAATGGTTAAAAATCAATTAATAATTTCTTAATCGGACTTCAGAAGAAAAACATTTATATTTTAAACATAGCCATAAATAAGGTGCTTTAATAGCAAATATTAATCTTCAGTTTTTTTCTTTACAATTAGATTTGAATGATGCACTTATAAAAAAACAATGGAAAACATTAACACGGAAAAGAAATGACATTACCAGATAAACATAGCTCAAATATCTTGCAAAAGGTCTTTTATTATTGATGCTCCAGCTCCAAAAATCCAATGCTCCCATAGAAAAATTTTACAATCCAGGGTCCCACCCCCTCATACTCAGAATGTATCCAATATTTAACTAAACTCTACAGTGATTGTCGTATCTACTAGGCAATCGATTATTAATTACAATAATAATCAAAATTTGACAAGTGTGACCATGAAGTGGACACAATGAAATAATTTGACATATGGCCCTATTCTTTAGAATGACGTTGCTTCTTGATTTGATTTTTTTTTGTGCCGACAGATTTTTGTAATCTGATACTATGCTGATCTCGTTGATACATTGATATGATGATATGGCTAATACGCTGGCCTTCACCCTTCTTGGTAGTCACACAATTTTTCCCACTGTTTCCTGTTGGGGTTCCTATGTTTTGGCCATATTGGCAAAACCAAAAGATAAGAAAACATCAAACCTCTTTGGGATTCAAGGATCTAGCCCTCTTGAATCCAGAGATGGATCTCTCTATGAATGAGTTAAAAGATGTAATCTTTAAAACCTGAAATGTGATATTAGGCTAGTTATGAAGAGCATGGGTTTTGTTTGGATTTTGGTTGGACAAAGACATGATGAAGGTGAAAGTAGTTCAAAATAAAGGGTGAAGATGTATGCAAGTGAAGGAATGATTCGGCTGAAAGAAAAGGCAAAGACAGTTTTAACCCATTGGGCTATGGAGTCATAGGAGGATTTTAATTGGACAACAAGGTTCAAGAAGGATCAATGGGGAAATTCACTTATGTCAACAGGATCTCTTAAGTTGATTTTATGGAATGAAACAGATAGGAAATGGAGAGAAAAACAGATGAAGAACAGTGAACAGCCTAAGATCAATTAAGTTCTTTCAAACTATCTTGCTTTGGCATGTACTTAAGGAAAAACATAAAAGTATTCTGAGATCAAGTAAGTGCTTTTAAACTAGCCTGCATTGAAGTACTTTCAGTTAGAAAACATTTAAAAATAGTTAGAACAGCTTAAGATCAGGTAAGTGCTTCTAAACTATCCTGCTTTCAGCATATTCAGGAGGAAAACACATATGATAATCACAAAGAGCAATCTAGATCAGGCAAGTGCTTCTAAACCAACCTACTTTAATATACTCTAAAGGAAAACACAAAAAATACTCATTTTAAAGAGAAATCTAGATCAGGCAAGTGCTTTTAAACCAACCTGCTTTAATATACTCTTCAAAGAGAACTTTCAAATGAAGAAAGCATGGAAATAAAGCTTTCAGTAAGAGTAGAGTACTGTTGAGAGTAAATCCTAGCTCTACGTTTGATGTTCTTTATTAGAGAAAGTGGACAGAGTGAAATATTAAAGAGAATAACAATTGACAATGAAAGAACACATCACCATTGACAAAAATCAGGATCCCATAGATCAGCAGCTTGTATTTGATGTTCAAACCAGTTACAATCAGCAAGCCCGGTGGGTCTCTACAACTTCGAACTTCTCATATCAGCTGATGTATCTCAAAGTCGCAAACAGGGCATCGGTAGCTTCAGAAACTATTAAATGCATTCAGATGTCCAGAGACCAACATCTTCTCATCTTCTACAAAAGTATTTATATAATAATGAGTAGGTGGGATCTGATAAAATATCTCTTGAGTCAATTAATACAGACTAATGACTCCTCGGCCTTTGAGGGGCTCGATGAAGTAATTTACAGATGATCTGTCTGTATTAAATTGATGTACATTTATGAATTAAGCTCGGTGGGAGCCTTTGTTGACTTTTGGGGCTCTGTGTCATGTTGAAGTAACTCTATTGCTGCTCCCCAAAGTCTAATGATCAAAAATATTTGCTTCTGGGCCATTCTTAATCTTTAAAATAGTTTTGCCGACAATTAGAGATAAGATCTTTGATTTGTATTAATTGTTCGGCTATCTTTAGGCAGACACCTCTTGTTCAGGTAATGACTAAGCTTTCTTTGATTTCTGTGAAGCTGAAGGTGCCTTTAGGAGCTGGATAGGGTTTGATTGGCCTCTGCTTCAGGCGGTGGAGGCTTTCTCGGTTCGACAGATGTCTTCGTCTCTTCCTAAAACACCTTTAATTTACTTGAGAACTGTGTTCTAGGTCTGATCAGGCTTATCCTGTGTCTTCCGATCTTTATTGACGTCTTTATCCATGGATTTAGGCTTTGATTTGCTGAATTTGTGCCTTAATCCTTCAAACTATGTTAGGAAATATTCAAACACTAATACTCTTTGTTTCTTTTATGCATTGATGTGTCTTGTTGATGTGCAGACTGTGCAGGGCTCATATGGAATCAATGCCTCATGAAACATTGACGAGACGTGGAGTTTGAGCCCAGCGAATGGTTTCCTTTTATGAATCAAGGGCGTGGGAATCGTCATTCCTGACCTTCATCCTTTCTTCATTATCATGGACAAACCATTCAAACCTGTAAAATACAAAACTATATTATAAAATCCTGCGTTTTTGGGTTAAACTACTTTAGAGGTTGTGGGAAGAGATCAAGGTCGTTGGATGGCAGCATCCAATGGTTGGGATTCATTTAGAAGAGGTCAAACGAAGAACAGAGGGATAAAATATGTCAGATCCATCGATTGCGCAGAGATCGACGGTTGGGATTATGCGTTAAAATCCTCTTGGTGGAAGGCAGAGGGCGATGAAACCATGAGGAAAGATCTGGGCCGTCCAATCTGGACACGTGGACAGTCCAAATCCAATTAGAGGATCACAATCGGAGGGGGAAAGAGGGAGGGTGTAACGAAAATCGCCGATGTGATTGCGCAATCGGGAGGGCCGTTGCGATTAAGTGTTGACCGTTGATCTGCAGATCAGATCGACGACAGAGAGTGAATTGGAGGGGTTTAAAGGTGGGGGAATGGTTTGTAATCAGAGAAAATGAGGGCCATCAGATCTGAGGAAGGCGGGGAGGAGATCAACGGCTGAGGATTGGTTAGGGGTAGTTAATAGGAAGGGGGAACAAATGCACCTGGTGAAAATTTGTGATGCGATGTAGCGCGGGCCGTTGGATCGGCCTTAGATCAACAGTCAATATCATTTTAGCTTACGGACCGGCGGAAACCCTTTATACTTTATGAAAACCAAAACTTAATATAAACAAAGGTTTTAATGCTTCGGGGGCGGAATATATATTTATGAAATTTTTGGCTCCCGATTGCGGGGCCTTGGTCCATATGGAATGATAATAGGCCCGGGGTGTATACAATAAAGGGCCAATCGCAATCGGAGCTTCGGGCTTGGGATTTTCAATCTAACCATTAAAAATTGTGATGTGATTAGTGCCTCTGGACTCTTAACTATTGGTCCTAGGTGAAATTTATATGGGATGAAAGCGGAGGGGGCGGAGTTTCAATAAAGGGACTCAATCACATCGGAACCTTTGATGCGGTCTTTCAATCAACCCATTGTGAATTTTTCTGATGCGATTGCGCTTCGGGTCTAGCACCTGGTTCTAGGGTGTAGGGACGTGGAGGGGAAGTGGTTTAGGCTTAGCCCAAGGGGGCTTAAGTCTTTAATACAAAATGCATTTTTTATGGATTTTCAATGGTTTTCAAAAGGATTTAAGGTTTTCAGCAAAGTTCAAAAGGGAGTTTTAAACTGTTGAAGGTGGATTTTATGAAGGGGAAATGAGGAAAAATGGAAATCAGAGGGAAATGATAGGGAAAAAGAGTAAAAATGGAGGTTAGTTTCTGAGTGGGGAAGGGGAGACAAGGGGATTTTGCAACAGTTCTTTCTCATAAAATCAACAGAATTTTCTGAGCTTTGAAATGGGAACATCAATGCATATTTTGGACAGAGGAGATGATGTCTTCAAGAGTCTTCAAGAGATAAAATTTCTGCAATAAAACTATTTCTTGAAGGCTCCAACAAATGTTTTGGCCACCTTTTGATAGAACAAATTTTATAGGTGGCCAACAGTGGCTCCACTTGGGGATGGTGCCTTTTTGAAGGCATCAAGAACTTCAGACTTGCATTTTCTAGGAGACTGATCAATGCCTCATCCATTGGGTTGCCTTCTTTGCTTGGATGCTCTTCTTTTTTTTGAAAATATATTAGCAGCCATGAAAAACAATGGATCTTTCATCAACACAACTTTCTACCTACCCAATCCTACTGATCTAACATTTTTTCTTCATTAGAGTGCACTTGGATTGGCAAACTCTTTTACAACATTTTATTATTATTTTTTTTGAAAATAGGAAATCTAATCTATTTCTACTCCTTATTTCTCCATGGACTCAGATTAAACAGTTGATTCCATATAATTCTCTACCTAATCTACCATCTGTTGGGATTAAACTTTCCAATCAGATTTTATTCTCTAAATTCTAGAACAGAAATTTAAAAACAGTCAAGTCAAGATTAAACTATTTGACTTCCTATGATCTATGGCATAAAAAAAAAGCTGCACATAGATATTTATTTTGCAGAAAATTTAAATAAAAAAAATGGAAGGTTTAAGACCTGAAAGTTGAAGCATTTCCTTCACCTTTCACAGCTCCGTTTTGACTCTTGTTTGAGTTGTTTCTTCCTTGTTCTCTGGTTCAGATTTTGAGCTGATTAGAACCAGATTTACCTCTATTTTAACTCAGAATTAAACATAGATTGGAGTCAATTCTTGCTTGGAAACTTAGGTTTAGGTTTTGAGCATGTTTTAACCTTTAATTTATATCCTAATCTATCTACTGATAAGCCAAGTTTAAACATTTTGGCAAATCGAATTCACTATCCTATCAGCAGTAAATTTAAAAATAATTAGTCAAGATTAGGCTGTTTGGCTAACTAGGAGTGTGTTTTTCAGGAGTGGCATTTGAGCTTGCACACTTTCAGAATTTATTTCTCTTTTTTGGTATCAGGTTGTACCTTTATTGTTTTTTACAATTTTCCCTCTTTTCTTTTTCTATTGTTTTTTATATTTTTCTTTTTATGAAACTGAAAAAAACAATGGTATTTACAATGGAAATGAAAGCCTTAAAATCAAACTCAACAGTAGTAATGTGTAAGCACCCTACCATTGACAGGACCCCCAAACAAATCTGTGCCATTTAACTCTTTCAGAAAAAAGGCATTTGGGCCAATGGTGGACTGAATCATGTAAAGACACTGCCACAAACTATCAAATTTTCCATGTTTACCCTTATCCTCTCTTCTGGAGTCCCATTTGAGTACCTTGTCTCCAATGTTGAAGTCACAAGCCTTTGTTCTCTTGTCAAACAACTTCTTTATGTTCTCTTGCACCTTCTGAGCTCTGTTGTAAACCTCTTCCCTTGTCTGCTAGAGATATATTATCTGATTAATCCTCCTTATCATGTTGTCCTCTTCTGACTGTATTTCTTGGACTAATCTTACCACTGGTACCCCTAGGCTGGTAGGGAACACTGCATATGTTCCATAAACAAGCTGGTAAGGGGAAATTCCAATGGACTTCTTTGTGGTCAACCTGTCTTCCCACAAAGCATGCACCAACTTGTTATGCCATGATTTTTTATTTTCCTCAAGAAGCTTCTTGATGATGGTCACCAAAATTTTATTTGATGATTCTGCTAACTCATTACCTTGAGGGTAATAAGTAGTAGAATGACCGAGTGTAATCTGATACCTGTGACAAAAATCAATCATATTTTTGGAACCAAAAGCAGAATCATTATCAGTAATAATCTTCCTAGGGCAGCCGAATCTAGACAGGATATGGTCTTAAAGAAATTTTATAATGACAAAATCTGTGGCATTCCTAGAATGGATGGCCTCCATCCACTTTGTGAAGTAGTTAGTGGCTGTGAGAATCCATTTGTGTTGGGAAAATGAAGCAGGATGGATTTCTCCTATGAAATCTAGGCCCCACTATTGGAAAGGAGCTTCAACAATGATAGGTTGTAATGGTAAAGGAAGGAGTTTTATTTTTCCCTCAAAAACTTGGCACTTGTGACAGACTACTATCATTTTATGGACATCTTAGAAGAGGGTGGGACAGTAATAGCCAGCTCTAAGGATTTTAATGGCTGTGGTTTTCCAGTAGAGACGACCTCCACACTCTTCTTCATGGAATTCATGCTCGATCCTCTCTACATCAACTACAAGCAAACATTTAAGTAATAAACCATTAGCATTTTTCCAATATAAACATTCATTTAAAATGAATTAGTTCCTAGCTTTCAACTTTAAAAACCTTGCCTTTGTTTTTGATAAGTTAGGAGGAGCATTAAGATTTGTAAGCACATACAAGATGTCAGCATACCAAGGTGAGATTTGGAACTACTCTTCCACAGTGGGAGCAGGTAATTCTTCTTGTTGATCCAAGGCATCTACCATGTTAATGTCAAGGGATTGTAGATTAGATTCAACCATTAATTGAGAAAATCCCTGACCTTTAAGAAGTTTGGTGGGTTTGATTTCCAAATCATACTCTAATATTACAGCAATCCATTTTCCCCTCTTTCCATCCGGGTCTTGTGACAAGATGTATTTAACCACTATGTTAGGCACATAAGAAATGATGTGGGAATGTAAAATATACACCCTGAAGTCATTTAAGGCTTTTACCAAAGCATATGCATGTTTTTGCATTATTTTATATTTCAAGGGTGCATCCCTTAAAGCCTTGCTGAAAAAAGAAATAGGTTTTTCCTGTCCCTCTGGGTTTTTCTACAACAAGACTGCAACCACGGTATGTTCTGAGGCAAAGGAGAAAATAAGGAACTCTTTTGAAAAGTCTGGGGTGATTAGGACTGGTGCCCGAGTGAGTGCATGTTTTACCAATTCGAAGGAACTTTTGGCTTCTACAATCCACTTCACTCCTACTTCCTTTTTGAGCATATTAGTCATGTTTCTAAGGAGCTCTGCTAAGTTGGGAATAAACCTCCTTAAGAAGTTAATTTTTCCAATAAAAGACTGCAATTATTTTATGTTCCTTGGTTGGCTAATATGTAGTATTCCCTCAACTCTTTTTGGATCTATTTTAATCCCCTTTTCTGATATAATATGGCCAAGGAGTTTACCCTCTTGCAGGCCAAACACTGTCTTTTTGGGATTTAAAGATAGTCCAAACCTTCTGCATTTTTCCAGGACCTTTCTTAGATGGTTAAGGTGTTCTTCATCTGATTTGGAATAAACTGTTATGTCATCAAGGTAAGTTACAATGAAGTGCCATATTTTCTCTGAAAATTCAATGTCCATGGCCCTTTGAAAAGTGGCCCCAACATTCATTAATCCAAAAGGGATTTTCACATAGATGAAAGTGCCCCAAGGAGTGGTGAAATCTGTCTTGAGTTGGTCTTCTGGGAGTACTAAAACTTGGTTATACCCTGAAAAACCATCTAACAGAGAAATCCTCTTTGAACCAACTACCCTTTGTAGGATGTGTTCCATTTTGGGTAAAGGGTAATTGTCTTTTAGGGAGGCTCTGTTAAGGTTTCTGAAATCAATGCATAGTCTGATTTCTCCTTTCTTTTTTCTCACAGCTACAAGGTTAGAAACCCAATCTGAAAACCTTACAGGCACAATGATTCTTGCCTCATACATTTTCTTGATTTCCTTTTCCACTAGAGGCAGTTGCATTGGATTAATTCGACGCAGTTTTTGCCTAAAGGGTTTTTGGTTTTCTTTCAATGGGATCTTGTGCTGGATGATTTCTGTGTCGTAGGATTTTAAATCTTCATAACTCCAAGCAAACACATCCACAAACTCTTTAAACAAGTCAATGTATTTCTTTTTCATGTTTACTGGCAAAGAACTAGCTATTTTAATCATTTTAGGCTTATCCTCGATGCCTACGTTGTATTCCTCAACATCAGACTCTGTGTATTCTACAGTGGGTTTCTTTGCCACGTCGTTAAAATCAAAAAGGTCTTCTAATGGCGCTAACCCCCTAGGTATGTTCTTGTTTTTTTACGGCAGTACCTCAATGTCTTCGTTTTCAGTGTCCTCGTACTCTTGAGTATGAGTTCCAAGTTTTTTAGTTAACATGTTGATTTTTATGGGACCAGATGGTTTTTCTTCTTCAGGGGGCTCTTTGTTTAGGAAATTTTCAACGGATTTAGAATCTAAATCAGATAATTCAAACTCGTTTCTGCCAAGCAGGAAATCCTCTATCTATTTGTCGCTCTTAAAGACTTGCCAATATTTCTCATTATCTGGCACTGCAAGTCTATATTTTGTACGAATGATGATCTTTTTGTCACTAGGTGATTCCTGGCATGAACTAGCAGCGCAGGCCAATCCATTTGTAATTATGTTTTGACTCCTTGGGACAAACACGAGTTCATATGTTGCAAATGTTTTCAGGAAATCTATGGCATTATTTTGGTATACCCTTATTCTAGGATGCTTGACGGCATATTCTCCATTTAGCTATTTGATGACTAATTCTGAGTCTCCCTGAACAATTATCTTCTTGGCTCCTAGTTCTTTCAATAGACGCAATCGTAGGATGAGAGCCTCATACTCTGCGATGTTTTTAGTGCATTTGAAATCTAGCTTGAAATCATGGCTCTCAGAGTAATTGTTTTCAGTGTCGACCAACCATACCCCACCTCCCGCACTCTTTTTAGTGCAAGACCCATCAAAGTTCATGCACCATAAGGGTTTGTTAACATTGTTTTCATCCCTATTGCCTTGTTCATCATTATGTTCTGTTCTGAGATCTGAAAAATGTCATGATGGGTCTCGTTCTTCGGGATTTTCATAGAGTTTAGCGTGACGGGTAGTCTGTTTTTTTCCATCTTGGCTTTGTTCGCACTGTTCAGGAGTTTCTCTTTCATTTTCTTCCATACCTAGAACTACCATTATTTCTAGATTTGGGGCCTCCAGCTGGTTATCTGAGTTGTTGTCTTCTAGCTCTACTTTATTTGAGGATTCATCATTATAAAGGATAAATGAATCCAGGTCTGTATGGACAGAGTAAATGGGGGAAATTTCAGGCTTTTCTAGGCTACTAACCATGAATTTCATGTGTGCCTCTTTGTATAGTATTCTAAGCTGGCTAAAGACAGGGATAGTAGCATATGTCCCATCCATCTGCATTGTACCTTGCAGCTTGGCACCCCATGATCTTGACAAAAACATGCCATACTTCAGAGGCACATCAGCCACCACAACATCCATAACCATGCACTTGGCTGGGATTTGAGTCAAATTCACACAAAGGTCTTTAATTAGGCCAAGGCATTTCACTCTGCTAGAGTCAAAAGAATATAAATCCTTATAAGGTCTGGTTATTTCTAAACCTAGCCTTTCCATTATCACCTTTGGCATAAGGTTGTGTGAGGCTCCAGATTCATGCATAACATTATGCAGGGTTTTTTCGTGGATATTGAGGCTGACATAGAAAGGAGGTACTACGCCTTCTTGAAATTTCCCTTCAATTTTGCGGCCAAACAAGAGAGCTGGTTTCTCATCATTCAAATTGACGGTGTCACTGTTTTCTCCTAAGTTTAAGGCTTTCAAAATTTGACTCTTATATACATCTTGGGTGGCCAACTCAATGAGAGGGACCAAAATTTTAATTTTGGCAATCTCACTTTCCAAATTGAAAGCAGACTGACTCTTTGAAAGATTCAATTTTGTCTTGTTGGGCACCATTTTATTAGTAATCTCAGCTTGCTGATTTTTAGTATGTACAATGTTTGAAACTATTTTATCAGGAGCATTAGCTGCAATGCTAGTGTTGCTAGGTTCTCAGGTTGATTTGTTACTGGTTTGGATGTCCTTATCTTTTTTTTTACTAGAATTCTCAGCTGCTGATTTACTGTTTTCAGCAGTCACTTTAGGAGTCTTTCCAGGCTTTTTCTTAATGGTTATTTCAGAGGGCTTTGGTTTGGGATCATCTATGTTCTTTTTGCTCCTGAGGTCATATTGTTCTCAGACCTGCATGATGGAACTTTCGAATCCTAACCTATAGTCCTCAGTTTCCAACCCTTCCTCGTTCCAGTGTGAGTACGAGGCCTGGTTTTCTCAATGTGGGGAAGGTGTGGTCTAGGTCATCCAAAACCATCATATTCATGTCATTTTCCTCTGACTCCTCTATTATTCCTTCATCCTCATCGAGGAAGTTCTCTTGAAATGGAGGGATGAACTTTTGATCAGAGTTTCTTTGTCTATTTGGGGTGTTATTTATCCTAAAGTTCTGGTTTTTATTTTGGTTCCTGTTCTGATTGCTGACTTGGATAGTCAATTTTTCTACCATTTTTCCTACTCTCTCCATGGTTTTGGATAGATTCTCATATTTTGGATTAGATGCAGAAGCTATGCTGTCATCCCTATAGGTTACCTTTTTCTCAGCCCTCATCCTAGCTCTTTTCTCAATCAAGTTTTCCTCAACACTCACTGCTCCTTTCTGCATGTATTCTAGTGTATTATAATCTCTCTCCCTGAGTTGGTAGGCCATATCAGCGTCAAAGCCTTCAGGGTATTTTACTAGGGCCATTCCTTGGGGAGGTTTCATGTGTGGTGGAAGAGCTTTGTAGATACTGTTAAATCTTGTAGAATAGTCTTGGAAACTCTCTCCTGGATTTCTTTTAAGATTCTTATATTCGGCTAAGATTTGGAGAGGGTTGCTTCTAACTTCCCATTTGTTTATGAAATTTTGATGTAAGGTGGTAAGATCATTACGGCTATTAGGAGGCAAAGCTTTAAACCACTTCTTCACTTCTCCTCCTAAACTTTGAGCGAAGATCCTCATCTTAATTGTTTCATCCTCTATTTCCATGTAGTCAAAGGCATCTCCCATCCTATCTACATGGTGTTGAGTGGTGGTGGATTCTTTACTAGTGAAATGAGGAATTTTAAAGTGATATTCATTGGGTAAAGGAGCCAAAGGCTGGGGCAGCACCAAGGGAGCATACCATTGGAGGTGGGGGTGGATTCACAAGAGATGGATTAACCAAATGGACAGTGGGCTAGAGTGGAGTGGTTTGGACAGTGGGGGTTGGATGACCAGAAGTGGATGGACCAGGGATAGATTGTTGAGCTGATCTTGGATGAGAGACACCTAAATTGAGAAAGAAATGCAAATCAGGTGGTGTGGTTTCTCTACTACCAGGATGTTCACTTTGTTCCGGGGATGAAAGTGAAGACTCTGAATCTAGCTGATCTAAATCGTCGAGTGGCCGTGTTCTAAATGGATTTTTTAGATCTACTTGTGATTGTTGTAGAGCTGCAAGGTTTTCAGGAACTGAGTTAGCTCTCAAGGATGATTTGAAAATAGTTGAGAGTTTAGGAGACTTCCTAAGTAATATTTCAGGGTTATCAACTGTCTCAGGTGGGTTTGGGTTAGGGTGAGATCTAGTATGAATATTTCTAGGAGCCAAAACGCTATGTCTTTCAGACCCAACTAAACAAAAAAGGTGTTAACCAAATTTTACAATATTTGAGAGGTTTAACTGATCTTTCGCTAAGAAATTTTAATCCTAAATCCTCTTACTGAGTTTGAATGATTTTATAATGGTTATGGGTCCTCCCAGTGGAATCTTAAGGTCTATAGGATTATGGAGTCGCCAAGTGGAAGTTTTTAGCTCTTTTGGAGGTAAAAGGTTTATGTTCCACTACCATGTTTATTGACTGCCAATCTAAGATATTTTTGGGTTTTTGGAGTTTATGTGGTTGTATGGAAAACTAAAGAGTTTATAAAAGTTGGCCAAGCAACTATGAACTCAAAAATTCCCCAGTGGAGTCGCCATTATGTTGGGGTTCCTATGTTTTGGCTAGATTGGAAAAACCAAAAGATAAGACAACATCAAACCTCTTTGGGATTCAAGGATCTAGCCCTCTTGAATCCAGAGAGGGATCTCTCTATGAATGAGTTAAAAGATGTAATCTTTAAAACCTGAAATGTGATATTAGGCTAGTTATGAAGAGCATGGGTTTTGTTTGGATTTTGGTTGGAAAAAGACATAATGAAGGTGAAAGAAATTCAAAATAAAGGGTGAAGATGTATGCAAGTGAAGGAATGATTCGGCTGACAGAAAAGGCAAAGACAGTTTTAACCCATTGGGCTATGGAGTCATAGGAGGATTTTAATTGGACAGCAAGGTTCAAGAAGGATCAATGGGGCAAGTCACTTATGTCAATAGGATCTCTTAAGTTGATTTTATGGAATGAAACAGATAGGAAATGGAGAACAAAACAAATGAAGAACAGTGAATAGCCTAAGATCAAGTAAGTGCTTTCAAACTATCTTGCTTCAGCATGTACTTAAGGAAAAACATAAAAGTATTCTGAGATCAGGTAAGTGCTTTTAAAATAGCCTTCATTGAAGTACTTTCAGTTAGAAAACATTTAAAAATAGTTCGAACAGCTTAAGATCAGGTAAGTGCTTCTAAACTATCCTTCTTTCAGCATATTCTAGAGGAAAACACATATGATAATCACAAAGAGAAATCTAGATCAGGCAAGTGCTTTTAAACCAACCTGCTTTAATATACTCTAAAGGAAAACACAGAAAATACTCATTTTAAAGAGAAACCTAGATCAAGCAGGTGATTTTAAACCAACCTTCTTTAATAGACTCTTCAAAGAGAACTTTCAAATGAAGAAAACATGGAAATAAAGCTTTCAGTAAGAGTAGGGTACTGTTGAGAGTAAATCCTAGCTCTACGTTTGTTGTTCTTTATCAGAGAAAGTGGAAAAAGTGAAATATTAAAGAGAATAACAATTGACAGTGAAAGAACACATCACCATTGACATAAATCAGGATCCCATAGATCAGCAACTTGTATTTGATGTTCAAACCATTTGTAATCAGCAAGCCCGATGGGTCTCTACAACTTCGAACTTCTCATACCAGCTTATGTATTTTCAAGTCGCAAACAGGGCATCGGTAGCTTCAGAATCTATTACATGCATTCAGATGTCTAGAGACCAAAATTTGCTCATATTCTACAAAAGTATTTATATAAGAATGAGGAGGTGGGATCTGATAAAAGATCTCCTGAGTCAATTAATACAGACTAATGACTCCTCGGCCTTTGAGGGGCTCGATGAAGTAATTTACAGATGATATGTCTGTATTAAATTGATGTACATTTATTAATTAAGCTTGGTGGGAGCCTTTGTTAACTTTTGAGGCTTTGTGTCATGTTGAAGTAACTTTGTTGCTGCTCCCCGAGGTCTAATGATCAAAAATATTTGCTTCTGGGCCCTTCTTAATATTTAAAATAGTTTTTCCGACAATTAGAGATAAGATCTTTTATTTGTATTAATTGTTCGATTGTCTTTAGGAAGACACCTCTTGTTCAGGTAGTGACTAAGATTTCTTTGGTTTCTGTGAGGCTGTAGGTGCCTTTAGGAGTTGGAGAGGGTTCGATTGGCCTTTGCTTTAGGCAATGGAGGCTTTCTCGGATCAACAGATGTCTTTGTCTCTTCATAAAACACCTTTAATTTACTTGAGAACTATGTTCTAGGTCTGATCAGGCTTATCCTGTGTCTTTGGGTCTTTATTGACGTCTTTATCCATGGATTTAGGCTTTGATTTGCTGAATGTGTGCCTTAATACTTCAATCTTCATTAGGAAATCTTCAAATACTAATACTCTTTGTTTCTTTTATGCATTGTTGTGTCTTATTGATGTGCAGGCTGCGCAGGGCTCATATGGCATCAATGCCTCATGAAACATTGACGAGATGTGGAGTTTGAGCCTAGGGAATGATTTCCTTTTATGAATCAATGGTGTGGGAATCGTCATTCTCGGCCTTCAGCCTTTCTTCATTATAATGGACAAACCATTCAAACCTGGAAAATACAAAACTATATTATAAAATCTTGCGTTTTTGGTTTAAATTGCTTCAGAGGTTGTGGGAAGAGAGCAGGGTCGTTGGATGGCATCATCCAATGGTTGGGATTCATTTAGAAGAGGTCAAACGGAGAACAGAGGGAGAAAATATTTCAGATCCGTCGATCGCACAGAGATCGATGGTTGGGATTATGTGTTAAAATCCTCTTGGTGGAAGGCGGAGGGCGATGAAACCATGAGGAAAGATCTGGGCCATTCGATCTGGACACGTGGACGGTCCATATCCAATCGGAGGATCGAAATCGGAAGGGGAAAGAGGGAGAGTGTAAAGAAAATCGCCGATGCGATTGTGCGATCGGGAGAGATGATGCGATTAAGCACTGACCGTCGATCTGCAAGTCAGATCAACGGCAAAGAGTGAATCAAAGGGGTTTAAAGGTGGGGGAATAGTTTTTAATCAGAGCAAATGAGGGCCGTCAGATTTGAGGAAGGCAGGGAGGAGATCAACGGCTGAGGATTGGTCGAGGGTAGTTAATCGGAAGGGGGAACAAATGCACGTGGTGAAAATTTGTGATGCGATGTAGCCCGGGCCATTGGATCAGCCTTAGATCAACGGTTAATATCGTTTCCGCTTACGCACCGGCGGAAACCCTTTATAATTTATGAAAACAAAAACTTAATATAAAAAAATGTTTTAATGCTTCGGGGGCGGAATATATATTTATGAAATGTTTGGCGCCCGATTTCGGGGCCTTGGTCCATATGGAATGATAATAGGCCCGGGGCATATACAATAAAGGGCCAATCATAATCGGAGCTTTGGGCTTGGGCTTTTCAATCTAACCATTAAAACTTGCGATGCGATTAGTGCCTCCCGACTCTTAACTATTGGTCCCAAGTGAAATTTATATGGGATGAAAGCAGAGGGGGCGGAGTTTCAATAAAGGGACTCAATCGCATCGAAACCTTTGATGCGGTCTTTCAATCAACCCATTGTGAATTTTTCCGATGCGATTGTGCTTCGGGTCTAGCACCTGGTTCTAGGGTGTGGGTGTGGGCATGTGGAGGGGAAGTGGTTTAGGCTTAGCCCAAGGGGGCTTAAGTCTTTAATACAAAAAGGAATTTTTTATGGATTTTCAATGGTTTTCAAAAGGATTTAAGGTTTTTGGCAGAGTTCAAAAAGGAGTTTTAAACTATGCAAGGTGGATTTTATGAAGGGGAAATGAGGAAAAATGGAAATTAGAGGAAATGATGGGGAAAAAGAATAAAAATGGAGGTTATTTTCTGAGTGGGGAAGGGGAGACAAGGGGATTTTGCAGCAGTTCTTTCTCATAAAATCAGCAGAATTTTCTGAGCTTTGAAATGGGAACATTAATGCATATTTTGGACAGAGGAGATGATGTCTTCAAGAGGCTTCAAGAGATAACATTTCTGTGATAAAACTGTTTCTTGAAGGCTCCAACAAATGTTTTGGCCACCTTTTGATAGAAATTTTTTTATAGGTGGCCAAGATTTCCCATTTGAAATCTTGATCCTAATCAAATTTAGATATATCTCGTCTATCTCTATGAATTTCACAAAAGTTGGCGTCAACACAAAAATGTGTTTAATTTCATGCTATATGTATATATTGTTGCTCATGGATTCAAGGAAAGCTCTTCCACTCATTTCTCCTTTAAGCCCTTCGAACTTCGCTGTGTCCTTGTTGGAGAGAGAACAGGTCTCGCAGAGAAGACCCGGGTTCAGGGCTGAGGGCCAATAGGGTTTTTCGTCATAGTCTAGATTCACGCCGGCATTTACCCTTTCTTCCGAAGGGCAGAGAGTCTCACCCGAGGCATGCCGCGACCCTACTGTGATTGAGAGAATATTGGTATCATCTCCACAACATCTAGATTGGTGAAACAAATCGAAACCAAGGTCTTAAACAGTCATGACATAATATTCCATAACATGCACTCTTCAGGAAAATAGTTAAACTAACAATTAAAAAAAAATTAAATGTAGCTTATAACAACACTCATTCATACTCAGAATCACATATGAGAACAACTTCTTGAATATATTAATCATTAGTTTCCAGAGGTGAACTATTACAAGGCTCGGCTACATATGAGCATAGAACAGAGCAAAATACAACAAGTCCCTAGGGACAGAGAGAAACCACAGTAACCCAGAAGAGAGGAGAATAGTGCAACCCAAACAAAGCTCTCCTATGGCTCCTTGTTGCCTATTCCCGTCTACGTCAACCTGCCCATCCATTGGTTGGCTGCCTATTTTTTCTCCTGCCCGCGCGACTGATAGTTACTCCTTCTTTCTTGCTCAGCTGTCTTTCATTTATTTCTATTCACCGGTAGTTCACTGCTTGTTTCCTTCCGCACCCTTCTGCTGTCTATGCTTTCTCCCACAACAACTGCGACACCTATCCTCTGCTCCTCTGCAACCTTGACACCTTTCTGCCTACCGATGTTGCATTCCGCCACGTGCTCGCCGCAGCTCAAAATCTGTTGATTTCCAAAACAAGGGCCCAAACAAGCCTTGACCACATCCTTTTGACTCGCCTCGAGTCAATTTTCCTGAGCCGTCTCCACTTCCATGGGTCTGCCCGACCCTATGCCCTGTTTTGGCTGTGCACCCCCAACTCTGGGACCTTGTTCAGAGCTGAAGCTTTAAGCTCTTGGAATGTTTCCACGACCTACTGCCACCCTTGTAGCAACTCGTTGGTCTCAGCCGTGATTTTGTTGACTAATTCCTCCCCGGCGATTACCGGCATGGCGCCAAATACTGTGTTGATCTGTGTGTTAGCCTCCAAGGCCAATTACTGCATCATTTGGGTGTTGATATTTATAGGTTGTTGAAGCTCCCAGATTTCCTGTTTGGCTGCTGTCGAAGTCTCCTCTATTTGTTGAATTTGGACCTCTAGCACATTCGCCTAGGCATATATTTGGTCCAACCTAGTTGGGTCCGTGGCTTCCTATATTTCCTTGGAGATATGTTGCAGTTGGGCCGAAATTGGTTGTGCCTTCACCATGAGGGCCGTTGAGCATTCTTGCGGACCCTTTAGTAGGTCGTATGCCTCTCTAGCTGTAGTACTTAGGACTTCCTACATATTTTTTACTTGGCCATGTTTCTTTGATATTTGTGTTGAGTACAAAACTGCTAGGTCGAGAAATGTGGGTCGAGCTGCCAATGCCGCCTTGAGTTCTGTATTTTCCTGGTGGAGGTTTGAATATGCCACCTTGAGGTGGATCGCCCACCCTACTACCTTTGTTTCTTACACGTCATCTGGTATTTGGCTCTGGTGGGCTGTCATTGCGGGCCATACTTCCCTGAAAACCTTGGCCATTGTGTCCAGTTGTCCCTATAGATGCTCTTTTTCCATTGTCAGCTGCTCACGCTGTTCAGTAAGCATGCTTATCTGCTACTGCTGATGTTCGCATTTCTAATGTAGTTCTAAATGGAGCTTCTCGGTCTGTTGTGATGCCCTTTGGATGAAATGGTACAGCTGAGCTGTCCCCCATGTATCCATGCTCTCAGCCTCGGAGGTACCCTGATCTGGCCTTCACTCCTAGAGCGGTTGCCCACTGGCAACCGATCTTGCTGACTAGTCTTGAGGTGACTACGACGGAGTTTTCTAGGGTGTAGAGTCCACCATATTTAGGTCCAGTCGCAGCTCTTGGTCTGCTTGGTTGGGTGGTTGGAGTGGAGTCGGGTCAGGGAGTGGCCCAGCTGTGTCTTCAACTAACTACTCTATCTGGGTGATGAGGTTGGTAAAATTAGTCTGCAGGACCACGATAGGGTTGGCTGGGGGTACTAATTCCATACTCGAGTTAACCTCCATCCTGTGGTCTCCATTGAGTATTCTTCTGATAACTGGATCAAACATGGTGGCAGATGAGGTGGATGGTGTGGAGCCATGGGGTTCATGGGAGACGGATGAGGTGGTAGGTGGTAGTGGATCTGGACGAGCTGGTGATATGCAGATGTTCAAGAAATCAAAGGGGTTAATGGGGGTGTCAGGTGGCAACCCGCTTGCTTCCCCTGTCTCAACTATTGGCTCTTCTTGGATCAGTACCCCTGCGCTCAATTTTCTGGGTGGATCCTCTCCTATGAGGTTGACCACCGGACTTGATTCTGCAACCTTGGCCCTCTTGGCCTTTGGTGCCACTATGGGCTTCGCAGATCTACTTTTGCCCACCAGCGGTGTGGGTGCTGGGGTTGGCGAACTGGAAAATACATTGGGAATGGGTGCAAAGATGGAGGTTGTGCTTGGAGATGGGTTAGAATGGGAGACTTGAAATTTCGAAAAGGTTGGAAATGGAGTAGCACTACTCGTTATCACCTGAACTACTTCATTAAATCTTTGTACCTTCATGTTAAATTACTGAATGATCGGGAGTAGCTACAGGTTCGATGCCCTGTTTTTTGCCTCCTCTGCCATTTCTCCTGGCAACCGGTGTGGTAGCATCCCATCAAAGATGTACGTGTACACCCCGTCCCTGACTTCCATCGTGACCCCCAGCCATGAAAAAAATTCTGTGTGAAAAACTACTTCATCAATTTGGAACTTCATAGGCCTCATCTAGAACATCGTCTCTGGTACACAAGTGGGTTTGAGGAACGTGTGCTTGTGCGTATGACTCCAAAGTAGACTTGCTCGCTATATCTGTCCAGTAGGTTTCCTGGGATCCTATGTTGACTCATTACAATGTCGAACATTAGGCCATACCAACTTCTGAAGGCTTATGCATTTACTTCCTTGGTGCTGGGGTCTCTAGACACCTTCCATGCTGTAAACTTCATTGCCACCTGTTGATCTTCCGCTATCTCCACTGGTATCGTGATGAGGGGGAAATTCCACTTCCACATGGACAACACTATTATAAAATACCCGTAGATAAATCCAGTTTCCCTCTTATAGTTGTCTTCACATGCCTCAAATATCTCCTTCAGCAGAAGGAGCACCAGTTCAGCTTGGTCCCGTGGACACGGTGCTCCGCAACCAAAATTGTGTCTAATGTACACTCCTCTTTGGTGTAATCTCTCATCGTCTTGCTGCCAATGAGGTAGCAAGTAAATCTAATCTCTAGCCTATTTATTAACTCAATATTTTCCCCCTTTCCTCCTCTTTGGGTGCCATACTTAGCATAGTAATTTGTATCCCCTGACTTGCTCGCCTGTTTGGATATGGTTTGGACTGCTGAAAAGACGTCCCTTCGTGCGACAGTCCTGTCAACCTATGAATTTCTTCGGCGTGAATTGGGATTTCCTTCCCCAGCCATAGAGAGCAATTCTGAATTCTACTCAATAGGAAATTGGTGCACTGCATCGCAGCGCTTGTAATCCCAAATACTGGTAAGTTTCTCAAATTCATTATCGAGGACTGCTGGAAACCTCTAAACTCAGGCAGGACCCTTGCTGCCGCCCATCCTGCTTCTGTTTTATAATTTTCAATGTATACCTCTCTTTTTAGCGTAGGAAACTCAAAGGAATCCATGACGTCTGCGTCAATTAAGGTCGCACTGTCATATTTCCTGATGAGGGACTCCATTTTCTGAATTCTACTGTCTAGCTCTTGTTCTACCACTGCTAGGCTTACTCTTGTCATCTTCGCTTGCCACTGATATACCTGAAAAATAGTTCTCTATCACTTCTCTTGACTCTCCTCTTCTGGATGCCTTCTTTGCTCTGGTTCTGCTCCAAATTCCCTTTCTCTTTCGGAGGTTTCTAACTCCAACTTAGATTTTTCCAGCATTCTCGCACTTTTTTGCATGCAAGTTATGTAAGTAACCGACACAGGTGAGGTTGATGAGACCCCGTAACTAATTAATGTTTCCCTGGCTTCTCTCACGGCTACGATTGTGTGATCAGTTAGCTGCTGAGGTGGGTTCTAATACTGCTGAATTTGGTTTTGGGAGTTGGGCAGACGCGACGACTGGTGGTTATGTATAATTATGGAAAATTTATTACAGTATGGCTAATGCTAATTATGGCAATTATTTCCAAATCTTGGTGATCCTACAGACTGAAACTAGCACTATGCTAAATGATGGTGGGTTGATGTTCGACATGATTTTCTTCCTGACATGGATGACACGCTGGACACTACTCCTCCCCGACCACTAATGGTTGTTTTGCAGTCTCCGCAAATGAGTTGATATTTATTCCATTATGGTAAACATATCTATGTCATCTCGGGTGCGAGTGACTTATTGACGCTAACCTACCCTACCTACTCCTCTCGGTTGCAAGAGTTATTGAAATTGAAATGAACAACTTACTCCTGGTAGGGTTTTAGGCATGCGTCTTTGACCCATCCTTGTAGAACCTGGCTGTTTAACTGTGCCAATCAAACTGCTCCCGATGGTTTGATCTCTATGACATGAAATGGTCCCAGCCAATGCATTTGCAATTTCCCTGGGAACTTCTGGAACTTGCTGTGGTAGAGTAGGACCTTGCCTCCAATTTGGAAAGTCTTGTGTTTGATATGTCGATCATGCCAAGATTTCTGCCTCTCCTTTTCTACCGTCTGGTGAAATTCCGCAAGAAACCATCCTTCCTCAAGTTCTTGTAACTTGTGCAATCGCTCTTTTAAAGATTCCTCTTCAGATAGCTGTAGCGTTGTTGCTATCAAAAGGCTTGGTACCATGAATTTTACTGGGACTACTGCTTCTCTGCCATAAACCAGCTGGAATGGTGTTTAGTTTTGTAGTCACTTTACCATTGTGCAGTATGCCTATAAGGTTGTTGGTATCCGTTCATCCCAGTCATCGCACTTCGTGTTGCATATCTTTGTTAGGACTTTCTCCAAGATCTTGTTAAATTCTTCCACTGTGCCTGCTTGTAGTACTTTGCGTGTTTTTGTTTTAGCCCCCACGTGCCCTCCCGCGACGCCACTGTGTCTTTCCCATAGTATAGCTTCCCTTTCATGATCCAAAACACATCTTCGAATAACTTGGTCTAGTCCCATCTTGTATATTTGTCCTGCTATGAGCTGATATTCCGCAGCTCGAACTACCAGATGTTTCTTTTGTGTTGTAGTATATTCCTGCAGACACTGCCCTGTGGTGAGGTAGGTTTCTATTTCATTCAGGTAGTCCATGATGGCTTCTACTCTAAAAATATCAGCATCTGGCAGCTAATCATTTAGATATCCTCCACTTTTGCCATTCTCTAGTCGGGACAGGTGATCAGGTCCTATGTTTAGCCTTCCAGGCTTTACAATTACTTCAAATGTGAATTCTTGGAATAGTAGGAGCCATCGGCAGATTCTCCCTTCTAAGACTGGCCTGTTTACCAGATATTTTAATGCGGAATGATCCGTGAAGAATTTGAACTTACCTCCCAATAGGTAATGGCAGAATTTTTGGAGAGAGTACACCATTGCCAGTGCTTCCTGCTCTGTTGTTGTGTAGTTGTGCTCTGCTGTTGAAAACTTGCAACTGGAAAAATATACCAGATGATCTTCTGAAGTGTCCCCCGGTTGAGCTAGGACCACACCAAGTGCAATGCTGGATGTGTCAATGTGTACATGGAACTGTTTGTCCTTGTTCAAGTGGACTAGTATTGGCGCACTCGCCAATTTTTCTTTCAGCATGTCCAGTGCCTCACCGCAACTTTCCATCCACTGGAATTGCTCTGATTTTTTTAACAGTCTCTCTAAGGGCGCTGTGATTTTGGCGTAGCTGCAGATGAAACGTCGGTAGTAACCTATGTGCCCCAGAAGTGACCTTAACTATTTGACGGTCTCCGGTGCCTCCATATTGGCGATCACTGATACTTTGGCTGGATCCACACAGACACCTTGATTACATACCACATGCCCCAGCAGTGTTCCAAATGGTACGGAAAATATACACTTCTTCAGGTTCAGCGAGATTTGTAGTTCTCTACACCTATCAAACATTACTCTCAATAGGCTCACATGATCTTTCAACATGCTACACATGGTCCAGTCATCCATATAGAATTCTAAGAACTTGTGGATGTATTCTTGAAACGCTGCTATCACAATGTGAGAGAAAATTGCAGGTGCATTCTTCAATCCGAATGGTGTCATGTTGTATGCGAAGGAGCACCATTCTGTAGTGAAGGTTGTCTTTTTCTTGTCTTCTTCTACTATTCTCACCTGATAGTAACCTGAAAAGCCATTGGTGAATGAGTATGCCTCATTCCCTGCAACGTTGTCGAGGACTTCGTCACTAAATGGGGTAGGGAACAGATCATGGATACAGGCATTGTTTAAGCTTCTGTAATCCACACAGACTCGTATCTCTGATTTCTCCTTTTTGCTTTGTATAACTATGTGACTTACCCATTCTGCCTCTTCTACAGGGAATATTAGCCCGACCTTTAGCATTTTTTCGATCTCTGCTTTCACTTTTTCCTTCACCCTTGGGTTTAGACAATATGGTCTATGTTTCACAAGCCTAGCATCAGGCCTCAATATTATCCTCATTTCCCCTATATCTTCCTTTATGCATTTGAGATTTGCTACTAATGAAGGAGACAAGTCCTCATACTCCTCAAGTAGACTGAATATTTCCTTTGTTGTTTGCTCGTCCCAGTAATCTCCAATGGTCGCCAGCTTAGGTTTGTCTTCTATCCCAATATTTCGCTTCTTAGTTCTAAGAGGAAGGAGGTGGATACCTTCTGTAGTTGTTTCTTCTTTAATGTCCCTCTCCCCCTCTGTTTCTTCGAAATACAGGTGCCTGAGATCCTCCAGGTTGTCATCTTCCATATGACTATTAACATTCTAACATGCCACCTTTTGTTGGATACCTTGGTACCGAAGTTACAACTCGTCCATGTGTTTACTATCAGGGAAGAATAGTACCTGATTAATAGCTTGCAAAGCTTGGGTAATCTAATTTGTTTGTCCTTCAAAGGTGAAGCACTGTATGAATTTCTCCGTAACTTCCTGCCAATTGTGGGTCCCTCTCCTCTTTTCTTCTGTTAAGTACCAGGCCTTTGGGATTACGTCCAGGGAGTGGATAAACTTGTGAACCCACAGTCCCTCGAGGTATCCAACATCTCTCCATTGTGCTTCACATTTATTCAGATGGTTTCTAGGGCTTGCATCCCCTTAGTATCGGCCCTTTCCCCTGGGCTCCTTTTCCTCTTGAAATCTGGCTTTCATTGCTGCCGCCACCTCATCCCATCGCGTTAGTGAATCGCAATGGTTACTCCACCATCTTACAGATGTGGATTGTAATGCTATGTCCATAAAGGGTATTCTCTGGCCTTATGGCACCGTGTTTTCTACTTTGGCTATGAAAACACTTATAGCGTTCATATCTAACAAGATTGGGTATCCCTGAATTTCAGCCCCAATCCGATTGACTCTTGCAACATTGGCACACCTCCTTGTGTTTGTTTCATAGCCTCCTTGCTACCAATCATCCCATGCCAGTTCTGATCGTAATTCTAAGCTTTGAATACTTCTCCAGCTTACCGAGCCTTCTTTTGTCGGGTTGATGTAGTCTTCCCTTCTTTCGACGGTCATCTAGTAGAGATGGTCCAAGAGCTGAGCATATTTTGTATTATCCACAGTCTCTATATATCTCGGTCCTTGGTAGGGGTCTAGCGTTTGAGAAACTCTGATTTACCCATCCTCAAAGATCATCAGTTATTTCTTTAGATCAATTACCACATAATTTTCAAAAGCCCAATCGATTCCCAACAGTGCTAGGTATGGATCCTTATCCCCCATGATGTCAATGAATTCAAAGCCTGTAAATGTTTTTACCCCCACAATGTCAACCTCAACATCCTCCAGTCAATCGATGGGAACAATGCAATACTGGTTTTCCATCCAAAGTTGGATCGGAAAGTATGTCAATCTTGGCTTCCCAAGCGCTTCCCAAGTTTTTCTTGGTAATATCTTGACATCAAATCCCAAATCAAGCATGGTGTCCTTAATATGGAATCCTGCCACTTGCGTATTTACTCGAAATTCCTTTCCCATCCTTTGTTTTTTTCTCTTTATTCTCTGAACATATTTTTGGTCTATTTCCACTGCTTCTTTTGCTCCTGTGTTATGTTTTTGCACCCCTTCCAGGTTTTTCTTCAGCCGTTCTAGCATTGGTGTATTGCTAACAATCTTCAGGAACAGATGGAACCATTCCTGGATTAAGGCTTCAAAAGTATTTTGTGTCTCCTTGTCTTCCGTAACTCAATTCCTTTGTTTCCCCCCAAGTGGGCAAACGTTTCTGCTTCTTCCTGGAAAAATTGTTTCTGTCATTTGGGTTTGATCAAGAGCTTTGGGGATGCTGGCTTGACTACTTTTATGGTGTCCATAGTTCCTACATCCTCCCCCGTTATTTTGTAGCCTTGTGTCACTATGGCCACGTTCTGCATTTACTAGATTTCCCCCCCTCTGTCTAGCTCTTTCCTCCCATATTTTGATGAGCTCTGGGCAATCATCTGTTGCGTGTGAGTTAACACGACACTGTGAACACCAAGGTCTCCTAGGGAGTGGACACTCTCTAGCCACATGTCCTTCCTGATCGCAGTTATAACATCTTACAGGACTTCTACCTCTCACTCGACCGCCTCTCATGCCTCCCCCTCTTCCTCGGGGAGCTTCGTTTACCCTGTATGACGGTCAGTCTAGCCGCTCCGCCAGGGCGTCCAGTGCTCAACATTGCTCTATGGTGTGGGTGGTCAAGGCAAAAAATTCACAGTATACATTATTTGGAACATTGGAATACTTCTATAAGATCGGACACATGCGAGGTTGATGACCCATAATTTTGCATACCTCACAATATTCATTGGTGGCTGGACTTTGTTGTGAAAGGAACCCCGTGTATGGTTGTTGTGGTGGGTATATCCCTTGGGTGTTGATTTGCGTGACCACTCATAGTGGTGGGGCCCCCTGTGCTCCTGCAGCTGACGTCCCCACAATTTGGCCTCGCAACTGAGGGCATTCCATGGCTACCTGTCCCTCCACGAGACAGTGCGTGCACGACACGTTTGGTTTCGGTGGTCGCATGGGTTGCATTTCCTTGATTTTTTCTGTCAAACTGACTATTTGATGCTGCAGACCCATTATCGAGGGGTCCTGTACCGTTTCACCCCCATTGACCTCTTACAGGTAAACCGCCATGGCTTCTATCTTCATTGCCTGCTCCAGAGCATCTTGCAATGTGTCAATCCTTTGTTGAGTCAATGGAGTTCGGATCAAGGGTAATAAAGCCTTACTGAACCAATCCCTCTGATGGTTTGGGTCGATTGGATAGCTGAGTTTCCCAATGGAATCCTTGAATCTCTGCATCAAATCCCAAGTAGTTTCTCCTTCTCTCTACTTGATCTCCCACATCTATGACAAGCCTTGTTGGTCCGTCTGAGGCAGTTTGAATTCCTTAATGAAATCCCTCTTTACATCAGCCATCACTGGATTCGGGTGAGCCTCCGACCATTTCATAAACCATCACAGGGGCCTATCCCTAAGAGTGGTCTGAAATTCTATCAACTTCCCAACATCTGGTGTCTGTCGTGCCCTCCAGATGGCCTCACAGAGATACCAGTGTTGTTCGACGTCGTCATTCCCTTTCCCAGAGAATTCTAGGTACTGTGTAAGTGATCCCGCCATGCTTACTTGAATGGGCAATATTAAAATGAATTCGTTGGGTCCTGGTTGTGATATGGGGCCACTAGCAATCCTTCTACTAGCTTGTGCTCCAGTTGGAGACTGAATGTGGTGCAATCTACTTAATTCATGTAAATTAGCAAAAATTTCACTTATGGGCTTGTAGAGCACCAGGGGAAGGTCAGGGTTAGAGCTACTAGAATTGTGGGGACTAGGAATACCTTGAGATATGGACGCCGATTTTTCTTGAAAACGTTTCTCCATTGCAATGTGCATCTCCACATCGGACACCTCCTCTAGGCGTGCGTATGTATCTTCTTCGTCAGACTTCTTTCCGTGCTCCACCTGGGTTGGACACCTATACACCTCCCGCACTTCTTTCAAGACCCCTCCTATATCTTGGGGACCCACCTGACCTTCCATTCCTTTCATCATCTCAGGCGTCTCCTCTTTTTCCTTCCGACTACTTCCTTGTCTCTTCAACTCCTTCATCACCCTCTCTCGCCACCTTTCTACAATCTGCGCCCTCCGATGTGCTCGCCACTCCATGAGCCTGTTGGTAGTCTCGAAATCCATACTCCTACACCCCCTTATCACAGTTCTAACAAAATCTCTCCCTCAGTCCCTTCCCATGGTACTGGGGGTTTTACGCTTCCATCCCTGCTTTCTGGAATCCCATCAGTCCTTCGTCTACCATTAATGCCTTGATCCACAAGGGAATCTCCTTCAGTAGTTTCCCCCTTAACCCAGATCAAAAAGTACCTTCTTCCCTTGAGAAATATTGGTAGCACTCGGCTGCAAACTCTACTATGTATCCTTCCAAAGTAGATTCCACCCAAAAATCTACAGCTCGAGTTAAGTCGGTGTTTAACTGATGAAGCGTCACCAGATCCTCGTCTGCCCACTTGCGGTTTATCCTCCACGGCTTTCCCTTGATGATCATGGTCTGAAGCCTCTGCATCCAATTGTAGAGTTCTTCTAGGAACTTTCCCCAAAATATTTCGTAGGTATCACTAGTAGAGTCAGAGAATAGGACCGAGTCTTTAATCGTTTTCTCCTTCTGTCGTCTCAGCTCAGCCTGCTGAGCTATGAACTGATCTAGGTGATTATCCCACCAGCTTCGTATTTCTCTTTCGAAGATCTGAGATACCATGATCTAGATCCCAAATTTATTTTCAGGTCCTGTTAACAGAACCATTTGTTGGTGAGAGAACAGGTCTTGCAGAAAAGACCTGGGTTCAGGGCTGAGGGCCAACAGGGTTTTCTGCCGTATTCTATATTCACACCAACATTTACACTCTGCTCCGAAGGGCAAAGAGTCTCACCCGAGGCATGTCGCGACCCTAATATGATTGGGAGCAGATTGGTATCATCTCCACAACATCAAGACTGATGAAACAAAGAAAAACTAAGGTCTTAAACAGTCATGACATAATATTCCATAACATGCACTCTTCAGGAAAATAGTTAAACTAACGATAAAAAAAAAATTAAACGTAGTTTATAAAAGCCCTCATTCATACTCAGAATCACATATCAGAACAACCTTCTTGAATATGTTAATCATCAGCCGTCAGAGGAAAACTATTACAAGGCTTGGCTACATATGAGCATAAAACAAAGAAAAATACAACAAGTCCCTAGGGACAGAGAGAAACCACAGTAACCCAGAAGAGAGGAGAATAGTGCAACCTAGACAGAGCTCTCCTGTGGCTCTCTGTTGGCTATTCCCATCTGCGTCAACCTGCCCATCCATTGGTTGGTTGCCTATTTGTTCTCCTACCCGCGCGACTGACAGTTCCTCCTTCTTTCTTTCTCGGCTGTCTTTTGTTTCTTTTTGTTCACCAGGAGTTCACTGCTTGTTTCCTTCCACACCCTTCCACTGTCTATGCTTTCTCCCACAACAACCGTGACACCTATCCTCTGCTCCACCGCAACCTTGACACATTTCTTCCTACCAAGGTTGCATTCTGCCACGTGCTCGCCACAACTCAAAATCTGTTGATTTCCAAAACAAGGGCCCCAACAGTCCTTAGCAATATCTTTCATCTTCTTCACATAGTCTTACCTGGCCATAAGCTTATCAATTATTACAAATAGTGAGGGTAACCCTCTTTTGGCCAGTGGATTAATTTTGTTGAAGAATATACTAACACCAATTTCTAAATTGTGGCACTTTTCCTCTAACTGTGTGACCAAGATTTTCTTATTGAGAACCTTTTTGAATTATAGAATTATTGTTGTTCTATCCTCAACTCCAAGTGCCTCCAATTAGAACTTGTTCTTGGAATTTAGAAATATCATGATGTTATTTTTTGTCTTAGGCATGTCTCCAAACAGGCTTGGTTGCTTTAGCTATGGCATCATTTACCTGTTCAATCAGTTCTTTCTGTTCAAATATGATTTGAATAGAAGGCCATATTTCAGTCATAGAATAAATTATGTGTGTCCAAATGATCTCCTTTGCCTGGAGAATGGTCTCACAAATGGAAAATTTACTCTCTGCCTTTATCAATATTTCAATCTATTTTTGGGATATTTGGATTTCTATCTAATGTGCATTATCAAATCTTACCTATAGATCCTTCAAGGTATTAATTTGTGCTTCCAAATTTTTAATTTCCTTTGTATGGAAATATTCTCCATGGATTTAGCCATCTGTTATGTACCAACTAAAGTACCTATAGTTGTTGATGTAGCTGTAGGGATGAATAAAAGAGGAACAACATCCAACATAATAATGGCCATTTCTACTGCTTTTTACTTTTCCTTAACCAATTTCTCCATTTCTGTCTCCATCTGCTTTAGCTGTGCTAACTGCTCCATTATCAGCTTCATCATATCTACTTTTTGTGCTTCATTCTACTCTATGTCCTTTGTTAGAGTGTCTTCAGTAGCTGGTGTTTTAAGTTTCTTTCTTAGGGCTGCTATGTCTGCATTTTTCTTCTTCGGGACCTATTCCACTGCATCTACATTTGTTGGATCATATCCAATATTCACAACAAAATCCTCCAGGGATTTTATTTTGGTATCTTTTGCAAGAGAAGAAATCTTCTCCATCTTGAGTTGTGACTGAATATTAGCCAATGATACCTGCAATTTAGAATGGCTCATTGCATTTCTTTTCAAGGTAGATGAGATCATATCTCCAGTTTTCTTGTGCATCTCCATCTGATCTATTGGATGGATTTACTTGACATTAAATTCAAAAGTTGTATTCTTGAAATTTGCAGGTGACTTTGGCTGAGAAATATGGGCTTCTAAGAAAGCTATATGCATTTTTCCCTTCTTTGAATCGAAGGCCGATAGAAGCATGCTTTGGGAACTGGTATTTTGCTTCCAAAATTGATTATAGGTGTTGGTCTTCAATATCTCATTTTTCCTTTTAATTTCCCCGAAGGTGTCATATATGGAATGATAGATGACGATGTAGAAAATATAGTTTGGCCGCCTGCTAGAGAAGAACTAGAAGAACCTCTGATAGTTATGATCGTCTTCTACTTTGTTTCCTTGCTTTGATCTATGTCAATATGGATTCTTGATCTCTTTCTGTATTTAATTTTGAACTGCCTACTAGATGTATCAGTCTCCAAAGTATATTGATAATCTCTTGGCCTTTTTCCTATTGCCTCTTTCTCTTGCTCTTTTCCCTTGGATTTCTTGTCCTCTGTATTGTGATTTTCTTGTGGAGTAGGGATTTGTATACTTGAAGATGAAATCACCTGCTCGTCGGCCTCCTATAATTTGTTTGCTACCCACTTTTCCTGTTTCATGAATTGCTCAATCTCGAGCCTATGAGTGAGAATGTAGGGGGTTGCTTTATTTTCTACCCTATTCTTAGAAATAATGCCCAATGGGTCATAAAACCAAGTGAAACTATGTATGAACTTCATATCTTTCAAAATCTTGTCAGCCTCCTCTCCTGTTTTTCTACTGTTGCAAATGGAAGGACCAATTTGGGGTTTGATCTTAAACTGAGACTTCTTTTTGGTTGATAAAAAATGTACCTCATATGCATTAATCATCTACCTGATGTACTCCAATGAAAAGATCCTCAAGGGGAGGAACTTTGGCAGCTTGTAAGGGGCCAAATCACACCCATATACTCTAAGCTCTGTGTAGTTCTTGTACAAGTATTAGTCTCGAGTTCTAACTTGGTATGACAGTTGCATGATCTTCCTAATATCCTCATTTATCCTTGGTTCCACTGTGCTACTGAGGATGCTCATAGCTATATGGAGAAAAAATTCAAAAAATCTTTTATAGGTGTAATCCTTTTGATCTTTCATAAGCATTGTTATCCAAAAGATGACTGACTGAGGTTGGGAATATCAATTAAATTTTCTCATTGTGAAATGGAACTTGTTTTCCTGAAAATATACAAACATATAAACTAGGACTAAAGAGTATTTAAACACTCCCTCTGTGTGAAATTTTAAAAATTGGTCATGAATGGCATCTGCTAATAATTGACTAAAATTAAACATAATGGAAGGCGTAGAATATGATGAGAGTATGGACAAGAAACCTATCATTGCTTAATCTATCCACTGATCTGAATGATATCCTAACAAGTAAGAAATCACAATGACTATGTGTTGGGTCCTATCAGGGAATGTAGAATAAGGATATGGAGGATTCTTCTTGGGCAATGGAGCATCGATAGCCATGAATAACTCAAGTGTCTTGGCTCTGCTGGAAAAGTCGAAATTTTGGTATAATTCTCTCACGGTTTCATAAGAAAAAGGTGTGGTTTCTTCAAAAATAGGAGCTTGCATCATTTTCATGATGGATTGGGAACTAATGCTAAAAATAACTTCTCTAGTGGAGGCAACAACAACTCTCTAGTTTATATCATAACATGCATGAGATTTTCTAATAAACTCAAGGAAACTATGAGTTTTTGGGAATATATAATAGGTTAATTTTGTGTCCCACAACCCTATATCATCGACCTCGTCAATGAGCTTGTATTTCAACCAACTATATACATAAAAAAGATCAAACCTTGAAAGAGTTTCATGTATCTTGAAATCTCTGTCAGCCAGGGCCATATGGTCAAGGTCCAACTGAGGGTAAACCATTGGATTAAATGGTCCCTCCTATTTCTTCTTTGGAGGAATTACTGCTCTTTGAAAAAGAATCTGTCAGTTTTTTTGTAGGTGCATAGAAGGGGATTAGAAGAAGAGGGAAGAAAAAAAGGGAGTTGTGTTGATCAGAATGGGAATTGGGAGAAAAAGGGGACTGAAGAAGGGGGAGCTCTGTTGATCTACAGACAATTGAAAAAATTCATGTGTTCTCTTGAGATCTGTAAAACTTTAATTTGGATCACGTGTTACAAAAGAAACATGGAAGTAATGTAAACTTTGAAACAGGTGGGGAAAGTTAGTTTTGTAGAGTGACAAGATTACCGTTGACATGGCGCGGGCGTATTGGGTAATGGCTTTAACAATTTATTGTTTAACGAGACCTTAGGCAGGAGAGAAGGTGATTGGGTGGGCTTGACATGAGTGTTTTTCATGTCGCAACGGATTTGGCGAGGATTTAACAGTCAATGCCATGGTTTTATCATGGTAGAAACCACTTTTCACATGTGGTGTAGGCCGGTAAGTGGAATAGATTTGGGGGGGGGGGGGGGAGACCAGCACCCAACACGTAGTGGATGGGCTAGTTTGGGAAACCACCGATTTTGGACCCCCCCCGACATTAACTTTCGGAGGATGAGGGGGGTCGGAAAAGGTTGTGGGATGTCGGATGAGATGGAGGAGGCAGAGATGAGACGGAAGGTGGTGGGATTTTAGCGATGATGGGATGTATGAGCGGAAGGTGGGGTTGGGTGAATAAAGTGAAATATGATGGGTGGAGTGTAAGGTTAGGAACTTAGGATATGACATAAAATATTTCAAGTGACTTTATAAAGATTTAATCCCGAAACTTAGGATAAACCCTTTATTTTTTATTTTTCTCCATAACATGAGAATAGTAGAAATCCTTTGAATGATACTTTGGGATAAATTTCATGTTTCTGCATATTTATTTCTCTTTCATTCTACATACCCATTTCACTAATCTAATATTTTTTATCAGTCTTTTGTAGGGTGCATTTAGGCTTGCAAACCCAAATCTCTTTTTCTATAAAACTCTAACCTAATCTATTCCTTATTCCTTCCATTGACTCAGATTAAACCGTTGAGTCCATTTTATTTTATAACTAATTTCTGATGTGCTAAGATTAAAATGTTTGGAAAATCCTTATTTTCTAACCTATCCAACAAAAATTTAAAATTTTTCAATCATGCTTAGACTATATTATTGAACAAACTAATCTAAACAGCCGTGGAATTTTAATTTTCAGCACTTTCAATTTATTCTTTTTGGGGTTTCTCTTTATTTTTCTTTTCTATTTTTTTCTTTGTATATTTTTCAATACATCCTCTTTTATTTTCTTTTTTCATATCTCTTTTTTTTTGTAAATCATTTGAATATTGAAAATAAAATACAATATGAAATTGCAACTATGAAATACTCAATCACCTTAAGATCCTATAATTTATAGGACCCTAATAGTGGCTCCAGCTGGGGATGGCACTTCTCCAAGTGAAGTGTCAAGAACATAAGACCATTAGCCTTGAGTGCTCCATTTTTTGCAAATTCTATTATTGATTTCTTTTTCTGTTTTATGAAAACTCATCAACCGGGCTTAGGGCCTTCTCCATAGGCTTCAACCTTTGTCAATGAATTATTCAAATCACAAAATGTAAACTATGATATTTACAATGATGAAAAAACCAAAATGTATTCTTAAGAGAAGTAATGCTTCAACATCCTGCCATTGACAGGACCTCCAGGTATCTATGTTCTATCCAACGCCTTAAGGAAATATGCATTGTTTCCTCTGAAAGAATCAATAATGTATGGCCCTTGCCATAGGTTGTCAAATTTCCCATGTTTACCTTTGTCTACTCTTCTGGAATCCCATTTCAAAACTCTGTCTCCTAGATTAAAATCATCAGCCTTTGTCCTTTTATAAAAAATCTTCTTCATTTTTTTTTGAATAACCTAAGCCCTTTTAATAGACCTCTTCTCTTGACTGCTACAACTTAATAGTTTGAATGATCCTTCTCCGTATATAATTTGGTTCAACTTGTATCTCTTAAATGATCTTCATCATTGGAACTCCTAAAAAAGAAGGAAAAACTGCATCCATGACATAGACCAATTGTTATGGAGACATGCCAATTGATTTTTTGGTAGTAATTCTATCAACCCACAGTGCATTGACCAACTTGTTATGCCATGGTTTCTTGTTGTCTTCCAAGATATTTTTGATGATATTCACCAAAATATTTCTTGAAGATTTAGCCAATCCATTACCCCGAGGGTAATAGGCTATTCAATGTCCCAAATTTATGTGGTACCTATGACAATAATAAACCATTTTCTTGGACTTGAAAGTTGCAGCATTATCAGTGATGAGTTTTCTAGGACAACCAAATCTACAAAGAATGTTTGTTTCAAGATGGCGGAATCAGTGGCATTTCTAGAAGGAGTGGTTTCTATCCATTTGGTAAAGTAGTTCGTGGTATTAAGAATCCACTTGTGTTGGGCAGAGGATGGGGGATGAATTTCTCCAATGAAATCTAAACCCCATTGTTGGAAAGGGCTTTCAACAAAAATGGGCTTTAAGGGCAAGGGCAACAACTTTATTTTTCTTTAAAAAGTTTGGCATTTGTGACAGGCAGTTACCACCTTATGGATGTCAGAAAAAAGGGTAGGCTAGTAGAACCTAGCTCTAAGAATATTATTGGCAATGGTTTTCCAATAAATATGTCCACCATAGTCACCTTCATGGAATTCTTGCATAACTTTATCTGCATCATATTTTAGCAAACATTTGAGTAAAAACACCTCCAACATATTTTTAGTATAAGACATTTTCTAGGATGCAGAATTTGACAACTTTCAATTTTAGGAATCTTGCTTTAGTTTTGGAAAAACCAGGAGGAGCATTCAAATTAAACAAAACGTATAAGATATTTTCATAATACAGAGAATTTAGGAATGCTTCATCAATCTGTAGAGTCACCAATTCCCCTTGATCATCCAATGAATAGACCATGTTGATATCTAGTGCACGAAAATTTGATTCAGCCAACAATTTTCTAATCCTTTCCCTTTGATCAATTTGGTAGGTTTGATTTCCACATCATATTTGAAAACAACAGCAATCCATTTGCCTCTTTTTCCATCAGGACCACTATGCGTTAAAATGTCTTTGACTACTGCATTAGGCACATAAGAAATAATATGTGAATGTAAAATATAAACTCTAAAATCCTTTAGTGCTTTAACGAGAGAAAAACCTTGTTTTTCCATAATGTTGTATTTTAAAGATGCATCTCTCAAGGCTTTGCTAAAAAATGCTATTGGGTGTTCATGTCCTTCATTGTTTTTATGCAAAAATATAACAACAATAGTATGTTCAAGTGCAAAATAAAAAACTATGAAGTCTTTGGTAAAATATGGGCTGATTAGGATTGGAGATTTTGTTAATGCTTGCTTGACTAGATCAAAATATTTTTTAGCTTCGATGTTCCACTAAATTTCTGAATATTGTTTAAGAATATTGGTTATATTTCTCAAAAGTTCTGCCAAATTGGGTATAAATCTCCTTTAAAAACTGATTTTACCAATAAAAGATTGAAGTTCATTGAGGTTCTCGGGATGACTGATTTTGAGTATATCTTCAATCCTAATAGGATCAATTCTAATTCCATCTTTAGAAATAATATGGCCAAGCATATTTCCTTCTTCAAGGCCAAACAATGTTTTCTTGAGATTTAGAGAAATTCCAAACCTTATATATTTTTCAAAACTCTTCTTATATGTGCCACATGTTCTTCATCATTTTTTTGAATATACAGCAATGTCATCAAGATAGATCACAATGAAATGACCAATTTCATTTGCAAAATAATTGTACATGGCTCTCTAAAAAGTGGCACCAACATTCATTAATCCAAAGGGAATTTTCACATACAGGAAAGTCCCCCAAGGATTAGTAAAGGTTGTTTTGTCTTGATCATCAAGATGTACTAAAACTTGATTATAACCTGAAAAATCCATCTAATAAAGAAATCCTACTGGAGCCTACTACCCTATTCAATATATGATCCATTTTTAGTAAGGGGTAGTTGTCCTTAAGGGATACTTTATTTAGATTCTTGAAGTTAGTAAAAAGTTTGATTTCATCTATTTTCTTTCTTGTATGCACAATATTAGATACCCATTTAGAATATCTAAGTGGAACTATGATTTTTGATTCATATATATTTTTTATTTCTTTTTCAACCAAGGGCATTAAGACAAGATTTATCCAACACAATTTTTGTCTAAAAGGTTTCTGATCCTCCTTGATTGGAATTTTGTGTTGTATAATGCTAGTATCATAAGCTTTTAAGTCCTCAGAACTCCAAGAAAATATATCTATGAATTCCTTAAATAGAGCTATATACCATTGTTTCGTAACTATAGGCAGTGATTTTGACAATTTTATGATTTTGGGGTTTTGTTCAGTGCTTATGTTACACTCTTCAATGTTTGTCCCTCTTGGTTCCATTTTTGGTTTCTTGGCCACGTCATTAAAGTCAAAGAGTTCTTATAAAGGGACAAGCCCTCTAGGAAGGATATTATCCTTGAGTTGAAGTACTTCAAATTCCTCTTTTTCTGGGTCTTTATGTATTTTAGTTTTATCTACAGTTTTATTTGCTGAAATATTTAGATCACAAAAAACAAATTGTTTTTCTACACTAATTTGTACATCAGAGTGAATGTCTTCTTCACAATCTAAGTCTATATTTCTATCCTAAAATTCATCACTTGATTGTAAGAAACTCTCAATTTGTTTGTCACTACTGAATACCTGCCAGTATCTCATGTTATTAGGCACAAATGGACAATTTTTAAATTCTACTATGTATTGGATGAGGCAATTGACATGTGCTTGCTGAAAAGGCTAAACTATTTGCTAAGACATTTTGATTTTTGGGGATAACTCCTAGATCATATTCTTCAAATGTTCTTAAGAAATCAAGTACAACATTTCTGTATGCTCTTAACCTATGATTTTTTTCAACATATTATCCTTTTATTTGTTTTATGACTAATTCAAAGTCACCATGGATAGAAATCCTCTTATCTCCTAATCTTTTCAACAATTGTAACGCTAAGAGAAGAGCTTCATATTCTGCTATATTGTTGGTGCATTAAAAATTGAGTTTGTATGAGTGACCTTGTGCATGATTATTCCTTGCATTATATACCCAAATACATGCTCCTAAGCCTACTTTGCCACATGAGCCATCAAAACTCATATTCCAAAGAGGTTCATTTTCAGGGTCTTGTTTTAAAGTTTGTATTTTTTTATCATGTTTTTCTTTAAGATCATTTTCTACATGGGTAACCTTTGAATCAATGTCTCCATCATTATAAATAATGAAGGAGTCAAGGTCACTATGGACAAAGTACATAGGATAGTTGTGTGGTTTTTCTTGACTACTCACCATGTACTTCATTAAGGTTTCCTTATACAGTATTATTTGTTGACCAAGCATCGATATTGTAGCATAAGTCATATCCATTTGAAGGTTCCCTTGTAACTTTACTCCCCATGAGAATGAAAAAAGAATGACATACTTAGGAGGGATGTCAGCTACTACTATATCCATCACTAGTCTTTTTGCTGGAACCTGATTGACACAAATATCTTTAATAAGACCTATACATCTAATTTTTCTAGAATAAAATGAGTACAAATATTTGTAAGGTCTAGTAATTTCAAGGCCAAGCTTCTCCATAACAGCCTTTGGCATAATATTATGTGATGCACCTAAATCCATAAAATGGAGGGGCACCTCCTTCTTAGGGTTTACCATCAACTTCTGGCCCAAACAAAAGTTCAGGATGATCTTCATTTAAATTAACAGTATCAATGATTTCCCCTATTTTTAATACCTTTAGGATCTAATACCTATACACATTGTTGTTTATCAATTCAGTGAGAGGAATAGATATTTTTAGTTTAGCAAGTTCGTTCTCAGTGCTGAATGGTGTTTGAAGTTTGAACAGATTTGAAAAATCAGTTCTTTCAGCCACTAATTTTTTGGTAAGTTCAGTTTGTTGACTTGTAATAGGGATATAAGTTTGAGAAATTTTGGCATGGGTATCAACTATTCTCCTAGTAACATTTTTCGTGTTATTATTTTACGAATTGTTTACACTTATCTGTGAATTTTCTACTATCTTATTGAGATCAGGTTCAGAAACCTTTTTTGCAGAGTTCAGTTCGTTGACTTGTGCTAGGGATATCAGTTTAAGCAATTTTGGAATGGGTATCAACTATTCTCCTAGTAACGTTTTTCGTGTTCTTCTTTTATGAATTGTTTACAATTATCTGTGAATTTTCTACTATCTTATTGAGATCAGGTTCAGAAACCTTTTTTGCAAAGTTGTTAGAATCATTTTTATTGGAATTATCAAAGTTTTTATTGCTTATAAGGTTATACTGTCTGTGAAATTCCATGATAGCATTCTCAAACCCTTGTTTATAGTCATCTGATTCTTCAGATTCTAACTCTTTCTGAGTTAATGAAAATAATTCTTGTTCTTCTTGACTGAGAAAAATAGAGTCATCTTCATTAATTCCCATCAAATTTATCTATTTTTCTTCTACTTCTTCAGCTACTCCTTCATCCTCATTAGCATAATTCTCTTAGAATGGAGGCCTAATTTCTTGATCAAAACCTCTTTCCTCTCTCTACCTTATATGTGGAGGGTTTCTTTTAGGATTTTGATTTCTGTTTTGAGGAGCTGGTTGATTTTCTCTAGGACTAGTTCTCTCATTCAGATTGATCCTCTCCATAGTTATAACCAATGAGTCAATTTTAGCATTAGATGTGGAAGTGAAGGTTCTTCTCTTATAGTAACTCTTCTCTCAGTTCTCATTCTAGCTCTTTTTGATAACAGGTTGGCTTCTACACTCACTGCATCCCTCTGCATTTCCTATAACGTGGCTAAGTTTCTTTCCCTTATCTGGTAAGAAATTTATATTTCAAAACCATCTAGGAATTTAACCAATACTAAAACTTGTGGTGGTTTTGTATGAGCAGGTATTGCATTATATAAACTGTTAAACCAGGTACAATAACCCTGAACACTTTGAGCTCGAGCCCTTCTAATATTTTCATATTCAGACAAAATTTGAAGAGGGTTATTTTTTAATTCAAACCTATTTAGGAATGTTTGATGAAATGTAGGTATTCCATTGATACTATTAGGTATTTTCTAACCTCTCCACTAAGACTCTGAGCAAACATCCTTAACTTAACACTTTCTTCATCTACCTCTTGAAGGTCAAAAAAATCATTCATTTTGTCAACATTCTGTTGGGCAGTTAGAGGACTAGTTCCATCATATAATGTCTTTTTAGACTGGTAATCATGTGGCATAGCTAGCAATGGTGTTGGCAACACCAATGGGGCATACCTGGCATCCATGATTAGTGGAGGTGGTGGAGGAAGGTGGACAATGGATGATGAGAGGGGATGTATATGTGGAGGTTTGAGTAGTCTTATGAGGAAGGGTAAAAGAAGTGGTGGGGGTTATAGAAGTAGTAGGACTCATGGAAATTTTTAGGGGCTAATATTCGCAGGTGCACTAATTTTCCATGATTTTTCAAAAAAAAAAAGATTCGTCGATTTCCATTTTTTCTAAAAATGATTCACCCAAATTTTACAATATAAAATTATTTTACCTTAAAAATCGCCATCATTATATAGAGAATATATATATATATAATCATTATAAATTTGAATAATTTTACAGATATATCAATAAACATTTTATAGTTTGTATATTATGGACTAGTGAGATTCGCCAATCCTTTTAAACTTCAAGATAATTTTCCATCCTTAAAATTTTCCCTGGTAGGACTAGCTGACTTAAGATGGGCAGTCTGAGAGGTAAAAGAAGAATTTGGTATATTTAATGTAGTTAATACCACTGATTGTTCAAGGTAAGCATCATCAACAATTGAAGTAAACTCTTTTACCAAATCTTGGAGAGTATCAAAATCCTGGAGAAGCTGAAGATCAGATTGAATTTGTGAATAAGATTCTCTCACTTGAATCTGTTGCAAAATAGATGGATTAAATACTATCTAGGATATCCAACTATAATATATAGTCCTGAATAAACCTTGTTCAAAATTTAAATCAAACTGAATGTCTTGTAAGGTAACAAAGTTTTCAGGGAGAGAAATTTCTCTGTAAGAAATGTGTTACTTGTTTGGCTTTGGGTTCTAGGAGTTTTTCTTAAAATATTCTCAGGAATGTCCACTATAGTAGGAGGATTTGGATCAGGATGGGATCTAGTAGAGATTATTTTAGGAGCCAGAATTCATATCAGAAACACATACAAAACTGATTATTTTCAAAAACTGAAAGAAAACTAGTCTTAGAAAATACTTCTATCATACAATGATTTTAACCGGGGTTTCTGAATTCGAATGAAATGAAAAAAATTTCAGTATTTTCCCCAGTAAGGTCACCTCTATGTTATCCTTTTATAATTTTAATATTGGCAAGAATAATTATATAGGACAACATCAAAATCACTTTGGAGCCTGGGATCTAGCCCTTCTAGGTTCACAGAGGGATCTCTCTTTTAGATTTAGCTTTGTTTTATGATTTTGATATTAGGCTAGTTATAATGATTGTAGGGGTTGATTTTTTATTGATTTTTTGGTTGAATTAGAAGATATATTTAAGCTAATTCCATTCGGCTATGGAGTCATAATAGGTTGGGTTGTTGCATTAAATTTTCAAGAGCATTCACAAGGCAAGCTAACTAAACTTACTAGATCTTCAAACATAAGGAATTATGAGATGAAAGAAAAAGTGAGTTCAGTAATGGTTAAAAAGAAATTAAGAATTTCTTAACCAGACTTCATAAGAAAAAAATTTATATTGTAAACACAACCAGAAATAAGGCGCTATATCAACAAATCTTAATCTTCATATTTTTGCTTTACAATTAGATTTAAATGATGCACTTATAGAAAAACAATGGAAAACATTAACACAGAAAAGAAATGACATCACCAGATAAACATAACTCAAGTATTTTGCAAAAGGTCTTTTATTATTGCTGCTCCAGCTCCAAAAATACAATGCTCCAATAGAAAAGTTTTACAATCCAGGGTCTAGCCCCCTTGATACTTAGATTGTATGCAGTATTTAACCAAACTCTACAGCGATTGTCATATCCACTAGGAAATTGGTTATTAATTAAAATAATAATCAAAATTTTACTAGTGTGACCACGAAGTGGACACGATGAAATAATTTGACATCTAGCCCTATTATTCAGAAGGTCATTGCTGCTTGATTTGATTTGTTCTTGTGCTGGCAGATTTGAGTGACCTAATACTATGTTGATCTGGTTGATACACTAATATGCTTATATGGCTGATACCCTAGGCTTCACCCTTCTTGGTAGTCACACAAATTTTCTCACTGTTTCTCATTTGGAATCTTGATCCTCATTAGCTTTCGATATATCTCGTATGTCTTTATGAATTTCACAAAATTTGGCCTCAACACAAAAATGTGTTTAATTTCATGCTGGATGTATATATATCATTTCTCATGGCTTCAAGGAAATATCTTCCAGTAATTGCTCCTTTAAGCCCTGCAAACTTGGTCGTGTCCTTAGCAATATCTTTCAGCTTCTTCACATATTCTTGCCTAGCCATAGGCTTATCATTGATTACAAATAGTGAGGGTAACCCTCTTTTGGTCAGTGGCTCCATTCTATTGAAGAATCTACTAACACAAATTTCTAAATTGTGTCACTTTTCCTCTAACTGTGTGACCAAGCTTTTCTTTTTGAGCACCTTTTTTACTTCTAGAATTGTTGTCATTCTGTGCTCAAATCCAAGTGACTCCAATTCAAACCTGTTCTTGGAATTTGGAAATATGATGATGTTATTTGCTATCTCATGCATGTCTCCAAGCTCCTTGGTTGCTTTAGCTATGGCATCATTTACCGATTTAATCATTTATTCCTGTTCAAATATGATTTGAATAGAAGGCCATATTTCATTCATAGAATAAATTATGCTTGTCAAAATGATCTCCTTTTCCTGGCCAATGGTATGACCAATGGAAGCTTCACTCTCTTCCTTTATTAATATTTCAATATGTTTTTGGGCTTTTTTGTTTTCTATCTCATGTGCATTATCATATCTTACATTTAGATACTTCAAGGCATTAATTTCTACTTCCAGATTTTTAATCTCCTCTGTTTGTATGGACATATTATCCATGCCTTTAGCCAGCTTTTCTATACCACCTGATGTACCTATAGTTGCTGATGTAGCTATATGAACTGGTAGTAGGAACAACATCCAAAGGAATAATTGCCATTTCTACTTCTTTTTCCTTTTCCTTGACCAATTTCTCCATTTTTGTCTCCATCTGCTTTAGCTGTGCTGACTGCTCCATTATCAACTTCATCATATTTTATTTTTGTGCTTCATCCACCTCTATGTCCTTTGTTAGAGGGTCTTCAGTAGCTGACATTTTAAGTTACTTTCTCGAGGCTACTATGTTTCCGTTTTTCTTCTTTGGGAGCTCTTCCAATGCATCTACATTTGTTAGATCATATCCAATCTTCACAACTAAGTCCTCTAGGGATTTGATTCTGGTATCCTATGAAAGATAATAAATCTTCTTCATATTGAGTTGTGACTGAATATTAGCCAATGATACATGTAATTTAGACAGGCTCGTTGCAGTGCTTGTTAAGGTAGATGAGATCATCTTTCTAGTTTTCTTGTGCATCTACATCTGATCTATTGGGTGGATGTCCTTGACATTAAATTCAAAATGTGTATGCTTGAAATCTGCAGGTGATTTTGGCTGAGAAATCCAGGCTTCTAAGAAATCCATACATATTTTTCCCTTCTCTGAGTCAAAGGCTGATAGAAGCCTGCTTTGGGAACTGGTAGTCTCCTTCCAAAATTGGTTGTAGGTGCTGGTCTTCAATATCTCATTTTTCCTTTTAATTTCCCTGAAGGTGTCATATATGGTTTCCTCCTTTTCCCCTATAGCAGTAGTAGATGTAGGTGTTTTAAGTCTTTGTTGCTGAAATGGAATGGTAGCTGAAGATGTAGAAAATACAGTTTGGCCACCTGCTAGAGAAGAACTGGGAGAATCTATGATAGTTGTGACTTTGTGCTACTTTGTTTCCTTGTTTTGAATTATGTCTATATGGATTCTTGATATGTTTCTGTATTTCATTTTGAACTCCATGCTAGATGTATCAATCTCCAAAGTAGACTGATCATCTCTTGGCATTTTTCTTGTTGCCTCTTTCTCTTGCTCCTTTCTCTTGTCTTGCTCGTCCTCTGTTTTGTGCTTTTCTTATGGAGTAGGAGTATGTATACTTGAAGATGAAATCACCTACTCTTCATCCTGCAAATTTGTTTTTTTCCCACTCTGTCTGGTTCATGAATTTCTCAATCTTGGGCCTATGAGTGTGAATGTAGGGGGTTGATTTATTTTCTACCCCTTATTATAAATAATTCCCAATGGGTCATAAGTCCAAGTAAAACTATGTGTGAACTTCATATCTTTCAACATCTTGTAATCCTCCTCTCCTGCTGCTCTATTGTTGGAAATGAAAGGACGGATTTGGGATTTGATCCTAAACTAAGAATTATTTTTGGCTAATACAAAATGTACCTCATCTGCATTAATCATCTACCTAATGTACTCTAGGGAAAATATCCTCATGGGGAGGAACTTTGGCAACTTGTAAGGGGCCAACTCGCACCCATATATTCTAAGTTTTGTCTAGTTCTGGTACAAGTACTAGTCTCCAATTCTGACTTGGTTTGACAACAACATGATCTTCCTAATATCTTGATTAATCCTTGGTTCCACTGTGCTGTTGAGGATGCTCATAGCTGGATGGAGAAACATTTCAACAAATATTTTTTAGGTGTAATCCTTCTGATCTTTCATAAGCATTGTTATCCAAAATATGACCGACTGAGGTTGGGAATCATCATTAACTTTTCTCATTGTGAACTTGAACCTATTTTCCTGAAAATATACAAACATATAAACTAGGAATGAAGTGTATTTAAACACTTCCTCTGTGTGAAATTTGACAAACTGATCATGAATGGCATCTGCCAAGAATTGACTAAAATTAAACATAATGGAAAGCTTAGAATCTGATGAGAGTATGGAAAAGAAACCTATCATTGCTTCATCTATCCATTGATATGAATGATATCCTAACAAGTAATAAAGAACAATGCCTATGTGCTAGGTCCTATTAGGGAATGTAGAAAAAGGATACGGAGGATTGTTCTTGGGAAATGGAGCATTGGTAGCCATGAATAGCTCAAGTGTCTTGGCTCTGCTAGAAAAATCCAACTTTTGGTATAATTCTCTCCGGTTTTCATAAGAAAAAGGCTTGGTTTCTTCAACAACAGGAGCTTTCATCATTTTCATGATGAATTTGGAACTAATGGTAAAAATAAATTCTCCTATGGGGGCAACAACAGTTCTTTGGATTATATCATAACACTCATGACATTTTCTAATAAACTCAGGGTAACTGTGGGTTTTTGGGAATATAGAATAGGGTAATTTTGTGTCCCACAACCCTATATCATCGACTTCATCGATGAGCTTGTCTTCCAACCAAAAATATACATCAAAAATATCAAACTCTAAAAGAGTTTTATGTATCTTTAAATCTTTGTCTACCAGGGCCACATGGTCAAGGTCCAGCTGATGGTGAACCATTGGATTAAATGGTTCCTACTCTTTCTTCTTTGGAGGCATTACTAATCTTTGAAAAATAATCTCTCAGTGTCTTTGCAGGTGAACGTAAGGGGATAAGAAGAAGAGGGAAGAAAGAAAAGGTTTTTTTGTTGATCAGAATGGAAATTTTGAGAAAAAGGGGACTGAAAAAGGGGAAGTTTTGTTGATCTGCAGACAATTGAAAACCTTTATGCGTTCTCTTAAGATCTGTAAAATTTCAACTGTGATAACTTGTTAGAAAAGAAACATGGAAGCAATGTAAACTTTAAAATAGGTGGGAAAAGATAGTTTTGTAGAGTGACAAGATTACTGTTGATATGGCGCGGGCCCATTGGGTAACGACTTTAACAATTAATTGTTTAATAGGCCTTTAGGCGGTAGCTGAGGTGATTGGATGGATGTGAAAGGAGTGATCATCATGGCACAATGAATATGGTGGGGATTCAATGGAAAATGGTGCGGTTTCATCATGGTAGAAACCACTTTTTGCAGGCGGTGTAGGACGGTAAGTGGAATGGAGTGGGGGGGTGTGCAAATACCATCACCCAACACGTAGCAGATGGGTTAGTTTGGGAAACCACCCATTTTGGGCCCCCCCACCCTCCTCCTGACGTTAGCTTTTGGAGGATGAGGGGGGGGTCAAAAAAGGTTGTGGGTCGTTGCAAGAGATGGAGGGGGCAGAGAAGAGACAAAAGGTGGTGGGAGTTTAGTGATGATGGGATGTATGAGCGGAAGGTGGGGTCGGGTGAATAAAGTGAAATATTACGTGCGAAGTGTAAGTTTAGGACCTTAGGATATGACATAAAATATGTCAAGTGACTTTATAAATAATTAATCCTGAAACTTAGGATAAACCCTTTATTTTTTATTTTACTCCATAAAATGAGAATACCATAAATCCTTTGAATGATACTTTGGGATAAATTTCATTTTTCTGCATATTTATTTCTCTTTCATTCTGCCTACCCATTTCACTAATCTAAAATTTTTATCATTATTTTTCAGGGTGCATTTAGGATTACAAACCCAAATATCTTTTTTTATAAAACTCTAACCTACTTTATCCCTTATTCCTTCCATTGACTCAAATCCAATAGTTGAGTCAAATTTATTTTCTACCTAGCTGTTGATCTGCCAAGATTAAATTGTTTGGCAAATCCTTATTTTCTAACCTATCCAACAAAAATTTAAAATTGTTCAATCATGCTTATATTGTATGGTTGAACAAACTAATCTAATCAACAGTGGAATTTTGATTTGAAACACTTTCAGTATAATTCTTTTTGGGGTTTCTCTTTATTTTTCTTTTCTATTTTTTTCTTTCTATATTTTTTCAATATACCCTCTTTTCTCTTTATTTTTCGTAATTTTTTTTTTTTTTTAGAAATCATTTGAATATTGAAAATAAAATACAATATGAAATTGAAACTATGAAATAATAAATGACCTTAAGATCATATAATTTATAGGACCCTGACAGAAGGAACTGCTATACCACCATTCAGCCAGAGGTAGCCAATTGACCCATTTTGTTTGTTTATCGGATACAAAGAAATGAAGATATCCTTCCAAACATTTTTTCACTATCTTAGTTTCCCCATCAGATTAAGGATGATAAGATGAGTTATGAGCTAGTTGAGTACCCAAACAAGAAAATAATTTCGTCCAAAAATTTCTAGTGAAAATGAGATCTCTATCGCTTACAATAATATTTGGGTTTACATGTAGCTTTTGAATTGTTTCCATAAATGTAGCAACTATACCTTCTTTAAATAGATGATATAATGCAAAAAAGTGTGCATACTTGGTAAGCCTATAAAATACCACCATGATGACACTCTTTCCTTTGGACTTAGGTAAAAATGTGATAAAATCCATTGAAACCTCCTCCCAACATTGGTTTGGAATGGATAAAGGTTGTAGCCTACCCGGGGTCTTAATTGTCTCAACTTTATTTTGCTAGCAAACCAAACATTCTGCTACAAACTTTTGAATATCAGATTTAAGTCCATCCCAAAAAAATTCTTTCTTCACCCTATGGTAATTTTTTAAAAATCTCAAGTGTCCTCCTAGGGGAGAGGTGTGCAATTCAAAAATAATATTTTTTTTAGTTGGGAATTATTACAAATATATAAGTGATATTTGCACCACAAGGAATCATTTTTCCAAGTAAATATATCAGATGTATGGGGATATTTCTGTAACTTTTGAATGAGTTTCCATACTTATTCGTCATTCTTCCATTCCTCCCTTGCTTCGGTTATAAAATCTGGTTGGATAATAGAAATGGAACAATGAAATTCTTCCACATCCTCATCCTTTCTTGATTGTGTATTTGAAAAAACATTTAGCTTCCCTTTTTTGTAGATGATTTCAAAGTCATAACCAAACATCTTTGCTACCCATTTTTGTTGCTCTTCTAAAGATAGTCTTTGTTCCAAAATGTATTTAAGACTATCATGATCAGTGTTTACCTTGAAGTGTCTTCCCATTAGGTAAGGTCACCATTTCTTTAGTGCATGTAGTATTTCCAACATTTCCTTCTCATAAATAGCATTATATAAATACTTTCCATTGATTGGACGAATTTCAAAAGGATTGGCTCTTCCTTCTTTCATTAAAATAACACCAATTCCATTTCCTGAGGCATCACATTCCACAATAAAGGCTTTTGTGAAGTTTGGCATATCTAAGACCAGTTCTTGGCACATTCCATATTTAAGATGTTCAAAGGCCTTAGTTTCTTCAAGAGTCCATGAAAATGAATCTTTATTCAATAATGTTGTTAGAGGTGCTGTTATTTTCCCATAATTCTTAAAAAACTTGTGATAATACCTGGTTAACCCAAGAAATTCTCACAACTGCTTTATGGTTGTGGGTACTTTCCATTCCTTAATGGATTTAATTTTTTTAGGGTCTACCTTAACGCCCTCCTAAGATACAATATGACCTAGATATTCCACCTCTTGTACTCCAAAGAAACATTTGGAGGTTTTTCCATATAATTGTTTCTCTTTCAATAGTTTGAAAACCTTGTCAACATGTTGAACATGATCCTTCCATGACCTTCTGTAGATTAGTATATCATCAAAAAATACTAACAAAAATTTTCTAAGGAAGGGTTTTAAAATAGAATTCATCAACCGTTGAAATAAAGAAGGTGCTTTCGTAAGGCCAAAAGGCATGACGAAAAATTTATAATGACCATCATGAGTTAAAAATGTTGTTTTTGGAATGTCTTCAGTCTTCATTCTAATTTGATGATATCCTGAACGTAGATCCAACTTGGTGAAATATATTGATCCATGTAGTTCGTCCAATAATTAATCAATCGCATGAATGGGAGACTTATATTTAATAGTGAGCGTATTGAGCTCCCTATAATCCAGACACATACGCCATGATCCATACTTCTTGTGAACCAATACTAATGGAGTAGAGAAAACTTTGACTAGGTTGAATTATTCCAGCCTCTGACATTTCTGCAATCATACGTTCAATTTCGCTCTTTTGGAAATAAGGATATATATAAGTCCTGATGTTTGGAGGAACACTTCCTGGAATCAAATGAATAGCATGATCATGATCACAAATAGTTGAGAGTCCTTTGGGATTTTCAAACACCTTGGAATGATTGTTCAAGAATTTTTGGAGATATGGAGAAATAGAAGATTTTGATGTTGGAACTTCTAGTGAGCATAACTGTGAAATGACGCCTTGTTGTTATTTACTCAGAAGCTTTGTCATGACATTAGAGCTTATTATATTTCTTGGTTCTCCTGCAATACCCTGTAATTCAACTTCCTTTCCTTCTGAAAAAAATTTCAAGAAAAGTTCTTGAAAATTAAAAGCTACCATCCCAAAATATTGTAACCATTGTACTCCTAGTACAACATCAGCACCACCCATTGGAATGGAAATCATTGGATTATTCAATACATATTCCCCCATGGTTATCTTAATATTATGGCACTTTCCAAAGAAATTTATAGTTCCTCCATTTTCCACCATCACTTACACTATGGTGCTGGGTATAGGAAGCAATTCAATTCCTTGGGTACCTTAGAATGAATAAAATTATGGGTATCACCCGAATCAATAAGCACTATTAAATTTTTATTCTTGATATGTCCTTCTATCTTGAGAGTTTGAGCAGTGGTAATTCTTGCCAATACATTACAAGATATTGTCAGATTCATTTCTTCTTCCTTTAGGGTTGGTTCTTGGTGTGTATCCTCTTCTTTTGAAGTTTCTTTTTCCTTTTCTTCCTCCTCTTCACAATCTATGTAAAATAATTTCTTCTTATCACACTTATGACCTTTAGTGTATTTTCTATCAAAACTATAGAAAATCCCCTTTTCTCCTTTTTCTTCCAATTTTTTTGGTTTCAACCTTGTAGGTTGTGGAAGTCTAGGAGTAGCAACACTTCCATCTTTATATTTGTGAGTGGCACGCTTCCTTCTCGCCATAATTCTTATTTCAATTTTTCTTGCCAACCTGAATGCCTTCTCCAATGTATTAGGTTACCAAAGGTGAACCTCATGTTGGATTTTATCCTTTAGAGTCCCAATGACAACATCAATCCTATGTTCCTCTTGAATATTATTTACCCTTATATTCAATTTTTTGAATTCCTCAATGTGCTCTATCATTGAACCCTTTTGTTTGAGATTTATCAATTAGCTAAAGAAGGCGTTACTCTCTGTATCCTCATAATGTGCTATCATTTCCTCCATTAAAATTGAACAAGTGACCAGTGGTTTATGAAATCAAATCCATTGGTACCATAAAAATTGATTTTGTTCTAAATATAAAGTTGCAATGCGTACATTTTGTGTGATTTTCTTATTACAAACCTCAAAGTATTGCCCCATTTGTAGTATCCAAGTTATCAAATCCTTGCCACCAAAATTTCTTATATATGTCTTTGGAATATGGTGGGTCTTAAATCCAATATTAGAGTCTATGAAATCATGATTAACATTTTTTTTTCTCTCATCATGATTTTCCTCTACTACCTTTTCACCATTAGGAATCTCGTCTTGTAGCAACTTTGCCAAGCCTTCCTTCAAACCTTCCATGTCTTTCTTCAAATCTTCCATGTTGCCTTTTATACCATCCATCTTAGCTTCCATGCCATCAATATTAAATTCCATGACATTATTTAAAATCATCCATATTAGCTTCCACATCTTTCTTCAAACCATCCATCTTAGCTTCTACGCCTTTCTTCAAAACTTCCATTTCGTTTTTTGTTACTCTTTGTGAGAGTGAAATTTGTTGCACTTGTTCTTGTAATTTTGATATATCATGTTGCACTTCTCTCTTCATGAGTAATAGTAGAGACTTCTGAGGGCATAATTTGTGTTGAATTATTTTTCAGGGGCATTTTAGAACCCAATACTAATATGTATGCTTCAATATGCCCTTGGAATCACTTCAAACTGATTTTTCAAACAAGACTTATGAAATTAAAATAAAAAATACTCACCTTTTTCTTTATTTTGAGGAGCTCGATATTGAAACTGATGTATCTCTGTAATTCTGGATCCCAAATATTTCTTCGGTCCTTTAGTAGCTCCCTGAATCCTCTTTCTAATTCCATAGGTCAAACCTGATAATTTAGATTCATCAAGACAGAGTTATGCCCAATCTACCACAATGACCTAATTATGGATAGGTTCAGTAGAGAAAAATTGTGTGGCATGCCATGTGCCACTGTTTTCTCCTTCAGCTTTTAAATTGATACACAGGAAACTACAATCTGTGTAATTTTAGCCACCTTTTACAGAATTCCAATATGATGCCCAGAGAGAGTTATGATAATTTTCCCAAGGTCACTTATTTTAGTTGAAATTCAAGAGCCTGTAGAAACCCTAACTTCCATAGATCATATCTCCGAAAATATTGTGAACCAAGATCTGAAATTTTTACACGAAGTTCCTTAGGATTTCTTCGCAAATGGATTTTGTTTTTAGATTCTGAACCTTCTTGAAAAAACTTTATAGCGAACATTCCACGATGACATATTTTAAGTAGCGAAACCCTAGAAACGAAATCTCTGATTCCAAATGTTAAGAAACTAGCTCAAAAAATAGAAGAAAAGAGAGATCAACACCTTATAAATCAACCACTTTGAGGGGGAAACCTCCCTTACATTACATAAACGAATAATTCTTAGATGAAACAAATGAAAAAACCTCATTTCTATATATAGGATTCCATGGGGTCACAATATAATTATAGCGTACCTAACAATAATAGTGTAAGGGCACAATAATAACAATATGGGGACTACAGGCGTACAACAATAACAATAAGGGAGCTACAATAACAAAAATAAGGGACTACACTAGTAATATAGGGCCCAAACACACTGATCCTCCTGCTACTGAATATTGTAGGCCCCTACAGTAAGGGTAATGATCCATGAGAAGAGTATACTACAATTGCTATTGCTCTCCTATGGACCCTGCCCAAATCTTTGCAACTCTAGGACTAAATATATACATCGTCTGACCTCACTCCTAGAGGTATAACTACATGCATGGTGAGATCTACCTCTAGCTTGTAGATATTTTTCACTCTAACTCCAATATGATTCACTTTTCCAATAGAAACATGCTTCAAAAAATATTTCTCTTACTGAAGACCACATCATAACCTTTTTCCTCCATATAGCCACAAAAATCAAATTTTTCTTTAGATCAGGCACACACATTAAATTTTTCAAGTGAATATTAGAGCCTGACTACCTCTTAAAGGCGATAGTACCAATTCCTTTGGTACTATACCTCCCATTTTTTCTAAATTCTATGTGCAATTTCAGATCCTTCTCCTCTAGGCTACTGAAGAATTCCGTGTTTCCTGTCATATTAAATGAGGCACATGAATCTAGGTACCACTCAATCCATCTTACTGTGCTTTCCATGCAAGAAAATAGGGTGAAATATAACTCAAACTAATATGCAACAACATTTCCTCCTGTTGTTGTTTTAGGCCACTTACTGGATTTCCTGTGCAGGCACTTGGTTGCATAATGTCCATACTCATGGTTGTGAAAGCATTTAATTTTACTAAATTCCTTCTTCTTTCCATTGTTCTGGCTAGATTCTGCCTCACCTTAGGCCTTCATGCCTTTTTCCTCCTTTCCTTTTCCAACTAGAGCACAATATTCTTCCTCATATACAATGGATGGGACACCATTTCTAGTGTTTCTTATGATCTCCTCCTGCACCAAATCCAACCAAAATCTCTCAAAATATGGAAAATTTTGCTTCCATTAATTGAATTTTGATAGTTGTGGTAGGATTTTGGAAGGCCAAGGAGTGTTAAGCTCACAAGTTCAGATGAAGGCACATTTTATCCTACTCCTCCAAGTTCATCTCAAACCTGAGTGAATCTAGATAGGTATTGAGGAATGGTTTCAATTTTTTTTTCATGCGAATGCTATTGAATTTATATCTCAATGCCAATTTAATTGCATCATTGATGCTCTGGAATAGATCTATGAGAGTTTTACACATTGAAAAAGGAGTCTCCTTTCCATGAAATTTTGAAACTAGATGATCTCTGACACCCTCAAGAATAATTCATTTGGCTCTTGTTGTGTCCTTCTACTGAGAAAGTTATTATGCATCTGATGTTGTTGGTTTTGGAATATTAGTTTAAGTATATTCCCATAATCCATTGTCATCCATGACAACTTCCATGACATATTTCCAAGCACAAAAATTTGAGGTGGCCTCTAATGCATACTCAAGCCTCAATCTGTTGAAAGAAATTATTCCCACACTAAAGAGAATATGTACAAAAAAAATCCGTGAATCAAAATTTATCTGAGACAATATTTGGAACAAGGTTTTCATGTATCCTTCCAAGGCTCTCATACCATGTAGAAATTTCAAGAATTTTTTTAGTGATAATGAAATTAAACAGAAATCAAGAGACAAAACTTTCTTTTAGTATTATACAGAAAGGAAAACACACAATAGAAACACATGCAACAACATGCAACCATTAAAACACAAGGAAAAAACTGATTTTACATGGGAACCCAACTGGGAAAACCCCTCTGCTGCTTTGCATTAATTTAGATGAGAAAGAAAAACAATTACAATGTCTTGCTTTAACTCTAAAGCAAAACTTGCACTGTAAAACTGTTTTTGTGCTTACTCACCTAGTATGGCCAACACTTATCCAATTCAAGCCTCATCTAACCTCTTATTTCCTTGTGTAAACCTCGAGGAACTAAGCTCATAAAAATATGGAAATTACCTACTTCCTTGCACAAATACAAGGGGACTTGATCACCTGCTTAGTGAAAAATACCTACACACTCAACAATATACAATTATAAATTAAAATGTGCCTTTTCCATCCACTCAACTAGAAATCTCGAATTCCATGCATGGCTTGGTTTATTTTTAGTAAATTGATCAGTTAACTAAGAGATTGGTGAGTTAATTTTTTTTATAAATACTCAACTAAACTCCTACTGACTCCACTAAAGAATAGAACTAAGTTAACCGAGTTTAAATTAAAAATAAATCCACTAGATTGCTAAATTTTAGCAATTATTCCATGCACAACTCTACTTCTAGCCTATAACTCGAATTTACTGACTTAACTACGAGACAAATAAATGTCACTCCATCCAAATACAATCGAAGTCATCATGCCAATGTAGAAACCAAATTTCTCTATTTGACTAAGGCACAAGTCAAATGAAGCCTTTTCTTGAAACAATTTCAACATTGAAAACTTTGAAATTTGATTAATTTTGTGACCCCATTTCCATAATGAGAACTTGGAGATTGTGTTATCTTGATGTAACAACTTCCACTGCTCGATAATGACACAAGGGGGTGGGAGCGTATGTTATAGGTTTTTTCTCAATATTTTTGTGCCATATGAATCTATCAAAACTTCTTGTTTTTTATGTGTAGCCCTAGGGTACCTATACTATTATAATTATGTTATTTTTAAAAATTAAAATCCATAAACTTTAAGATGGACCTAGTATTCATGCAAAATAATTATATTTAAAGAGTTTATCAAATTCCTTAAGGTGTCAATCTCAATTTTTTTCCTCCATAATATATTTTTTAAGGAGTTGTAGGGAAAAAGTGAGATTAACACCTCAAGAAACTTGATACCTCTAGGAATATAATAAATCAAGTAAATCCATGCCAATTTACATGCTTGTAAATACACCAATTTGATGATTTCTAGAAGTCCCAAAGAATTATGAACTGTTCTTTAAAATGTGGTTCATTGGTTGAATATGTTTATATGATGACAAGATCATGTACTTACTTGCACTATGTATGTGGAAAAATCACATTTTCCAAGGAAATTTTTTATAACATTCCTATAAATACTTTTCTTATGGTAAAATAAATTTATTTGTACCTTATGAATTTTCTTGAAGTTTATTTTTATTATTCTGTGCACCTTATAGAAGTGCAATGCATTTTTTAGTTAGATGTAGGTGGGATGAGTCGTTAATTATTTCTATTTGTGTGTACCTTAATTCAACATTGAATTAAATTTAATACTATATATTGAGTTTAGATGATGTGGAAACTATCATAGACCCATATAAACATACGTTAGATGTGTAACTAAAGCTTGTGAAGATTGAGGATGCATGTTTTGACTTCAAAAATTGGCACAAAATAGACAACCTTGATGGGTATATTGGACCCAAAGTTAGATAGGTATATGCTAGTTTTTATTCATTCCCAAATATTCTTAAAGTGACATTAGATTCAGTTAGGGTGGGGTTTTCCATAAATTATTTGTATTTATTTGTGAGAAGGTACTATTGGTGTATTAAATCTAGATGAAACATTAGTAGTGTAAAGTTATTTTACTCAGAGTGGGAGTGATCCATCTATCCTATGTTTTTGTGTGTACATATGTTTATAGGACTTAGGTTCATTAAAAATATATAATATAGATGGTGCATTGGACATGTTACTTTTTCAAAAAATTACTATATTTAAAATATTGGGACAAGAATATGCAACCTTCAACTTAGCAATATCAAATGTATATAAAGCCTAGGTTAAGACAAGCCTTTTCTAGTGAAGTATGTTCAATATAATTTTTGATATATAATTTAAGGTAGAATATGTATGGCTAAAAATAGTACTAACATACAAAACCAAACCAGAAATGAAATCCCCTTAAAAGAAGGGTTGTCCACTTACCATTATCAACCCCATGTGCAATCCTTAATTTGCTAGAATAGTTGATTACCCTCCCATCTTTTGCATCTAGAAACTGTAATAAATTATAATTGGGTGAAAATTAATACACATCAAAAGCACTCACATCTAATTTTGAAATAATAAAATCTTATTAACCTCACCAAAGATTCTTCATACCCTCTTGGAATTCCAAATTCATTTGTCTGTTAACTTATTTTATAGATGCTTTTAATGACTACAAAGACATGTATTTCAATACCCCCTTGTAAGTTGGAAAATATTTATTTTTTATAATAAATTCATCCTAGAGGAATATTTTGTTGTAGATTCAAATTCCTCAAGGTTAAGTTTAAATATTTGGAAGCATTTACATCAAGTTCCTTCATCTACCAAATGATTCCAGCAATTTGAGTAGAAATTTAAAAAGTTTCAAATTACTAGGAGTTTGCTTTGACTTTAATCCCTCCCATGAAAGATGTGGTAACATGACCAATGATGAAACTTTAGAGGAAGTGTCTATACAAGGAACAAAGAAAATGATCTTGGCTACATGATTACAGTTTCCTCCAAAATGTTATATTTGGAAACCTTTACCGTACACTATCATCCACTTTGTTTTGTATAATATCAATAGAGTTCATGGTAAAAGTTGCAAAATATAACACATTATATTGGAGCTAGATTGAATTGTTCGTCACTAGAAATTTGTATCATCCAATGCGACTTAGCCATCATCATAACGAAATAGATATTTAACTCAAGTTTCTCTAGAATAAAAAGATATTGGAAACCAAGGAAGGTGGAATTGGTGCACAAAAAAATTATTCAAAATTAGAAATGGAAGGATAAAATTCTTGATCTGTAAACTATGATGGATATTCCACTGGAAAATTCATCACAACAAATCTACTAAAATATATTAGAAAATAAAAAATCTACACTATGAGGGTTTATTTCTCCTTAGATTCCAGGATCCATTAATTATTTTTTATTACATATGCATGTAAATTGTAATTGTTCACAAAATAGAGAGAAAAAAAAACTCACAAACCAAAATTGACACAATACATTTCCTAGGAAACCCTTTCAAGAGAAAACCCAACTGGAAGGTGAGGCCTATTTTCACTCTCTCTCTAAATAGAAAACAGATGCAAGTAAAAATAAGGCATGTGGCCCATGGGCTAATGCAATACACAAATCATCTCTCTTTTATCTCTCCCTATCCCTCTAGGCTACTCTTCTCCTCTATGGAAGAAAATGCACTCAGAAATAATGAATACCCTTTTCCTCCTGGTGGTTCAGTTATAACACAACTTGATAACCTACTAGTGGTTAAGTTTTACTCCTTAAATTTTTAACTAGAGTTAAAATATGGAATATTCTAAATTATTCTTCATAATTATCACATGGTTATCCCATTTTCCATGAAAAACTGGTGCTGGCGTGGAATTCTCTTGAGTTACAGTGATCAAAACAAGAAGGTCAACTTTCGAGTGGCATAAATTTTTCATACAGAATACAATTGAGGTGATTCTTATGTCATTGGAAAGGTATATATGTATATAATAGCACAAAATTTTTCCACACTTATGTGGAAATTTTCATTTAATGCCTCAAATGACTCCTAGAAGGATCCAAATTCAAATTTTCCAAACCGAGTCCCACCGGTAAAAATGGTCATGTGAGTTGATTCCTCCATTTTTTCCACTCTAAAAGCATTAATATGGATTAAAAAAAATATAATTATCCAAGCTAGATCACACCTCCCAATTTTTGGAGGGTTTTCATCCCTAAATTCTATACTGAATGAGGTGAGAAAGTTTTTCCTCCACATTCTCTTGGGTGTAACATTTAGTTTTTCTTGGAAGTTGTCCTTTTAACCCAATCTGCAAAAGGTAATGCTTCCCTTGTATTTTGGTTCTAGACATCTTTGTCAATATAAGTTAGAAATATAAACTAGGACATGATATTCATATCAATGAAATTCTTGTAAACTTCGAAGCACACCACAATATGTAATGAGTTAGATTAGATTGGTTATCACTTCTAAGATAAAACTAGGAACTAAATTAAAGAAGAATGTTTTTTTTTTAATATAATCACATAAAATTATAATGTAAAAAAAATAAATTGAACTATGAACACTTCGTAATAGTAATATATTGATACTTCTCACACAAGTCACACTTCTCTATGCAATCATGTTCAATATATCAAGCTTTCACTCAAATGATTGGTAATGAAATTGATTAGATGGGTTTTAAATCCAAAGGATTGATTAATGCACTATGTCCTTTCTTTCCACTAGAGGTAAGTAGACACTCTAGTTGTATTTTATTCAATCCAATCAATTTTTACCCAGTACTAGTTAAAAGGTTGAGAATGTACTATGACCTTCCCCATTTGTGAGAGAGAAAATGGGTGATTACTCATAGTCTTCTACTCATCTATTTTAGCTATCATATTCCCAAACCATTAGTGTATTCTAATAAAAGAAATAGATGAAAAATACAGAACTATGGTGTTTTATTACTCAAGGATAAATGGAAAAGTTATAAAAAATATGGGACCTTCTTCCCCGAAAAAGGTTTTGAATGACACTCTTGATGCATTGGTTACTTTTTCCAATAATATTGGTACTTAAAATAATGAATAATATATGATAAATAATAATTTTAAACACACTTAAACCTACTACAAAATATATATTATATTTATGCAATATTGAATTAGTATGGTTGCTATGGTATATTGATCTATTAGAGTGATGTGTAGCCTATGATGGCTAGTTAAATTACACTAATAATTAACTGATATAACCAAACTAAAACATCATTGGAAGCATTAAAAAGTAGATAATACAACCATGGAATAATAATAAAATAACTCTAATGAAAAAAGGTTTTAAAGCTAGCTTTAAAGCATATCTACACAATGACCAAAATACTAGTTTTATAAAAAATTGTAGATATTAGTGTACAAAATGAAATAGTAACATATAAACATGAAAACTATGATAGTAAATAGCATGAGAAAGAAAATATATACTAGGTTAGTGTACAACAATAAAAGAGTGTACTATATTAAGTGGTAGGGGGCCTTACACGTCTTGAGAAACATAGTTAACTTGAATTAGAGGTTGAAAAAATTTTCCAAACGAAAAGAACCCTAATTTTATTTCAAATTTTGGAGAAAGGAACAAAATTACAGTTTTATATGTTATCTTCATTCAGTAAGATCAACATCTAGGCTTGTGTGCTTAAGAAAATTTAGAAAAGTAAAATAAAACATTAGAATTGAAGTGTTGTAGTAATCTCTTAACATATCCGTCTATCCTTTCTTTATGTGAACTTTATGCCATCCCCTTGAGTGTGGGTCAACTAGAATCATTTCCAAATTTCTCAAAATTATTTCCAGTGGGGGTTCTTCATCTGAATAAAAAATTCTAAAACATGAATTCTCTTTGTGTTCCACATTTTTTTGTTGATTTGGTTCATGGATAACTTCTGATTTTGTACCATTATTCTTGTGGGTTGGATTTCCAACATGTACCTGAGTACTCCCTTTGTATTATTTTAATGGGTTCTATATGATTATCCCTTCTTAGTACATTGTGATGAAGGGTTCAAAAGGTTCCCATCATTTTTTTTGAGGTTCTACCTCTTTTTTTTCAAGTTCTTTTTTTCTTGGGGGAATGTGTCATGAAAATGTACAATTTAACATAAGCGACATCTGAATATTGTATTTTCATAATCCAAAATTTGGTTCCAATAAAAGGTTTTATGTTCCAGATAAATGCGATAAGGTAGACCTATAATTAGGTCTATTTCTACACATATTCTAGTGAAATTAAATAGCCATTTATTCATTATTTTAGAGTCCATATTTTTGAATAACCCCAAAGTGTTTCCAATATCCTTGAGAAACTTATTATGTCGTAAAGGAGGTTGAATATTTAGTATCCTCAACCATAGTACATTATTGATACTACCATTATTTTGGAATCAAAATATGGGAACCAAGGGTTGATGAGAATCCATGCACTTCCCCAAAACTAGGGCCCTTCTTTCAAAACTCTCTCCAAATATTCTTAGGTATTGAACTGAAAAATGAAAAAACCTTTTGAGAATAGTTGTATGTCATAGATGTTGGTCCAGGTTGTAAAAATAGAATGATGAAAAGCATGGAACCTAGGTAGAAACCTATTAGATCTATAGATCACGACCCTGAATTGAAGAAAAATAAAGTTAATTTAACTTTGTTAGGTTTACCTCCATGGTGAGTGCTTTGTTTTGTTGTAACAATGTAAGATCTAGGATTCTATTGTGGAAAATAAAATGGATTATAAACCTTACCTTGTGCCACATCGTTGCAGGATACTGAACCTCTTGGGTTCTTGGATCAAAAAGAACCTCTTCACAACCTTAAATTCAAGAAAATGTTAGAATTTTTGGAAATGTTGTAATCTTGTAACTGAAATAGATCTTTTAGTAGCTTCCCTTCATGAAGAAGGTGTTTGATGTTTGCAAGAAATCCCAACTGATTCTATATATTCTGCTTGAGTTTCACCACTAGATCTAAACTTGAGACCTAAAAAAGGAAGGACTTCTCATTAAGGGTCTTCATAAAAATCTAAAAGTCCTCCTCCTGTTCTAACTATTTCAATCCTTCACCCAAATTAGATCGATAAGGATATATAGGGGTGGTTTTATGGTGGATCCACACCTTTATAAGAGTTGTCAAGGATGTGTAAACATGGATCTGGGTTTTTCATTTAGATTAGCATCTTTGTGAAAGAGATTAATGATTCCCTCGACTTGTAAAAGCCCCTTGAATATAGTGGCGACCTTCATGGCCTCTGTGAAAAAATATAGATCCCAGGATGCATACAAAAAGGAAAATCCCCTCCACAATATTTGAACCATACACCCCTTGAACTCGAGCTCAAATAAATGGCGACCTCTTGATAATGTTAGAGAATACGCCATAGAAGTGAAAATATTAGTATGGGCCACCAATATTTCCATGAATGATGAAGAAGACTCAAGAAATATCAAAATAGTTGGAGCCAAAAGTTCTCCCCCAAATTAAATCCCATCACATATGAAATGTGTATGTGATCTATAGGGAAGAAATTTTCACCGTGTGACAACAAAGGTGGCTATGGATGCAAAATAATGTTTACGAGATTCCAAATTGTTATTCAACTAACCTTGGTCAGGTTTAAAACTTAAAAATAATTACATAAATTAATAAAAATGAATAAAAACAGGTTTTCAACCCATGCCCAAGCTCTCAAGTCAAAATATGAGTTCTAAAAAATAATGTCATAAAAAGCTAAGTGAGATTTCCTTTATAGAAAAAATTCAACAAAATACTCAAAAATATTGTTCTAGATTAATTATAGCCTATTATATGGATGAAATGTAATCTAATCGACCTCGTTGGGCACTCAAATCATGGATTTAATCTCTAAACATAGAATTTGGGTTAACTAAGCAATTTGTGTTTTGCTTTTTCTGTCAGCGTGCTCACGTTGACCACACGTTAATTGAGTATCTATAAGATATTTCAGGATGGGTGAGTAGGAAACTCACCATCTCAGGAAATCCATGATCAAAACCCATGTTCTATATTTTGTTCTAAATTGATGATTTATGAAATCTACTAAAATCTGCAATTTTTTTTCCAATGCAATTAATTACATGAAAATTTTAAAATTTTTTAATTCAATAAAAATATCTCGGGAAAGTGATCATATTGAGAATACATAAGAAAATATTATCATAAATTACTAATAGAGGTATTTTTTTAAGACTCAATAAGTCAAAAACCATAGAAAAATTCTTGATAAAAAATATGATTGACATTCCCCTAGACTAAAGGTGAAATTTGTCCTCATACTTATTCAAAAATTTGTCATTAGCTACATCACATTAATTTTGTTGCTTGTAATAGAAGGTTCGCATTGTATTTAGGAGATTGTGATGATTGTCGCTATGTCTGGGGCTTCTTCATGAGTAGTTCACTCTCAAATTCTTGTTTTCAACCTTAAGTGCCTTTTTCCTTTCATACAACTTATTGTATGTGTAGATCATGTTGCTTTCTTCTTGCAACCTATTTTTTCCTCTTGAATAATTTTTATTTGATTTTATCAATGTGATGTTGTGTTTTCTGAGAAATCTTATGTGACCTAAAATATCTCTCTAATACTTGCATTTCTTGTGGAGTTTTCTTCAAGTTCTAAATTCTCCTCTTCTTCTTTTCAAGGGATTTCTCTCGAGGAGATATAATTTCCTCGAGCGAGGACACATAAGGTGTTTCAACTTGATTTGAAGATTAATTTCTTATAGTTTCTCTTATTTCCTTTTTTTTATATGTTTATTCGTCTTATTCATCAATAAAGGTATATTATCCATGTAGTTTTTCGTTCCTTGCAGCCTTTTTTCTTGTTTTTTTTAGTATTTAAAAATATATATATATAGTCATAAAGATCTTGCAAGTCCATATTGATGTTATCATTGTCTTCTATTTCAACCAAAGGAGGATTTTGGATTCTTTTCTTCTTTACCTTATGAGGAAGTGTAGTTGTCTCTTCTTCTCTGCCCACTTATCTAGTCATAGATCTAGTCATTCTTCTAGGTATCAATTATTTTTTTGTTTGTTGTTGCTCACATACTTGTTCTCACTCTTCATATTGATCCTCAACTTCAACTTGATGTGCATTTTGTTCCTATATAGATTCCTTTTCTTCCACCGTGAAAGAATGATTTCTTTTAAGAAAAATTTCCCAAGTCTCATGGGTCTTGGCATGTTCCTAGTTTATTATCATCTTAATTAAACCATGATCATATATGTGTTGGTCATTGTCTAAAGATATTTGTAATATTTTGAACATTTTAGTGATACTTTTAAGTGAATAATATGAAAAATCCAATGAACTTTCTCCTCTAAAATGATAAAATATACTAATGTCATAGATTTAGATATGACTAAATCTACCATCACATGTTATATAATTTTTTATTGCCAAAGTCACCTCATCCCATGGAAACCTTAACCAATTGTTAGGAATACCTCTCTTCTCATTTGGATTTGTCCTTGAACTCTTAATAAAATAGGTCCATGGCTTACTATGTAAATGTTGTGTTTTAAACCATTTTTCTCCTCCTTGTGGTAACCCTGTAATCTATCTTAGTACATACTCGGACAAGTGGATGGTAAGGTGTCCCACTTGAACATAATTACCATCAAAGGATAAGGAAATTTCCTTAGAAACATTTCTATTATAGCTCTTGAAATTGAAGAGAAAATCGACCCAATTTTTTTTCTCTTATATCTTAATAGTTTTGGGATGAATATGCTTATCTTAATAGTTTTGGGATGAATAGTTGTATTAACTTTATCTCCTTGTAAATCAAGCCTTTTCAATCTGTAACAATGAACCTGTAAACCATTTCATGTGCACAATACCGTAATCAAATAGTTAACCCAATTGAATAACAACATCCATTCTTAGTTGGTTTTTTTAATATTTTGTCTCAACTATATTTAATACCCTATTCTTGTTGTAAAAACACTTGAATTTAGGGTATTTTTTTTTAATTTTTTTTTGTAAATATAAGACACTAACCTTGAAAACACCCTGTGATATCCTTTAAGAACTGATTTTAGAATAAAATTTTCTTCTATGTTTCCTCCATGTTCACTGTCCAGTTATAAATTTTAGTTTTGAAATATTGAAAACACAAACATAAATCTAAATTTTCCAAATTAATAAAATATTTTTTTCCCATTCAAATTTATGACTATACCACTAATGTTACTAACTAATATACACATTGTTTTGAATATTTTAATAAAAATATTAATGCTTGTCTTTATATGCTAGAGATCTATTAGAACAAGAAAATCAATTTTATATCCATTCATCGATAAATCGATTTTATCATACTAATTGATTTAGGGAAAAAAATATGATAATTCCATTCCTTTGTCTTTAGAATGCAGTTTTGACTTTTATGAAGACTTATTTATCATACTAATTGATTTAGGGAAAAAAATATGATAATTCCATTCCTTTGTCTTTAGAATGCAGTTTTATTTTTTACTTAGAGACTTAATTACGATTGCTAAGGAGGAAAATTGATTCAAAAATTGGCTACAAATTGATTTATGAGCAGTCATTTTCAAGCACGTTTCTTAAACAAAACCTTTTAAATGGAGTTGACTAGAAGAGCCATTATCCTATGATATATTATCATATAAAATCTAGGGTTTTCCTTACACATATTCTAAGTTGTTCCTGAACTCGTTTTCCATTAGTTTTTTTTGGATAAAATAGAGAGTTTATTAAGGGTAACACTTCTCTATATTTTTGTTGCTCTCTAGTTGAATCCACGGATTTCCTCTTTTACATTGAACACATGCTTATGTAAACATAGGCTCTCACTATGACGTCTTTGCACTTAGCGTTATGTGTTTAGAGGTAAATTAGAATTCCTTTTTGACAATGAATGGACAACACTCAACTTACTTGACCATAATACAAACCAAAATACACATTGGACTTACAAACCAAAATTTTGCAAATATTCATAAATGATTTTGATTCTTAAGAATTGAACCTTCAATTCGTTATCCCTTAGACTCTATTTTTCTCTCGTAGGCCTTCCTTTTTTTCTTTAAATTTTTATGGTATGCTCCCTATGATATTATTAAAAGTAGTGATTTCATTGAAAATAGAATATAATTATTGATGATATTATCGTATTTGATGTATGATAATGTTGTTTTCCTTTGAAGATTTCAAAGGAATTATCATCTTTGATTAAGCCATCTAAACAATGAATGAGATATAGTACAAAGATATTAGGATTCTTGATTGTATACAAATTCTATGTATATCATATACACGATGTCTAAAATTAAAGATACTAAAAAGAGCTTGAAATTTTTTTCGAAGTATTCTCCTTTTTCTCCCAATCATCATTAGAGACTACTTACCAATTTTTTAAAATACATTTATTGGATGAATATTTTATTCTGAATTTTCATTGGATAATTGACTGGTTTTCTAATGAAAATTCACATTTAAGATGTGCCAAGAACTTATATTTTCACAACTAAAATTTTTGTTATTTTTTATTTTCCAAATATTTTTTATTGGAAAAGTTAATTTCCATATGGAAGAGGGAAACAAGTATTGTTTTCGATACCCACAACCTGCATCTTAGGATTCTGAAATATTAGGAAACTAAAATCATCTTCGATAACTAGTTTGTTGGAGAGCTTCAATCTATGGCCATTAACCACAAATGAGACTACTTCCTCATCAATAGTCTTTATCTTCACTAAACCATTATCAAATATTTCTTCTACTTAATAGGGGCTTAGTCAATGAGAGGTAAATATGCCCTTGAAATCTTTGTCATGCCATTTTGGCCTCAGTTGTTGGATGATGATGTTATGTTGCAATGCTTATTTTATAGTTTCATCAAGATAATTCAATTGCATAATTATTTATTTTTGTGCTTCAAACATGTCTAACCATAATTTTACTAATTATATAGATGTTTGGACTTGTAAGTCAATAGGAAGAATAATTTTCTTACCAAACATGAGTTCATAAGAAGTTAAACTAGTGCCACTTTTCCAAGTATTTCTATATGCCCACAAAGCTTTTGGAAGCCTCTCTTCCCAATCCTTCTTATTAAATTGAATTGTCTTGGTCATGATTTCTTATAGAATATTATTAGTTGATTCAACTTGTCCATTGGTTTGCGAGTGATAAAGAGTGGATTTTCTATGCTTGATCTTATGTTTCTCCACTACTTCATATACTAACTTGGAGGTGAACTATGCTCCGATGGTCAATGACAACCTCTCTAGGAATTAAAAAATTGACAAAGATATCTTCAAAGATAAAATTTACTACTAATTTTTCACTAGCTCTAGCTAATTCCATAGATTTTTCACATTTGATAATTGTAACATGCCTCCTCCCACATTTACCCAAGCTAACTGGTCCACTAGGGTAGATGTTAGATGAATAGTTACTATTTTTATATGCCATTTTATCACATTTGTTCAATAGGCCTCCTAATGGGATCAATCAACATCCTTTTCCCCCTTGTCATCATCATTGCACAAAGCCCTAATCAGACCTCCTTCATTCCCCAGAGTTTCTTCCTAAAACTATATCATCTGAGCCAGTTTTAGGACCAACGCTCACTGGCTTCTTGTTGGAAAGCATTCACCTACAGGTTGCTCCATTGTGTCCTACGTTTATCACCTACAGGTTTCTCCCCTTTGCACCTGCGTTTTTTCTAGAAATTTTGGAAAAAGAGAGAAATTATGTAATCTTCCTCTTCCAGAAGCTTCCAAAATTTGTTGTAACCATTTACCTCAGATAAAACATTCGGATCCTATCCTATCCTATCTTGGAGTTTCCTTAACTTATCCTTTGATCCCATCCTCCCATCAAAGGTGGATCTAAAACCTTATATTGGTAATTGGATAAGAACTCCAAACTTACCCCACTCCTCTATATATTTACAACTTTCCATGTGCAACAGGTGGGATTTCGGAGAGATATTCTACCCTTATGCTATTATGGTGAGAGGTATTATTCCATGAATTTAGGGTGATTGGAAGTAGATATTTTGACAAGGAAAGGAAAATACAACTTGGAGGAGCCCTTCTACAAGATCAACACCTATTTGTGGTTATAATATCCTTCCATTTATATTAATGCAAAGAGTATTTTTTTTCGTATATGTGATTTTGTTATATAGTGTATTTCAATGCTATGTTGATCTATTGAATATAGTACTTATATGATACTTCATAGATCTCGTAGTTTCTTGGCTTGTGTTATTTGACTATGCATATTCTAATTTTGGCAATCAGAGCTGGAATTGGAGCATTCAAGCTAAAGGAGTGAAGCATGTGATGGATTCCAAGTAGACTTCATTCCGTAATATATTTAATTTAAGGAAAGAATTGGGTTCCTTGTTTCTCTATTGCTCTAGGTTGGCTACCAAACCTAGGGGAGATACTTTTGTCCGCAATCATAAATATTGCATAAAAAATTGGTGAATCCACTAGGGAACGATGCATTCCTTTGGTGGTTTTTATTATCCATTGTGTTTGATTACCTCTTTGACAAACCTTTGCTACTTTGATCAGTCAAGAAAAAACCTATGTAGTTATTTCCTTGAGTCTCATTTGCAATTTTTGTGTCAAAACCCTCCATCTCTAGACCAACACTCTACCAGTTACTTCAGGACCTTTCTCTTATATTCCTTTGTCTAAGACTGAACCTATATATCTTGGACCCGATAGTGAACCTCTTCCATACGTACTTGTGAGTATTGAAGAGATCCCACAAGAAGAGCCTCGTCCTTATACTCATTTTCATTGGGAAGGACTCAATTTTTATCATATTTATTATCTCCCTCTTCACACTCTGACACAAATTCCTTTTCCTAATTATTTGGACTTACCCATGTATCCCTCGCAGAAATATTCATTAGTATTGGTAACCATGACTGGAACTAATCCAACCTCTTAGCTCATGTCCACCACTCTAGTCAAGAAATCAAATGTTTCTTCCTCGTATATGTTTGCAACATCACAAGAAACATATATGTATTTTGGACTGTCTTTCCCACCTGGCTATCAGTCTTTATCTGGTAAGTTGGTGCAGCTTCCAGTCCTTGGACCTCTCCCATGTCATACAATTTAGGAATAACATTTGGTAATTGTCTTATAAATTCCACACAGTCCACTCCTCCGCCCCCTCCACTTACACGTACCATTGTGCAGCAGGCTGACCCTTATGTTAGTGGGAAAGGTTACCTTCAACAGATTAACTCTCCTTATGTTGGGTACCCTCCATTTGGATCTTAGTAATTGCCTCCATCATCCACTCCTCCTTTGATAGGGGGGAAACCTATTGTTGGTATACCCCATGTTGGTAATCAACCTCATTATAGTCATCCTTATCCTAGAATGGCTGCCAATGTTTGGAAACCTACTTTTCTCGTTCAACGTGGTTCATTTTGAGACTGATTTTTGAATCCAAAATGTGCACCATCTTCATCTCAAATTCCTATCCATCTATCAGCACCCCAACAAGCTCAAATACATGCGGTACAAACTTTATAGGTTTTTGTTGCATCACAACCCTTTCCATCGGTATCTAGTATTTCCCAGGTGCCACTTACCCATCCAGTACGAGGTACCTTACACTGTCAATGGCTTGGACATGGTACTCCTCAAGTTTTGATAGGAAAAAATATTCATATTATGGCACAATCCTAATTAAACCCACCTTATCGTGGGAAAATGCAAACTCCCATCGGGAAATAATATAGACCATATAAAGGTATTACTCAAGCACCTTTATAAGGCCAACAAATCCAAACTCAGCCATTCCAACAAATCCATGGTCATATTTGGGATTGAAAACAAGGTCACTTGTATACTGGTTATCAAAACCCTCCTTATCCCGGTACGTAGGTTCCTTATTATCAGAACCATCCTTATCCAGGAATGCAAGTTCCTTTTTCTCAAGCTATTCCTTCATATCACGACCATCCTCCTCCGTAATTTAACTGAAAATTTTCCTTTTGTGGCTACTCCCAAGTTGTCAGACTTAGCTCGGCTCCCTAATGGCCCAATTTCTCATTCAACATCGTGGCCAATTATTCCTACTAAATTACCCTCAGATATCCTAAAATTCAATGGGAATCTGGGAGAAGACCCGTCGACACACATTATGACATATCAACTATGGTGTTATTTGAACTCCATTAATGATGATTCCATTCGACATCATATTTTCCACCGTAAGCTTACAGGTACCACAGTTAAATGGTATATTGAGTTACCTAGAGCTTCATTCCATGATTCTAGCACTTTAGCCACCAACTTCCTTACACATATATAGTTTCCTACCAGGTATGAACTTGGAATGAAAATATCGACCAACTTCAAACAATCAAACTCCACTCACATCTCACATCTCATTGATGAGTGGAGGTGCCACCGCTGGTTGGTCAAGACTTATGTTCCTGATCAGTTGTTAGTGGAATGGTTCACCAAATATCTAGTGTCACCCATAACAGAAGATGTGGCTAAAGGTGGAGTCATGACCATAATGGAAGTTATTTCTCATGCAAAATATTTGGACCATTTTTTATACCCAATTAGGCATGCTCTATGATAATATAATGAATGTTTCAATACCTTCAAATATTATTCCTCTTCCACCTAGTAAAGTATCTCATGATGCTGATGGCGTGATTGGTTTTTCCAATTCGCAGTCGGCGAGTAAACCATCTGGTATTGGTCTTACCGCATTTGCTCAAAACCGTCAATTCCATCTTCCCGTGGCTTTTGCTTCCAATATAAATGTTATTTCATATGATAAAGGCAAGTCTCAAAAACAACCTGGGAGCAATAAGAAAGGAAAACGTAAGAAGAATAAAGACCCCTCACCATAGGATAAACAAAAAAATCAATCCTCCGATGAGAAACAAAATCCTCAATACCCATGCTTGATGTACAATGAGGATCAATTTACACATTATTTTCCATGTTGTGCTGAAGTGAATCAATTTCTTAAATCCTCCACTTATCCCACTGTGATGACTGACCCATTTCCCAATCAAGAGACTCACATGGTTTCCTGTGACCCTTCTTCCTCTAACACAATTTTGATGCATTCCTCCTCAAATACAAAATCCAATATTATGGTGGCCACCCGGAACAAGGAATATGGTAATGCAAATCCACCAAACGGCCAAGATATTGATCAAATTTCCGATTTGGAATCACCTTCATCTTATCCTACTCCACCTCTTATTCCTTTGGAATTTAATATCAAGCCTCTGAAGGGCGCTATTTATAAGTCTGATTTCAACACTCATTCAAGAGATTCTCAATATTACAATGTAGTTGAAGACTTGTCTCAGTCTCAATCATCTATGTCAACTCTTGAGGTGTTGCAAAACTTCCTGACACAAAATAAGGCCTTTTTGTCAGCTATCGGATGTGTGGATCTGTTGAACTCCAACCTATTGGTTTTCTCTCATGAAAACTATACCCCTCGACCTCTAACTCAATTAGATTTCATAATGCAACTCATCGTCCATGGTGTTAGTGTCAGTCTAGTCATACTGCCATCAGTGATCAAAACCACTCTTTTTCATTTGCATATTAGGTGTCTCATACCAAATAAATTTCACCATTCCGCTAGGTCATGGATTCATTGATGGTAGTTTTCCCTCATGACGTACTCGCTGATTTTCCTTTCTATGGTCTTTAGTCATTAGTCACTTTCATTCTCAAAATCATATCAGTAGGTCATAGGATGGGTCTCATTAGTTTCTAGGGTCTCACCATGGTCAAATTAATGAGTCAAATGTCAATAATATCAGCAAGGTCATGAGGAAGTAAATAAATTCAAAGTCACTGCACCTGGAAGATCAAAAGAGATATTTTATTCAGTTTGATGTAATTTTCGCTTCAAAACTATCTTTTGAGGTGAAAACATGATATTTTTCCCTTATTATCATTCATTATGTAATTTTATATCATCATATGTAATAAGTCACAATTCAGAAGCTTTCGTCTCCACAAAGTGATGTCCATGCCTCCAGAAGAGTTGTCTGCAACATGTTCAGCACCAAATCATTCTCCAAACAGATCCATCAGAAAGAGCCCAGAAAGAGCTTTCCAACGGTATACTACACTCTCAAAACTGACTTCTGGATTGAAATTTATGCTTAAGTGAAGTAAAAGTCCCTATATCCTCATATACCCCCCTATTTCCTATTTTTCCTTTAAACTTTGTATTATTAAAGTTTTAATATTCCTTTAAAAAACCCCTTTTTCCCTTTCCAATTACAAAATCGCATTATAAATTATTTTAAATACAATGCGATTTATGTATTAACCACTTCCCCTCCATGCCTTAGGACTTTATAATAAAAAGTTCATATTATAAAGTTCCCACCGTTCCCAACCACTTCCCCTCCATTTCCCGTTGGAACCTTATGTTAAATATTTTAAAGGTTCGTATATATATATATATATATATATATATATATATATATATATATACCCCCGCCGTTCCCAAACCACTTCCCCACCATACTGAAAACTTTAAATAATAAAACTTTATAATAAAGTTTTATATTATAAACCCCGCTGCTTCCCATCACAATCGCAACGTTTATTCCTGCCCCCCGATCACCCCCATCGCACAAAACTCCGATGCGATCAATCGAAAGTCCCTCCTCCGATATTCTGATCGCAACAACCCCCGATTGATCCGGCACTATCTATCTTCCCCGCTGATCGGACGGCTCACATCCAATCATGCCATCACAAGTCCCCCTCCGATTGAAACCCGCTGATTGATAATCCCCGATCGCTCCTCAACCGTTGATCTATCCCCCGCCGATCAGACGACCCACAGCTAATCGGGCCATCGCAATCGGTGATATTAAATATTTCCCTCGATCTTGCCTACCTCCGATTTCCGATTGCGATTGACCTCAGGCCCACCATATAGTACTTCCGCCCCTCTCCCGATTCCGATCCCCGATTGCGATTATAATCCCCGAACCCACCATTTAATTCCTCCGCTATTCATTACAAAATGCCCTTTTCCTTTGAAGTTAAAATTTTCCCATTTTTTTGTTACAAAGGCCTTTCTCCCCATCGCATCGCATATTTGTAACGTGTTACTCCCCTTCCTCGGTCCTTCGATTCCGATTGCGATGGCACCGCCGATTGTTACATTACAACTGTTTTGTTATATTATATCTCTCCGCCCCGTCTACTGCGATTGCGATTTTCATATGATTTCCGCCTCCTTCCCTTCCCTTTTCCCATTTAAAAAATTAATTTCCCTTAACTAAAGGTGTAGTTTCAGATCTTATTGAAAAAGTCAGTTTATTCAAAAAAAGAAGTAATGGAAAGCAAAGCGACAGTCAAAGGCTGAGAACTAAAATTAGCAAAGATTGTTACAACAACAGCAAAATAGGAAATCTATTCATCGGATTACCTATTTTCTTTCATACAGCATAGCAGCGAAAATCTCCAAGTGGTCAAATGCAATGCTGTCCCTTATTTTCAGGGGCAGATTGTTGTATTTCTTTACTATGATTGTATTTTAGTTCTTCAGTTGTTAGAACAAATCTCTTATCTATGGATCTGTGTTCCCACATTTTAGTGTATTTATTATAATTATGAATCATTTGTAAGCAGTCTGAATCAGAAAATTTGAAGTCTGTAATTCAGAAGTAGGGGAAAAAGTGTGGAAGAAATTTTGCGCCCATTGTACAGTTTGATAGGGATTTAATAAGAGATGGAGCTCTGATTTGTGGGATCCATGTGGTATGAGATTTAGCATTTTTTTTTCTCCTCTGTTTCATATGTAAATTGTTATGTTTCACCTCTCATTCAAAAACATTTCCTTTTGAGTGCTTTCAAGACAGAAAGGTAGAATCAATTTTTATATGCTCTGCCTTGGGAAATCATTCATGCTCTGTGTTTTTCTTTTGTATGAAAGGGATCCATTTAGTGTGCCATTTTCAGCTCCTCACTAGTCTGTCCATCCCATCCCTGTTTAATTTTATTTGCTAAGTTTCCTGCCTACCTTGCCCCATGAAATACCCTGTGTCCTGATTAAATTCCCGGTTTCAAACTGTCCATTTTTGTCCCACACATCCCTAAAATTCATTCATTTTATTAAACCTTTTTCCCATCATTTTATCTAGCCTAATATCACTCCATTTATTGTGTTCCATTGAATATTATTTCACGGAGAGATCCCTCTCCTGTCCTTGTAGGGCTAGCTACAAGGCTGAGCGTGGTTTAGTTTGTTACCCTGATTTGCCTTTTCAGCCTGGGGTCCAATTCAGGTGCCAACATTCTCTGGCGACCATACTGGGGAAGCCTCAATATTTCTCTGGCGACTCCACTGGGGAAGCCTCAATATTTCTCTGGCGACTCCACTGGGGAAGCCTCAATATTTCTCTGGCGACTCCACTGGGGAAGCCTCAATATTGTTTGTTGGTTAGTGTTATTCGTTTTTTAAACTATAGAAGGAGCCTGAAGTTATGCTAGGTAGCCTTCAAAATGCACATTGCTTTGCAAGTGCACAAGTAGATAAATGCTGCTTCAGTCAATCTCTGGTCTAGTTTTATAAACGTAACATCTGACTTGTTAATTGCCCCAGTACATCAGATAATTCTAGACTTTTGGATGATGATATCTCAGAATTTCCTAGGCTGATATAAATATTGTACAGTAGGAATTTGACCACACTGGCTTCAAGAAGATACACCAGGGCTAATCCGGATCCAAATCCTCCCCCTGTGTTTGAAAATCCAAATCTTATCCCAAGAATTGTCAGAAGACAAGAAGGATCATTAAGCCCCAGACCCGTCTTCAAATCCTATACTTGGCCCAGTGAATGGTTTTTTTGTAGAAGATCTTTCCTTTGACGAGAATTTTGAGCTTTCTTTATTTAGGAACAAGTCTGAAAATGACATTGATGATACAGTTTTAGATCCTGACTTCCTTGTAGATATTGAAGTCCAAAGAGAAAATTCCTCCATTGACGATTACATTTTTAATTCTCCTCAGTACATCACTATAACTAAAACTCCTGAGCCTTCAGAATCATCAGGAACAGTTTTTCCTCCTCCCAATTCATCAGCACTCCCATCAGTCAATTCCCAATTATCATCTCCTCCATCAACACCTCCCTCAAATCCTACAAATCCTGTCGTAAATCCACCTAGAGTTATGGCTGCCAGGTATGCACCCCTGGTCTTACCCTAGGTCCTAAATGATATGCCAGCTAACTATCAAAGTAAAATCCTTATTTTTGATGCCACTCAGAGCATCACGGCCCATCAGCACGTTGATAAAATGAATGAATTTTTTGATTTGCATGAGGTGGAAGCAGAGAATGTAACAACAAGGCTATTTGTTCAAAGCTTCGAAGGCGAAGTCAGAAAGTGGTTTAGAGCCTTACCACCAGGATCAATTCGCACTTTGCAGAAGTTGCACACTCAGTTCCTGGACCGGTGGGAGGTAAAAAAGAACCCACTCCAAATTCTATCTCAGTATGAGAACATTAAAAGAAATGTGGGTGAAACCGTGCATGATTATTGTTTAAGATTCAATGCTGTATATAATGCTATTCCAGCTAACTTGAAGCCTCTTTTTGGATTAGCATTTTTGAAATTTCCTGATGGTTTTGATGCCGACATGGCATATCAGCTGCGTGAAAGAGACCCGTCTTCACTTGAAGACATGCAGAAGATAGCGGTAAACATTGAAGCTAATTTGCTGGCTAAAAGAGCATGAGCCAGAGCTGAGAAAAGAGTCACAGTTAAAGAGGAGGCTTCTACTTCAGACTGTAAAATGGACACTCTGATTAGAAAAGTAGAAAAAATGGTTGATAGGTTAACCATTGCAGACAGACCAGAGCCTCAAATAAGAAATCCTAATTTCAGAGGACAACAGCCGCAATTCAGAATTAGACAGAGAGAGCAAAGAACGTAGGACCAAAATGCGCCACCACAGCAGCAGATTAAAACTCCATTGCAGTAGAACTACGTACAAGGGATAGATTTAGATGATGATGATCCTGTGATTGAGGCTAATCACTTTTTCACAGCTGACGGTGCGCCAATTTTCCTCACAGAAGACGAAGAATACACAGTGGCGACTCCAGATATTCAAAAAGACCAAAATTTCATTTTGGCCAATGACACAGTATTGGAAGAAGAATCTGATGACTACCAGAGAGGGTATATGAACTCTCTGTCAGCTCAGCAAAGGTAGTAATCTTTAAGGAACAGATACGTGACAATCAGTCCCATTCAAAAGAGAAAATAACTCCAAATGAAGAACGATGCACAAAAGAAAGCTAAGGAGCCGGCTGATCCTTCCTCTATCAAAGCACCTGCAGTTGCTAATAAAGAAAATGAAAAGAACCAGCCGATCACAATAAAGGAGCCAACAGAGAAGAAAGATCCACCCATTAAAGAGGTAGAGAAAGCTCCCTCCTTTAATCTAGAAAATTAAATTTCTACTTTAAAAGTGTCTATGCCCGTCACTGAGTTGGTGAAGAATAGTGCGTATAAAACTCAGGTGTCCAAAGTCTTGCAAATAGACTCTGTCTCTTATATGGTTAATATAGAAGATGACTACCCTGAACTTATTTTCGGTCCAGCCACAGAAGAATATGAAGAAAATGAAGTCCCTCTTTTTTACTTGAGTCTTAGAGTACATGAGTTTATCCTGCACAACGCTATGTTAGACTATGGGGCCTCACATAATTTGATGCCCAAAGCTGTCATGGAGAAGCTAGGCCTTGATATCACTTGAAAATATCATGATTTGTATTCCTTCGACTCAAGTAGGGTCCACTCTATTGGTATAATCAAAGATTTGGTAGTGTCTTTAGATCAGATTCCAGCAAAGAATGTCTTGATGGATGTAGTTGTTACCGATGTCCCACCAAGGTTTGGAATGCTTCTATCTAGGTCTTGGGGTGCCAAACTTAAGGGAACTATGCAGCTTGAATTCTATTATGCCACTATCCCTGTATTTGGCCAGTTGAGGAAGTTTAATAGAGAAAAGAAAAGGAAATATATGATTACCAACAAAGACAAGCTTGTAAATCATCCCATTAACGTTGTCCACACAGATTTAGAGTCCTTTGTCTTGTATTCTGATGGTGGTTTAAATGATGAGAATGTTCAGTTGGTACAAGTAGATGAAATACCTGACATTTTAGAAAATTTCAGAGAAGTCCTTAAACAGGAAAAGGATAAAGAAGCAAAAACTTCTCGGCCTCCTGCCTGCCATCAACAAAGGGGTAATGAACAGCCAGAAATCAACCAAGGTAAAGAAGAGAAAGAAACAAATTTCCAACATCTTCAAGAAGAAGAGGAAGGCCTATGGAGTATGGATTTTGATGGAGCTATTGGTAAGGATGGAGCAGGCATTGGAATATGGATTAGGAGTCCTGTTTTCCAGCCTGAGAAGGTTCCAATTAATGTTAGAGTTTGTGCTTATAAGTTAGCTTTTGATTGCTCTAACAATGAAGCAGAATATGAAGCTTTGATTGCAGGTCTCAAAATTCTGAAGAAGTTGAATGCAAAAAGGATTTCTGTGTATGGTGACTCCGATTTGATAATAAAAAAGGTGAAGGGTGAATACCAAGCAAAACATCCGAGATTGAGGGCATACAGAAATGCAGTCTTGGACATTTTGAAAACATTCCCTGAATATACTTTGACAGCAATGCCCGGGATGCAGAACATTATTGCTGATTCCCTTGCCACTACTGCAAGTAACTTGAATATTCCAATGAACTCCAACAATAAGTTTGAGATCTATGTCAAACATAGGCCCGCTGTTTTGGAAAATTTAAGGTATTGGCAAGTATTCTGGGATGACAATGAGATTAATGCATTTTTGCAGGGTGATGGAAAATTCAAAGATACTCCCATAGAGGGTGAGTATGAGGTTGATGATCAGGAGTTAGAAACAAACCAGATGGACATATTTCAGTTAAAGGATAATGTAATTCCTAGAGGTCTCATACCTTTAGAGGAGCTTTTTGATCAGGATGATGTTGCAAAAAAGCCAAGCTTGGTGCCCACTGAGAAAGGAGTTGAAGATGTGAATATAGGAAAAGTTGACCAACCCAAATTTGTGAAGTTGTCAAAGGCATTGTCCCCTAAGGTAAAGGAGAAGTATGTTAAATTGCTTTTTGAATTTTCTGATGTGTTCGCATGGGATTATTCAGATTTGAAAATGTATGATAAGAACATAATTTAACATATAATTCCTATCAAGCCAGATCAGAAGCCTTTCAGACAGAAGCTGAGAAGAATCAATCCAAAGTTGCTGCCATCAATTGAAAAGGAGGTAAACAGGTTGTACAAAGCAGGAATCATAGTTCCTATTAGATTTTCTAATTGGATTTCAAATTTGGTCCCAGTGCGTAAAAAGACTGGAGAAATCAGACTGTGTATTGACTTTCAGAACTTGAATAAGGCATCCTTAAAGGATAATTACCCACTTCCGAAAATGGACCATATTCCGTAGAGAGTAGTTGGAGCATCTAGGATGTCACTACTTGATGGCTACTCAGGCTACAATCAGATCTTGGTGCATCAGAAAGACCAAGATAAAATTGCCTTCACAACACCCTGGGGAACCTTCCAGTATGCCAAGATGCCCTTTGGACTGAAAAAAGCTGGAGCTACCTTCCAGCGTGCGATGGACATTTATTTTGCAAATGAAAAATATGTTTTTCTGGTTGTTTATTTGGATTATTTGACAGTGTTTTCAGGTTCAGATGATGAGCATTTGCACCATCTAAGAGTGGTTTTTTAGCGTTGCAGAAAGTTTGGGATTTCTCTCAATCCAAAGAAGAGCCTTTTTGCCATGGACGAGGGAAAATTGCTTGGGCATTGTTGAGTCTCAAATCTGCATTTTTCTTATACACCTTTCTAGACCTTTTTCATTCACCTGGACCTTCTAAGTAATCAATATCATTGCACATTAATTGTAAAAGAGAATCTAAAATGGTTTTTAACTATGTTTTGTGTCTGCTGTTTGATTTAGATTTTTGCTCATTTAGCTGCGAAATCTTGCCACTTTCCGCAGCCATTTTTTTAAAGTCTATTTCGCAGGTGTCTTCAGGAAAATCGAGCCACATGGGCAAGTTAGAAATGACGTGGACATGGATCGTGTCCTATTGGCTCGGTCGAATTCACCTAAGAAGGCTGTGGTCAAAGGTGGCCAAGTGGTGGTCAACCGAAGAGTCCCACGGTGACAGAACTCTGTTTCTCATCACGTGGAGATTTGCGTGGCCGTTTCTAAATCATGGGAGAAATATCAACACCTGTAAACGGCTCCATAAGCTGAATAAAAAATTTATCACCTGTGAGGGCCGTTTTGGGTCAATGTATATGTATCATACTTGATTGCTGATGAATTTTCTAGACAACCAGACCCTCAATATGCCATACTTTTTATTAAATAGTTTGAAGAAGATGTCTGTGACCGTTCAGAAGCATTTAGGGGACGTAGAACCACATTTATATCACCATGGTCTTGTGAAAATTTTGATTGAAAAATAGTTAAAAGAGAAAAAGGACACATGGGAACAATTTTTGATTAGAAATTTCTTTGAAGAACCCCAAGAAATTCCTGAAGGCAGTACATCAAGAAGGAGTAGGAGAAAGAGAAAAAATGATGAAACTCAAATCACTCCTACTACTACATTTGAAATAACTAGTAGAGAAGAGAGACTATCAAAAAGGAGGAAGGAAGAAACCAAGGGTAAAAAGTTAATAAAATCAAAAGAGAGAAAAAGAATTGAGGCTATGCATCAAACTCCTTCTTCAGAAGAAGATCATCAAGTGTTATCTGAGAGACTAGTTCACCTTCAGGAACAGTCATCTATGGCCAAAAAGAGAGGAAAAGGGAAACAAAAGCAAAAAGACAGTAGTCCACAGCGTGTAAGAAGAAGTTCCAGGCTTAAGGGGAAGTTGAGGAAAACACAAACGAAAGGACCCCATTTTATTGATTTGGGAGAAGAAACATCTGAAAAAACTCCATCTGGCCATAGTCCATCTCATTCTCAGTCAGACATTGAACATAGTTCATTTCATTCTCAGTCAGACATTGAACATAGTCCATCTCATTCTCAGCCAGACGTTAACATGAGCCCTTTTCAGCCAGATTTTGAAGTCAATTCTCCTCCACGGAATTTTGGGGACAGTCCAATAAAAACGACACCTGAGATAGACCCAAAGCAGCAAGAAGTATATGATTATATAGAATCTTTAGAAAGAGCAGCCACGGGTCCCAGCACTTCATCCACTCAGCCTCACACAGCAAAAGAAGATCTAGTCCAATCATTGAAACAAGAAGTCTTTGAGTTAGAGGTTTTAAATAGACACATTAAAAATGAAAATGAGGCATTAAAGGAACAAAGCAAATTGGACAAGATCATTCATGAAAATACCATGCTACATCTGGGACTATGGCAGAAAAAGAACAGGAAATTGAAGAAGAAATGCCAGAAGTTAAGTAGAGCATTGGTTAATATCAAATTCAGATGCTTGATGAAGAAGCCCAGGATGTTAGCAGCACCAAGGAAGAGGGGGAGAGGACTAGATGTACTGGCTGAAGTGTCAAGGCATATGAATTGAAGAAGAATTATCCAAATTTTGGTTGCATGAGGACATGCAACACCTTCACAGTGGGGGTATGTTGAGTCTCAAATCTGCATCTTTCTTATACACCTTTCTAGAACTTTTTCATTCACCTGGACCTTCTAAGTCATCAATATCATTGCATGTTAATTGTAAAAGAGCATCTAAAATGGTTTTTAACTATGTTTTGTGTCTGCTATTTGATTTAGATTATTGCTCATTTAGCTGCGGAATCTTGTCACTTTCCGCAGCTGCTGCAACTTTCCGCAGCTATTTTGTTAAAGTCTATGTTGCAGGTATCTTCAGGAAAATCGAGCCACATGGGCAAGTTAGAAATGACGTGGACATGGATCGTGTCCTATTGGCTCAGCCGAATTCACCTAAGAAGGCTGTGGTCAAAGGTGGCCAAGTGGTGGTCAACCGTAGAGTCCCACGGTGACAGAACTCTGTTTCTCATCACGTGGAGATTTGCATGGCCATTTTTAAAACACGGGAGGCACATCAACACCTGTAAACGGCTCCATAAGCCGAATCCAACATCCACTCTCCATAGATTTACTCCTCACGGCGGCCATAATGCTAAATCTCTGGACGTAATGGTTCACGTGTCTTCCTTCAGCGCAGACTTTAGGGAATTAGTTATATCTCTCTCTGTTATAAATAATGCGTTCTCATACGCATAATAGATTAGATCTTTTGTAGCTCTGTAATGTAATTGTATCGCCATTGTGCTGTGACATTGTTTCTCTATTATGACTGCATTTTAATATATGAGAAGACCTTGTTCAAAAGCGTAATTCGTATTTGAAAGCTGCTCCCCGAGGTCTGTGCAGAGGGCCCCTGCACACGCTGAGGTTTTGTGTACTACTGTATAGTTTCATGCTTCATTTCTTTATGTTCATTGTGTTATAGTCATTCACGTGTATATACATTACATCTTTCATGGTATTTACGTTCCATCTCTGTCCATAATCTTTCATGCTTTACATTTTACTTCTGTCCATAATCTTTTATGTTTTATGTTGTTGTTTACTGATCAGTGTTCTTGTTTCAGATTACAATAGGCAGCCCGGGCATTTTCACATCTTTTTATAATGACTAATGACATGGAATCAATATTGTCCTTCTGCTAATTTACTTTTCTTAGTTTTTGTTTAATTCCAGCACTGTTTTGTTTATTTCAGTCTTGCACATTTGCTTTAGTAGTTAGATTAGATATTAAATTGCGCATGTCATTTTCAGTTACCTCCGAAAGCCATAGCGAGACTAATGGTGAGGGATTGAAGTATGAGTGTGTAGTTTGATATTAGTTTACTTTTCTGCAAGTTAGATATTAAACTGTTCATGTCATTTTCAGTTACCTCCGAAAGCCATAGCGAGACTAATGGTGAGGGATTGAAGTATGAGTGTATAGTTTGATATTAGTTTACTTTTATGCAAGATAGATATTAAATTTCTCATGTCATTATCAGTTACCTCCGAAAGCCATAGCGAGACTAATGGTGAGGGATTGAAGTATGAGTGTGTAATTTGATATTAGTTTATTTTTCTGCAAATTAGATATCAGATTGCTCAAGTTGTTTATGATTACCTCCGAAAGCCACAACGAGACTAATGGTGAGGGGTCAGAATATGAGTTGATGTAATTTGATTTTAGTTTTACTTTACTTGCAATCTTTTCTTTAAGTACAGTTTCTTTTGTGTTTAGACAGCAACAAGGATAATGGGTTTCATGATCAATAGTTCACTGTTTGTTTAACTAGGATATCAGCACATTTTCATTTCCTTTTAATTTTGTCATTGTATGTTTCAAAATCCTTTTGAAGTTTGAAGTTTGGTAAATCATTATAAAGGACATCATTGCCTTGAACAATCATAACCATACTTGTCTTTTAGAATTTCCATCTCACATTAGGAAACCAACCAAGATAAAAAAGAAAAAACCAAAAACGACAAAAAGTAAGAGATAGGTTATCTTGCACATATAGTGCGCCACACTTCGTCAGCTTACGAATCCCGGATTGACAAATTAATGTAGCAATTTAGGACACACTAAATTTACCAAACATTTTGGCACCATTGCCGGGGAAGTGTAACTAGGTAGCCAATTTATTAAAAAAAAACAATAAAAATAAGGGAAAACTTGATAACTTCTTGAAGTATGCTCTCCTCTTGCACCTAGTGTGATCTGGAGGATCAGAAAAGAGAGTTATTGGTTCAATAATTTCTTAAGTATGCTCTCTTCTTGCACCTAGTGTGACCTGGAAGATCAGAAAGATCATTATTAGCCCAACTTAAAAAAAATAAAAAATGACATGCATAGAGCAAGAGATTCTAGGGGAAGGTTTATAGCTAGAGCCAAGAGTTCGATTTTCACAACTCCATCTTCTTCAAGGCATAGACAAGATTCACCACCATCTACCCCTAGCCTTAAGATTTTTGGAATTCAAGGAGCAGCTGAATTAGAGGATTCTCCTATACCACCTACTAAATCTCATTTAGAAAAGGATCCTTTATTTACTTCTACAGGAGAGTATATTGTAATCAAAGAAGTAGAATCACCTGAAGAAGAAAAGGAAGAGACTCCCTCTCATCCTCCCTTGATAAAAGAACCAGAGGACTTTGAGGACTCTAAAGAAACTATCATGGCAGAGGAAATAATAGATGGATTTGGAGGTAGAGGTAGAGGTAGAGGAGGAGGAAACAATGGAGACAACAATGGTGAAGGTAATAATGGAAGAAATAGGGAAGGAGACAACTTGTTTGGATTCCCTATAGTTGATGAGGAAACTCATGCAACGATGAAAAACATCTCACCATCTGTCCTCCCCAACTTTTATGGATTGTGAAGTGAGGATCCTGAAACATTTCTGTTTGAGTTTGAAGTCGTGTGCCGAACCTATGACTATATGGAGGATTCTCAAAAACTCAAATTGTTTCCTTCAACATTGAAGGGAGCCGCTTTGAAATGGTTCATGGGATTAGCCACCCAATATATTAGGACTTGGAATGATATGAAACAAAATTTTTTGGATAGATACTTGGACTATTGTATGCCCACCAATCACAAGGATGAGGTATTCAAAATGATGCAAAAAGAAGATGAAAATTTGGAAGATTTACTTGAAAGATTTCAATACAACTTAAAAAGAAAAAAGATGAGCAACTTAGATGATGAAACTTTGAAAGCCCTCATATTAAAATCCATTAGAGATGAATGGATAGATATTTTAAACATGATGGGGAAAGGAGACATTTCTCAACTTCCACTTCGTGACATAACAGAACTATGTGTCCATCTCTCAAGAGGAAAATCTAAAACAGGAAAAGGGCCTAGGGATCCTTCTCTTATCGGGGCTAAAAAATCTGCAACTGGATCAGTAAGTAGGGCAGAGATTGGCAATATGCTTGATGAATTCAAAACTGATATCTTAGGGAGCCTTAGTGAACAACTAGACACCCTTAAGATCCAAAACAAGCAGAAAGCAGAAACAGATGCTCTAGCCATCTTTTGTCCGAAATGTAGGAAGAAACATGCTTTAAGGGAATGTCCCTTGGATGCGAAAGTTGTAGAAACATGTATAATTTTCTCAGAGAATCATGAGATCAAGGATTGTCCTTCAATTCCTGGACTCAAAGCCGTCTTTCAAGAAGACCCAAATTCAGTAGAATCTCTCTGTTTTGTTGCAAGAAGACCTTGGCAGGGGCAACAAAATCAAGGGTTTAACAACCCTATGAATCTTCAAACCCCACCAAATTGGAATCCTTGGCAACAAACTTGGCCCCAACATCAAAATCCATATTAGCCATGGGTACAAGGGATGCAAAATCCTTATGGGAGATTTGCTCAATTTTATCAATATCCTCCATCTTTTCAAAACCAACAAGCTCCACAACTTCCAAACCCAAATTCACAACTTTCATTGCCATTTCCACAACAACAACCTTCTCAACAAAATCCAAATCCTCAACTCATGCTCCCATACCAACAAAAGACAAATCAACTTCCAGCTCAGCCATTGCCAAATCCTAACAATAAAAATCCTTAGAATACTTACATGATAGAAGGAAAACAATTTCCTACCTATATGATTGTTCCTCTCAATGATGTACAACTCAGATCTGGTAGAGTTTTAGAAAAACCTTCTATAGATGTCCAAGAGCAAGATACCTATGAGGAGGACTCTCTTAAAGCCAATAAGGGTTCTGAGGAAGCATCTCTTCAAAATTCAAACATTCAAAAAGAGAAAGAAAAGTTAACACCCACAACTCCTATAGTTGAGCAACCTACATCTTCATCTACACCTCCTTTTCCTGAAAGACTACAAATTGACAAGGGGGTGGAAAAACAAATCTTGTTGCCTAACTATGACTTTATAGATGAATTGAAGAATGTTTGTATCAAGATTCCCTTGCTACAAGCCATTCGAGAGATTTCTATTCTAGCAAAAACAATAAAGGAGTTGAGTTTCAAAAGACCAGGAAGGAAACTAAAAGACACAAGAAGAATCCACCTGGTAGGAAAAATTGCAGATATCATGATGGGGAAAATTACCATGCAGAAGTATGTAGATCCAGGAAGTCCAATTGTCAAGACACATATAAATGAGATAGAAATTCCAAACACATTGATTGACTTAGGGGCTTCTATCAACATTATGAGTAGACAGACTATGGACCAGCTAAAACTTCCTAACCTTCTTTTTACACCTACTTTACTGCAACTTGCAGATCGATCAATTATTAAACCAGATGGTGTATTAGAAGATATTTCGGTCTCCTTAGATTCTTGGGAATATCCAGTAGATTTTATGATTTTGACTCCCAAGAGTAATCTAGGAGGGCACCCACTTATCTTAGGAAGACCTTGGCTAGCCACAGCTGATGCTTTCATTAGTTGTAGATTTGGGGATATGTACATTTCTAATGGTAATTCGAAAAAGAAATTCAATTTGTATCCTCCAGCAAAAGCAATCACAGAAGTAGGAGACAATGAATGGGTCGATGATGAGGACATTATACAACCTGTCTTTACCATTTCTGAAATCAGTGAGGATAGTCAAATTCCGAACACATTAGAAAATTTTGAGACATCTTCAGAATATGACCCCACACAATTTCAGTTGGAATCTGACATAGAATATTTATCATCAAGACAAATGTCTCTTTACTCTATGGAAGAGTTTGGTAGTTCTACCATTGAGATTTTTCTAGGAAAAACATTGAATATCAACAAACATTTGGAAAGGTCACAACAAAAAGAACTAATCAAAATCTTGCAAAAACATTCTACTGCATTTGCATGGGAGTATACTGACATGAAAGGTATTGATCCTAAGACTTGCATCCATCATATCTATATTGAGGAAAACAGTAGACCAATCAGACAACCTCAAATAAGGATGAATCCAAATCTTAGGGAGATAGTGAAAGAGGAGCTCCAAAAACTACTCAATGTAAACTTCATTTATCCAATTTCAGATAGCCGATGAGTTTCTCCTTTGGTTATAGTACCTAAAAAGAATGGTAAATGGAGGGTATGCATTGATTATAGGGAATTGAACAAAGAAACTTTGAAGGATCACTTTCCTTTGCCTTTTATCGATCAGGTATTAGATACATTAGCAGGTAAAAAGTACTTTTCATTCTTGGATGGTCTTAGTGGCTATAATCAAATTCAGGTAGCACCTGAAGATCAAGATAAGACCACATTCACCTGTCCATGGGGAAATTTTTCCTATCAAGTACTTCCTTTTGGGTTATGTAATGCACCCGCAACATTCCAAAGAGCAGTACTAGGAATTTTTTCTGATCTAATCCATGATTGTGTAGAGGTTTATATGGATGATTTTACAATTTATGGTAATTCATTTGAAGAGGCATTAGAAAATTTGGAAAATTTTCTTATAAGATGTAAAGAAACAAACCTTTCATTAAGCCATGAAAAATGCTTTATGATGTTTACTGAAGGGATTGTTTTAGGACATCATATTTCGGGAGATGGGATTAAGGTTGATAGATCAAAAGTTGAAGTCATCTCTAAGTTGCCTATTCCAAATTGTCAAAGAGATGTTAGAAGTTTTCTAGGATTTACTGGTTAATATAAAAGATTTATAGAAAAATTCACTAAAATAGCATCTCCACTCTTCAAATTGCTTACAAAAGACTATGAATTTAAATGGGATCCTGATTGTCAATCAGCCTTTGAAACTTTGAAAACAAGAATATCTGAAGCACCTATCTTGAGAGGACCAAATTGGAAACTCCCTTTCCATATTTCTATGGATGCTTCAGATACAGCTCTGGGAGCTGTGTTGGGTCAAAAAGATTTAGTCCCTTATGCCATTTACTATACCAGTAAAAATTTGACTCCCACAGAGTTGAACTATACTGTGACTGAAAAAGAGTTTTTAGCTGTTGTTCATGCAATTAATAAGTTTAGACATTATATAACGGGCTATGAAACTTTTATTCATACTGACCATTCTGCAATTAGATATTTAATGAACAAACCTGTTACTAATGGCAGAGTGACAAGATGGCTTTTACTTTTGCAAGAATTCAATATTACTGTGTTGGATAGACCAGGAAAACAGAATACAGTAGCTGATTTCTTGTCTAGGATTGAGAATACTAAAGAAGATTCTCCTGTAGAAGATAAGTTTCCTGATGAATATTTGTTTGCAGTAACTATTAAGACCCCTTGGTATGCAGATATTGCTAACTATTTGGTTACAGGGAAACTACCTTCACATTTATTTCCAAGAGAAAAACGAAAAATTATTCAGGAGAGTTCAAGATATTCATGGATTTCTAACGAATTGTTTAAAACGGGGCCAGATCTTGTGATCAGAAGATGTGTCAGGGAAGATGAAATGCCTGATATTCTTAAGGCATGTCATGATGAACCATGCGGCGGACACTTTGCGGACAAAATGACGGCCTATAAAATCCTTTCCTTGGGATATTATTGGCCTTCCCTCTTCAAAGATGCAAAACAATATGTCAAAAGGTGTGATAGCTGCCAAAGAGTAGGGAAACCTACCCTTTCAAATGAAATGCCATTGCAAACACAGGTACTCATTGAACCCTTTGAAAAATGGGCTTTAGATTTCATTGGACCTATTAATCCACCATCTAAGCAAAAGAAGTATATATTGGTTTGTACTGATTATGTTACTAAATGGGTAGAAGCCAAAGAATTAGTGTCTGCTACTGAAAATTCAGTTGTTAATTTTCTTTATGAGGATATTTTTACTCGCTTTGGTGTTCCAAGAGAAATTGTGACAGATCAGAAAAGCCAATTCACATCCAACTTGGTGGAGAAGTTGATGGAAGAATACAAAATCAAGCACAGAAGATCTACTCCTTAGCATCTGCAAGAAAATGGTCAAGTGGAGTCTACAAACAAAGTTCTCGAAAGTATCATCACCAAAACTGTTCATCTACATAGAAGAGATTGGGCAGAAAGGCTTCCTGAAGCCTTGTGGGCCTACAGAACTATATGGAGAAATACAACCGGACATTCTCCCTATGAACTTGTTTATGGGAAAGAAGTCCTGCTCCCCATTGATTTCCAAGTCAAGACCTTCAAGATAGCAGTTCAGTTGGGGATGGATCTATTAGAAGCCCAAAATCATAGAATGGAGCAGTTAAATGAGCTAGATGAGATCAGACAAGAGGCAATTCTAAGAACTGATCTAGTTCAATATCAAAGAGCTAAATGGCATGAAAAATACATCAAAGAGAAGAAATTTCAAGAAGGAGATTGGGCATTGTTATTTGATTCCAAGTTTAAAGATTTTAAAGGAAAATTTCAGATTCATTGGCTTGGGCCATATGAGATTGACAAGATCTTTAGCAATGGAGCGGTAAGAATCAAGACCATTGATGAATTTCAAACTCCTCTTATTGTGAATGGCCACAGATTAAAATTCTATCATAAGCCACTCTCAAAAGAGGAATTTGTCAAAATGTTTCAAGAAAATTCTGCAATCAGGCTGGTACAGAAGAATTCTTCTTCTCCACCAGCCTAGTTTTTGTTCTTTTCAGTTAAAAAAAAAAAAAAAAAAAAAAAAAAAAACCACATTTGTATAAGCCTGAAAGCCAATCATTGATTGGCAGTATTATACAGAAAATGTAGGGTGAAAATCAGGAACACCTGACACCCTATATTTTCCAAAAAAAAATCTCTCTTTCATTTCACAAATTTTGTGACCACCCACTCCATTCCATTCCACTTCATTCCACTTCATTTCACTCCACTTCATTCCATTTCACTTCATTTCACCTCTTTCATTTCATTTCACTAATAAAATTTTCTTTCATGACCATTTTCATTCAGTCAATTATCATCCGTTCATTTCCATTCACCCAAATAATAGCTGTGTCAGTTTCCGCAACTGACACCTGTTTCCGCAGCTGACACCAGTTTCCGCAGCCGGAAGCAGATTCTGCAGCTACCACTCTGTTTTTCAAAAGAATGTACAGCCAGATGTTATTTCCAAAATCATGAAATCAAATGCAGGTATGAAGACCAATTATGAAGACATGGGGCATTCAAGATATCAATGAGGAGAAACTAATTGAAGACCAAGAAAAAATGGCAAGAATTCCAAGGTATGAGTAAAAAATTATTTCAAATGGCATTCAAGCACATTTTTATATAGTTATAAACCATAGCTCCATTATATGCAATGATTGTGTTGAGAAACTCCGTAACCATTCCACGATCTCTATATGATCCTCCCACAATCCTTGCATTCATTTTCAAACGGTCCCATAATCAAACCTCCGATCTTCACTCATACTCCGATACTCCACCTGTGATGATGAAACGTGGTTGATTTGACTACAGCTTCTTTCAGCCACATAAAATCCGTAGCCGTTGCATAAACGTGCTTACATTTACTCTGCAGCCACCCAATTTTAAAAACTGTTGGATCTCACAGCTGCATTTCTACCGTGCTCACGTAAACCTTCTCTGTTCCGCTTCTCCCCATTTGTTCTCTATTACACTACAGTCTGTATACCCATTCTATGATATCTGCCTACAGTCATCGTGCTCATTTCCGCTCATTCAGTCGTCTTACCTCCATTGAACCCTCCTCACGCAGACAAGTTTTAAAGAGCAGAAAGTAGGATGGGTCAGTTGTTGAGAACAGAACCAGAAGGACCTAAATTCATGGAAGGATACCCGCAAGTCAGGGATATATTGAAAAAGGCAAAGTGGCTGCGGTTTATCGAAAAGTTTAGAGGCTACCATAAAGAGGTGACAAAAGCTTTTGCAAGGTCTTTCAATGGCTTGGAGGTAGAGATTGGAGACCTCAAAATTACGGTGAATGAAGCATCCATAGCAGCTGCCACAGAACTTCCTCAAGAAGGTGAACGTTGGTTCAAAAACAAGAGTATTAGTGATGAAGCCTGGAGAGTAATCCTACGTAACCCAGGTATGGATGTAACTATTTTTAAAAGGGGAATTCCTGTTCATGCTTTGAAAGAGGAGTGGGCTACTTTGCTGTTAGTTATTCAAAAATTTATCACCTGTGAGGGCCGTTTTGGGTCAATGTATATGTATCATACTTGATTGCTGATGAATTTTCTAGACAACCAGACCCTCAATATGCCATACTTTTTATTAAATAGTTTGAAGAAGATGTCTGTGACCGTTCAGAAGCATTTAGGGGACGTAGAACCACATTTATATCACCATGGTCTTGTGAAAATTTTGATTGAAAAATAGTTAAAAGAGAAAAAGGACACATGGGAACAATTTTTGATTAGAAATTTCTTTGAAGAACCCCAAGAAATTCCTGAACGTAGTACATCAAGAAGGAGTAGGAGAAAGAGAAAAAATGATGAAACTCAAAGTACTCCTACTACTACAGTTGAAAGAACTAGTAGAGAAGAGAGACTATCAAAAAGGAGGAAAGAAGAAACCAAGGGTAAAAAGCCAATAAAATCAAAAGAGAGAAAAAGCATTGAGGCTATGCATAAAACTCCTTCTTCAGAAGAAGATCATCAAGTGTTATCTGAGAGACTAGTTCACCTTCAGGAATAGTCATCTATGGCCAAGAAGAAAGGGAAAGGAAAACAAAAACAAAAAGACAGTGGTCCACAGCGTGTAAGAAGAAGTTCCAGGCTTAAGGGGAAGTTGAGGAAAACACAAATGAAAGGACCTCATTTTATTGATTTGGGAGAAGAAACATCTGAAAAAAATCCATTTGGCCATAGTCCATCTCATTCTCAGTCAGACATTGAACATAGTTCATTTCATTCTCAGTCATATATTGAACATAGTCTATCTCATTCTCAGCCAGACGTTGACATGAGCCCTTTTCAGCCAGATTTTGAAAACAATTCTCCTCCACCGCATTTTGGGGACAGCCCAATGAAAATGACACCTGAGATAGACCCTAAGCAGCAGGAAGTGTATGATTATATAGAATCTTTAGAAAAAGCAGCCACGGGTCCCAGTACTTCATCCACTCAGCCTCACACAGTACAAGAAGATCTAGTCCAATCATTGAAACAAGAAGTCTTTGAGTTGGAAGTTTTAAATAGACACATTAAAAATGAAAATGAGGCATTGAAAGAACAAAGAAAATTGGACAAGATCATTCATGACAATACCATGCTACATCTGGGACTATGGAAGAAAAAGAACAGGAAATTGAAGAAGAAATGCTAGAAGTTAAGTAGAGCACTGATTAATATCAAATTCAGATGCTTGATGAAAAAGCCCAGGATGTTAGCAGCACCAAGGAAGAGGAGGAGAGGACTGGATGTACTGGCTGAAGTGTCAAGGTATATGAATTGAAGAAGGATTATCAAAATTTTGGTTGCATGAGGACATGCAACACCTTCACAGTGGGGGTATGTTGAGTCTCAAATCTGCATTTTTCTTATACACCTTTCTATACCTTTTTCATTCACCTGGACCTTCTAAGTCATCAATATCATTGCATATTAATTGTAAAAGAGCATCTAAAATGGTTTTTAACTATGTTTTGTGTCTGCTGTTTGATTTAGATTTTTGCTCATTTAGCTGCAGAATCTTGCCACTTTCCGCAGCTGCTGCAACTTTCCGCAGCCATTTTGTTAAAGTCTATATTGCAGGTGTCTTCAGGCAAATCGAGCCACATGGGCAAGTTAGAAATGACGTGGACATGGATCGTGTCCTATTGGCTCGGTCGAATTCACCTAAGAAGGCTGTGGTCAAAGGTGGCCAAGTGGTGGTCAACCGAAGAGTCCCACGGTGACGAAACTCTGTTTCTCATCACGTGGAGATTTGCGTGGCCGTTTCTAAATCATGTGAGACATATCAACACCTGTAAATGGCTACATAAGCCGAATCCAACAACCACTCTTCATAGATTTACTCCTCACGGCGGCCATGATGCTAGATCCCTGGACGTGATGGTTCATGTGTCTTCTATCAACACAGACTTTAGGGAATTAGTTATATCACCTTCAGTTATAAATAATGCGTTCTCATACGCATAATAGATTAGCTCTGTAATATAATTGCGTCGCCATTGTGCTGTAACATTATTTCTTTGTTATGACTGCATTTTAATATATGAGAAGACCCTGTTCATAAGCGTAATTCGTATTTGAAAGCTGCTCCCCGAGGTCTGTGCAGAGGGCCCCTGCACACGCTGAGGTTTTGTGTATTACTGTATAGTTTCTTGTTTTATTTCTTTAAGTTCATTGTGCCATAAGTCATTCACGTGTATATACATTACATCTTTCATGGTATTTACGTTCCATCTCTGTCCATAATCTTTCATGCTTTACATTTTACTTCTGTCCATAATTTTTGATGTTTTATGTTGTTGTTAACTGATCAGTGTTCTTGTTTCAGATTACAATAGGCAGCCCGGGCATTTGCACATCTTTTTATAATGACTAATGACATGGAATCAATATTGTCCTTCTGCTAATTTACTTTTCTTAGTTTTTTTTTAATTCCAGCACTGTTTTGTTTATTTCAGTCTTGCACATTTGCTTTAGTAGTTAGATTAGATATTAAATTTCTCATGTCATTTTCAGTTACCTCCGAAAGCCATAGCGAGACTAATGGTGAGGGATTGAAGTATGAGTGTGTAGTTTGATATTAGTTTATTTTTCTGCAAGTTAGATATTAAATTTCTCATGTCATTATCAGTTACCTCCGAAAGCCATAGCGAGATTAATGGTGAGGGATTGAAGTATGAGTGTGTAGTTTGATATTAGTTTATTTTTCTGCAAGTTAGATATTAAATTGCTCATGTCATTATCAGTTACCTCCGAAAGCCATAGCGAGACTAATGGTGAGGGATTGAAGTATGAGTGTGTAATTTGATATTAGTTGATTTTTCTGCAAATTAGATATCAGATTGCTCAAGTTGTTTATGATTACCTCCGAAAGCCATAGCGAGACTAATGGTGAGGGGTCAGAATATGAGTTGATGTAATTTGATTTTAGTTTTACTTTACTTGCAATATTTTCTTTGAGTACAGTTTCTTTTGTGTTTAGACAGCAGCAAGGGTAATGGTTTTCATGATCAATAGTTCATTGTTTGTTTAACTAGGATAGCAGCACATTTTCATTTCCTTTTAATTTTGTCATTGTATGTTTCAAAATCCTTTTGAAGTTTGAAGTTTGGTAAATCATTATAAAGGACATCATTGCCTTGAACAATCATAAACATACTTGTCTTTTAGAATTTCCATCTCACATTAGGAAACCAACCAAGATAAAAAGAAAAAAAAACCAAAAACGACAAAAAGTAAGAGATAGGTTATCTTGCACATATAGTGCGCCACACTTCGTCAGCTTACCAATCCCGGATTGAAAAATTAATGTAGAAATTTAGGACACACTAAATTGACCAAATAGGCATATCATCTCTAAAGATGGTATCCACATAGATCTAGCCAGAGTGGAGGCAATTCAACTCATAGACCTTCCACGGAACAAGAAAGAAATTCAGGCCTTCAATGGTAAGATGAATTTTTTACGCAGATTTATACCTAATCTGGCTGAACATTTGAGAGAAATGACCAATATGTTGAAGAAAGACAACACTGTTAAGTGGAGTGAAGAAGCTATCAAATCATTTATTTTGGTAAAGTTTGCTTTGTCTAATGCCCCAGTTTTTATCAGCCCTGACTATACTCAAGATTTTATCATATTTTCGTTTGCATCTGAGCATACTATGGTGGCTGTCTTAATGCAAAAGAGAGATGAAGTAGAAAATCCAATTTCCTTTTTTAGTAGGACTATTAGAGATGCTACTTTAAGATATAATATTATTGAAAAATAGGCATTGGCCCTTATCAAGGCATTGAAGGATTTTAGGGTCTATATTCTGCATTCACATACTATAGCATATGTCCCTAACGCAGCAGTCAAGGATGTGCTCATGCAAACTGATCTAGAAGGTCGAAGAGGAAAATGGATAGCAGCTATGTTGGAGTATGATCTAGAGATTGTTGGGGTTCCCATGTTTTGGCTAGATTGGAAAGACCAAAAGATGAGACAACATCAGAACCAATTTCAGACCTCAGGATCTAGCCCTCCTGGGTCCAGAGAGGGATCTCTTTGTATGAGCAAAGATTTATGTCTGTGAAGCTCAAAATTTGAGATGTTAGGCTAGTTATAGGCACGGGTTTGTTTGTTTGATTTGTTTGGTTTGGTTGTTGGTCATCAGGAATGAAGGATCAATGTAAGACTAGGATGAGAAAAGAGGGATAAGGCAGAGGTGAAATATTCCAAGAAATATTCAAAACCATTGGGAAATGGAGTCAGGAAAGGATTTTATTGCTAATCAATAGGCAGACTTTCAATTGGGCTTGTCATCTGAAACTTAGGATCTTCAAGATGATTATGTGATGTGGAAAGTAGGAGGGAGGAGATAACGCATATTTCAGAGCACAAAGTTACAGACCAACAGGTCATACAAGGATCCTAGTGGACAGGGCTAACACTAATCCCTAGTGTTCCCAAATCTTCCAACTAAATCTACAACAAGAAGCATCTAAGAATTGAATTCATTTAATTCATACATCAGAGAGCAGGCAATAACATCCAATACACTGGTTGAACCAACTGAAAACATTCCTTAGATAATACATTCGGAAGAGAAACATAAAGGGAAAGGAGAGCAGAAACATAGGGTACCTAACAAGGGTAAATCCTATGCCAATATTCTGATGTAAACCAGTAGAAATGAAATGAAATGAATGTAAACACAGAGATAGGAAAACATCACCGCTGCTTCAGATCAGGATCCAAAGAAATGTGTTTGTCATATTAAATAACAATACCGATCAAGTACAAAATTTCCAATAGCTAAATACTCAGTCTGAGAACATATCCCTCAACCTATCTTACAATATTTACACAGAGACTGTGTCTCAAAAGCAACTACTTGCAGTTCTCTGATAACTGATCAACAACCATTACAATGTTTTTTCCTGAGTTTTATAGCTGAAGGGAAGCAGAGGAGGTAGGTGAAAAAATAAATGTAATATTAAAATTCTGAAAAGAAAGAGGGTCGAAGCCCATTCTGATTAAATTCTGAGCATTTAATCCCTGTCACTCTTTGGGTGAAAGAATGGTGTTCTTCTGGTTCTATTTATTTCTGATATGACTTTGATGCATTTTGGCTGCAATAATCTTTGTACTTCTGGGGAAATAAACAAATGATAAACAACCGCTGAGAATTTTTCCACATAAATGCTTTGGTAGCTTCGCACTGCTGTCAGGGGGGGAAATTCTTCAGGGACACGGTATCGAATAAAGACTGTATGAGCACCCTGTACCTTATGAATAAAAACATTCTACTGGTGAATAAACCCCGATGTTATCTTTACTGTGCACAGGATCTTCTGCTGGATCCTCGAGGTCTTTAAATTGGTACTTTGCCTCTCAAACCACTGAATAGGGTTCAAAAATCTTCATTGGTGTGCCTTAAGCTCTTTGCTGTTCCATTTATATCCCTGTCAGAGAAAACTGCGCTTTCAATGGCCCCGGGGAAGATTGTACAGATTTCTCGATCCAATTCTTTAAATGCAGTCATGTCCATAACCTTCCCGGGGTTGGCCTCATTGATTTAATCTCTGCATCTGATCTTTTTGGCGTTCTCCGTCACTATCACAAAGACTGAGAAAATCGGCAGTTTCCTACCGCTCATAACCCTGCAAAAGACGCAACATGTTAAGAAAACAATGGAGGGGTGGCAGATGATGTGGATGATAGTGGAACTGCGGAGGAATGGCGGAAAACATTGTGGAACGGTGGAATAAAGAGATGGCACAGGTTGGTGGAATGCGGAACAATTATACCCGAAAACCTTAATAAACCCGACCTTTGAACAAATATATGGAACAGGAGGGCGAATGTACGGTGAGACACGTGGAGGCGACGTGGCGAGACCGGGTAACAATGGAATAGTCAACAGTGGGAGACAATCAGGACCGTCAGATCTGAGAGAAGATCAATGGTGGGGGACATGGCAGAGGGTAGTGGAATAGTGGGTCAGGGGTACGGAGGCTATGGTTAAATCGTGGGCATCTCAAAGGAGCGACAGTTGTTGGATGAGCGCTGACAGATCGGACGGATATTATGCATATCGCTTTGCGACTTGAGTCGAAAGTTAATGCGCGATGGAGGGCGGTTTCAGGGCCGTTCGTGGGGACACGCGGCAAAAGGTGTATGGAATCGCTGGGTCATCGAAAAAAACCGCCTGCTGTGCATAGGCGGTGCGATAGAAACTGGGTTGTTTTCTGCGTGGTGCGCGGCGGGGACCACCGGGGCGGATACGTTCTAGACCGTTGATCTGGCAGTGAATGGACGACGATGGCGCAATCAATGGTTTGAACGGGTGACTCACGAGCACTGTGGGATTAAATAATCATCGTCCAATCTGTATAGATCAACGGCAGAGGAAATGCCCGATAAGCCTATGGCACAAGTGCCTTTGGGGCTAGCGCTCGGTCATGGCGCTGGGTTCCACGGGGAGAAAAGTGGAGGGAGCTTTGCAGGAGGGAGCTTAGGCCTGATATAATGTTTAAAGTGGGTTTTTAAACCTTTTTTATTGCATTTTAAAGCCTAAAAAGGGCAACGATAGGGAAGAAAAGGGTTATGCCGGGGGGGCTTAGAGGATTAATAGGGGAAATAAAGGGGGATTTTGGCAAAGGGAAAAAAGGGATGGAAAGGGATATTTTGCAGGAGTACAGGGGTACATGAGAGCCTTTAGGGGCACAAATTCTTGTAATCATAGGGTCATTATAATGGCGATTAGCATAGGGGATTATCCAAGGCAAAGGCCCAGGAGACTTCAAGGATGATGTGTCTCAGGGGAGATGCATTCATTGAAGGCTCAGGAAAAAATTAGCCCCCTACTTTTCCTGTCAAAAACTTACAGGGGGCTAACAGTGGCTCCACATGGGGATGGCTTCTTCTCGAAGGAGTCAAGAATTCAGAGGATAAATCTTTGGTGTAGGCCAGATGCCTGCTACTTTACACATCCCTTCTTTCTTTGATAAGCTGCCGCAATATGAAAACATTACATCAGCAGACACTTACTCCAACAAACTACCTACCCATACTACAATCCTAACATTTTTTCTTCTTCCAGGGTGCATTTGAGCTCGCAGATCCTTTCCATCTTTTATTTTTGCAAACAGAAAATAAACCTATTCTAAATCTACCCTTATTGCTCCATGAGACCAGATTAAACTGTTGGTCTCGTATGTTTCTCTACGTAATCTAACATCTGCTGGGATTAAAATGTCCATTAGATTTATTCTCTACATTCTACAACAAAAATTGAAAAATAGTCAAGCCAGGATTAGACTGTTTGACTTGCTGTGGATCCAAGGCATAAAAACAGTTGCACATGGACAGGAATTTGCAGAAAACTGAAAAAAAAACTACGAAGGCTTGAAATCTGAAAATTGAATTATCCTTCCTTCCTTTTTGTGACTCAAGTTTGAGCTTGTTAGAGTCACTCATTTTCTCTGTTTCAGCTCTAGTTTTGGGCATGTTAGAGCTGATTCTTATTTTCCTTTGCTGGTCTAGATTTTGGCATGTTAGGACCAGCTGTTTTACTTTCTTTGGCTCAGGTTTTGAGTTTATTAGAGCCACTCTTTTGCATATCAGAGGTCCATGTTTTAAGCATGTCTGAACCTCTCCTTTTCCTATATTTTTTGAAACATTTTTCTTTTTCTTGAAAATAAAAAGCTGCAATGGTATGTACAATGAAAATGAAACTTGAAATTGTGAATTAGCAGAAGTAGTGTTTGAGCATCCTGCCATTGACAGGACCCCCAAACGGCTCTGTACCATCTAGTTTTTGTAATAAGAAAGCATTGGGACCCATAGTGGCCTGGATGAGGTATGGACCTTGCCACAAACTGTCAAATTTGCTGTGCTTTCCTTTATCCTCTCTTCTCGAATCCCACTTCAAAACCTTATCTCCAACTTTGAAGTCAGCAGCTTTGGTTCTTTTGTCAAACAATTTCTTTATGTTCTCCTACACTTTCACTGCTCTGTTGTATACCTCTTCCCTTGTTTGTTGAAGATGGTTTTTTTGGTTTATCCTCCTCACCATACTATCTTCTTCTGTTTGGATCTCCTGGACCAGCCTGATCACTGGTGTCCCAAGGCTGGTAGGGAATACTGCTTCTGTACCATATATAAGCTGGAAAGGTGACATGCCAATGGACTTCTTTGTTGTAAGTCTGTCAGCCCATAAGGCATGTACCAGCTTGTTATGCCATGAATTTTTGTTTTCTTCTAGCAGCTTTTTGATGATGATCACCAGGCTCTTGTTTGATGATTCAGCTAATCCATTACCTTGAGGGTAATAGGCAATTGAATGACCAAGTGCTATTTGGTACCTATGAAAAAAATCAACCATCTTTTTGGATCCGAAAGCAGTAGCATTATCAATGATTATTTCCTTGGGCCATTAAACCGAGAGAGGATGTGACCCTCTAGGAAACTAATGATGACTGAATCCATGGCATTCCTAGTGGGTATGGCCTCTATCAACTTAGTGAAATAATCTGTGGCTGTTAGTATCCATTTGTGTTGGCCAGAAGAAGCAGGGTGAATTTCCCTTATGAAATCTAGGCCCCATTGTAGAAAGGGACCCTCAACAGTGATGGACTGTAGGGGTAAAGGGAGGAGTTTTCTTTTGCCCTCAAAGATCTGACACTTGTGGCAGGCAACTATCATTTTATGAACATCATTGAAGAGTGTGGGCCAATAATAGCCAGCCCTGAGTAATTTTTTTGCAGTGGCTTTCTAACTCAGGTGGCCTCCACATTCTCCAGCGTGGAATTCTTGTTTAACCCTCTCTGCCTCATTTTCAGTCAAACATTTAAGAAACAGGCCATTAGGATTCTTCCAGTATAAGTTTTCATTCACAATGCAATAATTTCTGGTTTTTAGCTTTAAGAATCTGGCCTTGGTCTTTGATAATCTAGGAGGGGCATTGAGGTGTGTAAGCACATACAAAATGTCGGAATACCAAGGAGAGCTCTGAAATTTTTCCTCAACAGTGAGATCAGGAAATTCTTGTTGCTCATCCAAGGTAATTATCATGTTAATGTCCAGGGCTTGTAGGTTTGATTCAGCCATTAACTTAGTTAGGCCCTGACCTTTAATCAGTTTGGTGGGTTTTACCTCAAGGTCATATTCTAGGATCACTGCTATCCACTTGCCCCTTTTCCCATCTGGGTCTTGGGACAGTATATCTTTGACTATGATGTTGGGCACATAAGCCATGGTGTGAGAATGCAATATGTACACCCTGAAGTCTTTCAAGGCCTTAATCAGAGCATAGGCCTGTTTCTCCATGATGTTGTATTTCAAGGGTGCATCTCTGAGTGCTTTGCTAAATAAGGCAATTGGCTGTTCCATTCCCTCTGTGTTTTTCTGCAGCAAGACTGCAGCCACTGTATGCTCAGAGGCGAATGAAAAGATTAGGAATTATTTGGAGAAATCTAGGCTGATTAGGGTGGGAGCTTGGGTAAGTGCAAGTTTCACTGATTCAAAATATTGTTTAGCTCCCACAGTCCACTTAACTCCTGCACCTTTCTTCAGCATGTTAGTCATGTTCCTAAGGTGTTCAGCCAGATTTGGAATAAACCTCCTAAGGAAGTTAATCTTCCCAATGAAGGACTGTAATTCCTTGATGTTTCTGGGGTGTGTGATCTGTAGTATTCCCTCAACTCGTTGTGGGTCTATCCTGATCCCCTTCTCGGATATAATGTGGCCAAGGAGTTTACTTTCATGTAGCCCAAAGATAGTCTTTTTAGGGTTCAGGGACATACCAAACCTTCGACATTTTTCGAATACCTTTCTCAGATGTTTCAGGTGTTCTTCTTCGGTCTTGGAAAAGACGGTTATGTCATCCAAGTAGATAACAATGAAGAGCCCTATCTCATCTGAAAACGCTATGTCCATCGCTCTTTGGAAGGTGGCTCCAACATTCATCAATCCAAAAGGCATCTTCACATACATGAAGGTTCTCCATGGAGTGGTAAAGGCTGTTTTGATTTGGTCTTCTGGGATTCCTAAGACTTGGTTATACTCGAAGAAACCATCTAGTAGGGAAATCCTTTTAGAACCTACTACCTTCTGAAGAATATGTTCCATTTTAGGCAGAGGGTAATTGTCCTTGACTGAGGCTCTATTAAGATTCTTGAAGCCTATACACAATCTGATTTCTCATGTTTTCTTCCTCACAGCCACTAAATTTGATACTCAATCAGAGAACCTCACAGGCACAATTATACCTGCTTCATACATCTTCTCGATCTCTTTCTCTACTGCAGGCAATTGTTTGGGATTGATTCTGCGAAGTTTTTGCCTAAAGGGCTTCTGATTTTCTTTCAAGGGTATTTTGTGCTGGATAATATGTGTCATAGGCCTTTAAGTCTTCATAGCTCCATGCAAACACATCAATGAATTCCTTGAAAAGATCAATGTATTTCTTCTTCATGTCTGCAGGTAAAGACTTAGCCAGTTTAATCGTTTTGGGCTTATCCTCAGTGCCTATGTTGCATTCTTCCACATTAGAGTCTGCATGTTCTATAGTAGGATTTTTTGCCACATCATCAAAGTCAAAGAGGTCTTCTAAGGGTGTCAGGCCTCTGGGTATATTCTTATCTTTGGCTTGCAACACCTCTACCTCTTCACTATCTGCATTTTCACATTTTTTGTCTGGATTTCTAGTCTGTTCATCTAAAGAGTTTATTTCTATATTACAGGGTGTTTCTTCCTCATCTGGGGACTCATCACTTAGGCAGCTATGATCAGATTTAGAGTCTGAATAAGAAAACTAAAACTCATTTCTACCTACTAGGAAATCTTCGATCTGTTTATCACCTTCGAAGACCTACCAATATTTTTCGTTGTCTGGCACAACAGGTCTAAATTTAGTCTGAATGATGACTTGTTGGTCACTGGGAGTCTTGGGGTAGGAACTGGCTAGGCAAGCTAATCCGTTTGCAATGACATTTTGACTCCTAGGAACGAACACTAATTTGTATTCAACAAACGTTTTCAGTAGGTCCATGGTGTCATTCCTATATGATCTTAACCTAGGATGTTTCACTGTGTATTCCCCGTTTACCTATTTGATAACTAACTCTGAGTCTCCCCTTACGGTTATCCTACGGGCTCCCTTTTTCTTCAACAGATTCAGACCCAGGATTAGAGCCTCGTATTCAGCGACATTATTTGTGCATTTGAAGTGCAGGCTACAGGCGTGGCTCTCAGCATAGTAATTTTCTATATTGTACAACCATACCCCTGCCCCTGCAGTCCTTTTAGTACAGGATCCGTCAAATCTCATTTCCCATAAAGGGTTATTCTCATGATTATCATTGTTTTCTCCCTTACAGCTAGGTTTGCCATTGTGTTGTGTTATGGGGTCTGTACTAGGCTGTGGATCGCTTTGATCTTCATGACACATAAGAGTTTTAGGGATCTGGCTATATGGCTGTTTACGCTCTGTTTCTTGTTCAGTCAGATTTAGGTCTCCACCGCATATCCTACAGGTTTCATTGCGGTTTTCTTCTTTGTTGTCCTCTAAATCCAGAGCAGCCATTATGTTAAAATCAACAGCTTCTGCCTCTTCGTTTGTATTTTTGTTTTGGGACTCTGACCCTTCTAAAGATCCATCATTACAAAATATGAAGGAGTCAAGGTCTGTGTGTACAGAATAGACAGGTGAATTTTCTGTTTTTTCGGGGCTACTGACTAGGAATTTCATCCGTGTCTCCCTATATAGTTTTCTAAGTTGGGCAAAGATTGGGATTGTGGCATATGAGCCATCCATCTACATTGTACCCTGCAGCTTGGCTCCCCATGCTATTGATAATAACATGCCATACTTAGGTGGCACATCTGCCACCACAACATCCATGACCATGCATTTAGCTAGGATTTGAGTTAAGCTCACACACAAGTCTTTGATCAGGCCTAGGAATTTTACTCTGCTAGAGTCGAAAGAGTATAAATCTTTGTAAGGTCTGGTTATCTCTATACCTAGTCTTTCCATAACTACCTTAGGCATTAGGTTGTGGGATGCTCCAGAATCATGCATTGCATTGTGCAAGATCTTGTCATGAATGTTGAGACTGATATAGAAAGGCGGAACTACCCCCTCCTGAAACTTCCCCTCTATCTTTGGTCTAAACAAGAGGGCAGGTTGATCATCATTCAAATTGACAGAGTCACCATTCTCACCTAAGTTCAAAGCTCTCAAAATCTGGCCTTTATATACATCCTGAGTGGCCAGCTTAGAAAGTGGGATATAGATTTTAATTCTTGCAATCTCACTTTCCAAATTGAAAGAGGACTGATTCCTTGGCATGCTCATCTCTGTTTTATTTGCCACTGTCTTAGTGGCTAAGTTAGTGGGACGATTTTTTTATGTACAGTGTTCGTGACAATTTCATCAGGAGCACTAACTGCAATGCTAGTGCTGCTAGCTGGTTTACCTTGCGCATTAGTGTTTTGGTTGTCTTTTTCTGTATTATTTTTAGAACTTTTAGCTGATGGTTTGATGCTTTCAGCAGTTTCCTCAGAATATTTCTCAGGTCTCTTCTTGATGGTAGTCTCAAAAGTTTTGGGTTTATCAGTTTCTTGACTCTTTTTTCTTCTAAGTTCATACTGTTCTGTGACCTGCATCATGGCATTTTCAAATCCTAATCTGTAATCTTCAGATTCCAACCATTCCTCCTCCCAACTAGAGGGTGAAGGCTGGTCTTCTTCTGAATAACAGTTATGGATTGAATCTTCTGTTTCAAACATATTAATTGTGTTTCCCTCAGACTCTTCTATGATTCCCTCATCTTCATCAAGAAAATTCTCTTGGAATGGGGGAATAACCTGTTGATCTAATTCTCTTTGTCTGTTGGGAGTGTTATTGTTCCTCCTAAAGTTATGGTTCTGGTTTTGGTTCCTATTATGGTTACTGACTGTGACAACCATTTTTTCCATCATTTGTTGTAACCCTTCCACATTTTTAGATAGCTTATCATAATTTTGGTCAGATGTGGAAGCTACATTGTCATCTCTGTATGTTACCCTTCTTTCAGATTTCAGTCTCACTCTTTTCTCAATCATGTTTGCCTCTATGTTCACTGCTCCTTTCTGCATTTCCTCCAATGTGTTGTATTCCTTATCCCTAAGCTCATAGGCCATGTCAGCATCAAAGCCTTCAGGGTATTTTGCTAGGGCCATGCCTTGTGGAGGTTTCATATGTGGAGGGAGAGCATTATAAATGCTGTTGAACCTTGTTGTGTAATTGTGAACACTCTCTCCTGCGTTTCTTTTAAGGGTCATGTATTCTGCCAAGAGTTGGCGAGGATTTTCCCTAGTTTCCCATTTATTTATGAAAGTCTGATATAAGCCTGGAAGATCATTTATGCTACCTGGGGGTAGGCCCTTAAACCATTTCTTCACATCACCCCCTAAGCTTTGGGCAAAGATTCTCATTTTGACTGTATCATCATCAATTTCCATGTAGTCAAAAGAATCTTCCATCTTATCTACATGTTGTTGGGCTGTGATGGACTCTTTTTTGCAGTGAAGTGTTGAATCTTAGACTGATATTCATTTGGTAAGGGTACTAGAGGCTGAGGTAAAACTAGAGGTGCATACCAAGCTGCCATGATGATGTTTTGATGAGCCAGAGGGGCTTGGGAAACAAGTATATGGATGACAGGGATGTTATGACCAGCAGAGGACTGATGAGCAGACCTAGGGTGACTGAGCCCCAAATTTTGTATGAAATGTAAATCAGGAGGTGTAGATGAAGGGGTCTGTCTAATCCCAAGGTGTATACTACCTTGGTGTGGTGAACCAGGAACCCCAGGGTCTGGCTGGTCTAAGCTACTGAATGACCTAGTTCTAGATAAGCTGTTAGGTAGGTCTACGTCAAGGTGAAAATGTGATAGGGCTGTAAGATCTTCTGGTGCAGAATTAGCTCTATGGACGTGTTTGGAAATAGTTGATATTTCAAGTGTAGGAGTTCCCTTGAGGATGCTCTCGGGGTTATCAACTATTTCAAGTGGGTCTGGGTTAGGGTAAGCTCTTGTATGAATGGTTCTAGAAGCCAGAATGTTGTTTATGACCAAGCAGCTTAACCCTACTTGTTACTTCTACTGTGGTTGATGTTTTTAAGGAGGCTGGTCTTCCAGTGGAGTCTAATGTGCACCAAGATAATCAACAGGCATACTGATCACCAGTGGAGTCTTTGAAACATTTATGGTATATTGGAGTCGCCAGGTGGAAGGTTTAGGAAGTTTTTAGAGGGTACACTGTCCACCACAGTGCTCCTGAGATGTCCATTTTCGAGGATATCTTCAAACACAAAAAACTCTAACCAGAGATTGACTGGGAGAGCATTTACCAGATATGTCACCTCTGAAAGAGTGTGAAATCCGAAGGCTACTTGGCCCTTTCTAGACTCTGTCCAAGAGTATGGGAAAACACAACAAATGGTGTAGAGGTTGATGTGAGAATATGGGTGTTTAACTGCCAACCTAACCAGAGATTGTAGGTCTTGTGAATGCTTAAGGATGTTTAAGGTATAATGCACTCAAGTTCCCCAGTGGAGTCGCCATTATGTTGGGGTTCCCATGTTTTGGCCAGATTGGCAAGACCAAAAGATGAGACAACATCATAACCACTTTCAGACCTCAGGATCTAGCCCTCCTGGGTCCAAAGAGGGATATCTCTATATGAGAAAAGGTTTATGTTTGTGAAGCTCAAAGTTTAAGATGTTGGGCTAGTTATAGGTGCGGGTTGGTTTGTTTGGTTTGGTTGTTGGTTATCAGGAAAGAAGGGTTCAATGTAAGACCAGGATGAGCAAAGAGGGATAAGGCAGAGGTGAAATTTTCCAGAAGATATTCAAAACCATTGGGCAATGGAGTCAGGAAAAGATTTTCTTGCTACTCAACAGGCAGGCTTTCAATTGGGCTAGTCATCTGAAACTTAGGATCTTCAAGATGATTATGTGATATGGAAAGTAGGAGGGAGGAGATAACACATATTTTAGAGGACAAAATTACAGATCAGTAGGTTGTACAAGGATCCTAGTGGACAGGGCTTACTCTAATCCCCAGTGTTCCCAAACCTTCCAACTAAATCTATAACAAGAAAACATCTAAGAACTGAATTCATTTAATTCATACATTAGAGAGCAGGAAATATCATCCACTACACTGGTTAAACCAAGTAAAAAAATTCCTTAGATAATACATTCGGAAGAGAAACATAAAGGGCAAGGAGAGCAGAAACATAGGGTACCTAACAAGGGTAAATCCTATGCCAATATTCTGATGCAAACCAGTAGAAATGAAATGAAATGAATGTAAACACAGAGATAGGAAAACATCACCACTACTTCAGATCAGGATCCAAAGAAATGTGTTTGTCATATTAAATAACAATTCCGATCAAGTACAAAATTTCCAATAGCTGAATACTCAGTCTGAGAACATATCCCTCAACCTATCTTACAATATTTACACAGAGACTGTGTCTCAAAAGAAACTACTTGCAGTTCTCTGATAACTGATCAACAACCATTACAATGTTTTTTCCTGAGTTTTATAGTTGAAGGGAAGCAGAGGAGGTAGGTGAAAAACTAAATGCAGTATTAAACTTCTGAAAAGAAAGAGGGCCGAAGCCCATTCTGATTAAATTCTGAGCATTTAATCCCTGTCACTCTTTGGGTGAAAGAATGGTCTTCTTCTAGTTCTATTTATTTTTGATATGACTTTGATGCATTTTGGCTACAATACTCTTTGTACTTCTGGGGAAATAAACAAATGATAAAAAACCGCTGAGAAGTTTGCCACATAAATGCTCTGGTAGCTTCGCATTGCTGTCAGGGGGGAAAATTCTTCAGGGACACGGTATCGAATAAAGACTATATGAGCACCCTGTACCTTATGAAGAAAAACATTATGATGGCGAATAAACCCTGATGTTATATTTACTGCGCACAGGACCTTCTGCTCGATCCTCAGGGTCTTCAAACTGGTACTTTGCCTCTCAAACCACTGCATAGGGTTCAAAAATCTTCATTGGTGTGCCTTAAGCTCTTTGCTATTCCATTTATATCCCTGTCGGAGAAAACTGCGCTTTCAATGGCCCCGGGGAAGATTGTACAGATTTCTCGATCCAGTTCTTTAAATGCAGTCATGTCCATAACCTTCCCGGGCTTGGCCTCACTGATTTAATCTCTGCATCTGATATTTTTGGCATTCTCTGTCACTGTCACAGAGACTGAGAAAATCGACGATTTCCTACCGCTCATAACCCTGCAAAACACACAACTTGTTAAGAAAAAAATGGAGGGGTGGCAGATGATGTGGATGATAGTGGAACTGCGGAGGAATGGCGGAAAACACTGTGGAATGGTGGAAGAAAGAGATGGCGCAGGTTGGTGGAATGCGGAACAATTATACGCGAAAACCTTAATAAACCCGACCTTTGAACAAATATATGGAACAGGAGGGCGAATGTACGGTGAGACACGTGGCGGGACCGGGTAACAGTGGAATAGTCAACAGTGAGAGACAATCAGGACCGTCAGATCTGAGAGAATATCGATGGTGGGGGACACGGCGGAGGGTAGTGGAATAGTGGGCCAGGGGTATGGAGGCTATGGTTAAATCGTGGGCATCTCAGAGGAGCGATAGCCGTTGGATGAGCGCTGACAGATCAGATGGATATTATGCATATCGCTTCGCGACTTGAGTCGAAAGTTAATGCGTGATGGAGGGCGGTTTCGGGGCCATACGTGGGGACATGCGGTAGAAGGTGTATGGAATTGCTGGGTCATCGAAAAAAAATGCCCTCCGCGCATAGGCGGTGCAATAGAAACTGGGCTGTTTTCTGCGTGGTGCGCGGCAGGGACCATCGGGGCAGATGCGTTCCGGACCGTTGATCTGGTGGTGAATGGACGACAATGGCATGATCAATGGTTTGAACGGGTGACTCACGAGTGCTGTGGGATTAAATAATCGCCGTCCGATCTCTATAGATCAACGACGGAGGAAATGCTCGATAAGCATATGGGACAAGCGCCTTCGGGGCTAGGGCTCGGTCATGGCGCTGGGTTCCGCGGGGAGAAAAGTGGAGGGAGCTTTGCGAGAGGGAGCTTAGGCCTGATATAATATTTAAAGTGGGTTTTTAAACCTTTTTTATTGCATTTTAAAGCCTAAAAAGGGAAACAATAGGGAAGAAAAGGGTTATGCCGGGGGGGGGGGGGGGGGCTTAGAGGGTTAATAGGGGAAATAAAGGAGGACTTTGGCAAAGGGAAAAAAGGGATGGAAAGGGATCTTTTGCAGGAGTACAGGGGTACATGAGAGCCTTTAGGGGCACAAATTCTTGTAATCATAGGGTCATTATAATGGAGATCAGTAGAGGGGATTATCGAAGGCAAAGGCCCAGGAGACTTCAAGGATGATGTGTCTCAGGGGAGATGTATTCATTGAAGGCTCTAGCCCCCTACTTTGTCTGTAAAAAATTTACAGGGGGCTAACAGAGATCAAGCCTATGAAATTGATCAAAGGCCAAGGCTTGGCGAAATTGATGGCTCAATCGAATCTGCTTGCTTTAGATATAAACCTATTTCAGCAATGTCGGAAGAGGAAGATGAAGGTTTTTTGGTTCCCATTTCAGACATTTTTCTGCAGTCCCCTTGGTATTCAGATATTGTGTATGTTCTTCAGCATTTGTCACCTCCTCCAGGCATGTATAAGAGTAAAGGTAGATCTTTGAAGCTTAAATCTGCAAAGTACTGCATTTTAAACAGTGCTCTGTTTTGGAAGGATCCAGGAGGCGTTTTGCTAAATTGTCTGATTGAAGAAGAAGCTCAGAAGGTAATGCATGATTTCCATAAAGGTGACTGTGGTGGTCACTTGTTTTGGAAAAGTAAAGCCAATAAGGTATTGAGAGCTGGGTATTATTGGCCAACATTATTTTCTAATTTATATAAAACAGTGATGAATTGTCATGAATGTCAAATTTTCCAAGGGAAGAGGAAATTGCTTCCACTTCCTTTGAAACCAGTTTCAGTGAATAAACCCTTTCAGAAGTGGGGGCTCGATTTCATAGGAGAAATACATCATGCGTCCTCAGCAAAGCATCGATGGATATTGACTGGGACAAATTACTTTACGAAATGGATTGAGGCCATCCTTGCCAGGCAAGCAACAAACACGGTAATTATTCAATTCCTGGAATCGAATATTTTATCTCGTTTTGGCTGCCCATGTAAAATTGTGACAGATAATGCAGCCGCATTAGATCAAAGAAAATGGTCGATTTCTGTGACAAATACAACATCGTGTTGGGCCATTCAACAACGTATTATCCCCAAGACAATGACTTGGCAGAGTCATCAAACAAATCATTGATGAATATAATTAAGAAAATGCTGGAAGCAAACAAAATAAATTGGCACCGAAAGCTTATCAACGCACTATGGGCAGACAGAGTTAGCAGTAAAAAATCAATAGGTATGTCACCTCTTGAGCTGGTTTATGGTACTGATGCGGTATTTCCTACTTCTCTTATAGTTCCAATTATGAGATTGTTACAAGAAGTTGGCAGCGAAGATGATGAAAACCAACGAAGAATCAACCAGATGATTCACCTTCAACAGACAAGAGAAGAAGTGTCACAGAAAGCGAGTCAGTTGCAGGACAAGATTAAAAAGATCTATGACATGAAGACAAAAGCAGAAAAGTTTCAGCTAGGTGATTTAGTGTTGAAATGGGATGCAAGAAATGAAGATAAAGGGAAGCACGGTAAGTTTGACAACCTTTGGAAGGGACCATACAGAATTATAGTATACAGGGGACAGAATGCCTTCTTGCTTTCAGAAATGGATAGCCAGAATTTCCCTGGAGGAGTAGTAAATGGTAGGCTATTGAAGCACTACCATTTTTGAAGACATGAAATCAGAATCTATCTCATCATCATTGTATATACAATGTTATTTTGATCAGATTTCAAATGCACAGTAATTCAAGTTTAGGGCTCGAGGTGAAGGCTATAAAACTTGGATGATATGTGTATGGTTTGGTTTTATTTCAGTTTTCAGTCTTAGTCTTGAGTCAGAGTTAGTTTTCATTTGTGTCAGCTTTCAGTATTTTTGACTCCATGCCCAAGGGATAAGGCTACTTGGTCTACGGTGTTCTTGGCACCTCCAAGGAGCTACCATCCCCATTGGAGCCAATTTTAGTGTTAGTCTAGTCATACTGCCATCAGTGATCAAAACTGCTCTTTTGAATTTGCATATTAGGTGTCTCATACCGAATAAATTTCACCATTCCGCTAGGTCATGGATTAATTGATGGTAGTTTTCCCTCATGACGTACTCGCTGATTTTCCTTTCTATGGTCTTTAGTCATTAGTCACTTTCATTGTCAAAATCATATCAGTAGGTCATAGGATGGGTCTCATTAGTTTCTAGGGTCTCACCATGGTCAAATTAATGAGTCAAATGTCAATAATATCAACAAGGTCATGAGGAAGTCAATAAATTCAAAGTCACTGCACCTGGAAGATCAAAAGAGATATTTTATTCAGTTTGATGTAATTTTTTCTTCAAAACTATCTTTTGAGGTGAAAACATGATATTTTCCCTTATTATCATTCATTATGTAATTTTATATCATCATATGTAATAAGTCACAATTCAGAAGCTACCGTCTCCACAAAGTGATGTCCCTGCCTTCAGAAGAGTTTTCTGCAACATGTTCAGCACCAAATAATCCTCCAAATAGATCCATCAGAAAGAGCCCAGAAAGAGCTTTCCAACGGTATACTACACTCTCAAAACTGACTTCTGGATTGAAATTTATGCTTAAGTGAAGTAAAAGTCCCTATATCCTCATATACCCCCCTATTTCCTATTTTTCCTTTAAACTTTGTATTATTAAAGTTTTAATAGTCCTTTAAAAAACCCCTTTTTCCCTTTCCGATTACAAAATCGCATTATAAATTATTTTAAATACAATGCGATTTATGTATTAACCACTTCCCCTCCATGCCTTAGGACTTTATAATAAAAAGTTTATATTATAAAGTTCCCACTGTTCCCAACCACTTCCCCTCCATTTCCCGTTGGAACCTTTTGTTAAATATTTTAAAATTTTGTATATATATATATATATATATATATATATATATATATATATACCCCCCTCCGTTCCCAAACCACTTCCCCACCATACTGAAAACTTTAAATAATAGAACTTTATAATAAAGTTTTATATTATAAACCCCACCACTTCCCATCGCAATCGCAACGTTTATTCCTGCCCCCCGATCACCTCCGTCGCACAAAACTCCGATGCGATCAATCGCAAGCCCCTCCTCCGATCTTCCAATCGCAACCACCCTCAATTGATCTGGCACCGTCGATCTTCCCCGTCGATCGGACGGCCCACATCCAATCGCGCCATCACAAGTCCCCCTCCGATTGAAACCCGCCAATTGATAATCCCCGATCGCTCCTCAACCGTTGATCTATCCCCCACTGATTGGACGGCCCACAACTAATTGGTCCATCGCAATCGGCGATATTAAATCTTTCCCCTAATCTCGCCTACCTCCGATTTCCGATTGCGATTGACCCCGGGCCCACCATACAGTACTTCCGCCCCTCTCCCGATTCCGATCCTTGATTTCGATTATAATCCCTGGACCCACCATTTAATTACTCCACCATTCATTACAAAATGCCCTTTTCCTTTGAAGTTAAAATTTTCCCATTTTGTTTGTTACAAAGGCCTTTCTCCCCATCGCATCGCATATTTGTAACGTGCTACTCCCCTTCCTTGGTCCTTCGATTCCGATTGCGATGGCACTGCCGATTGTTACATTACAACTGTTTTGTTATATTATATCTCTCCGCCCCGTCTACTGCGATTGCAATTTTCATATGATTTCTGCCTCCTTCCCTTCCCTTTTCCCATTTAAAAAATTAATTTCCCTTCACTAAAGGTGTAGTTTCAAATCTTATTGAAAAAGTCAGTTTATTCAAAAAAAAAGTAATGGAAAGCAAAGTGACAGTCAAAGGCCGAGAACTAAAATAAACAAAGATTGTTATAGCAGCAACAAAATAGGAAATCTGTTCATTGGATTACCTATTTTCTTTCATACAGCATAGCAGCGAAAATCTCCAAGTGGTCAAATGCAATGATGTCCCTTATTTTCAGGGGAAAATTGTTGTATTTCTTTACTATGATTGTATTTTAGTTCTTCAGCTGTTAGAACAACTCCCTTATCTGTGGATCTGTATTCCCACATTTTAGTGTATTTATTGTAATTATGAATCATTTGTAAGCAGTCTGAATCAGAAAATCTGAATTCTGTAATTCATAAGTAGGGGAAAAAGTGTGGAAGAACTTTTGCACCCATTGTACATTTTGACAGGGATTTAATAAGATATGCAACTCTGATTTGTGGGATCCATGTGGTAATTTATCCTCTGTTTCATATTTAAATTGTTATGTTTCACCTCTCATTCAAAAACATTTCCTTTTGAGTGCTTTCAAGACAGAAAGGTAGAATCCATTTTTATATTCTTTGCCTTGGGAAATCATTCATGCTCTGTGTTTTTCTTCTGTTTGAAAGGGATCCATTTAGTGTGCCCTTTTCAGCTCCTCACCAGTTTTTCAATTCCATCCCTATTTAATTTTATTTGCTAAGTCTCCTGCCTACCTTGCCCCATGAAATGCCTTGTGTCCTGATTAAATTCCCGGTTTCAAACTGTCCATTTTTGTCCCACACATCCCTAAAATTCATTCATTTTATTAAACATTTTTCCCATCATTTTATCTAGCCTAATATTAGTCCATTTATTATGTTCCATTGAATATTCTTTCACGGAGAGAGCCCTCTCCTGTCCTTGTAGGGCTAGCTACAAGGCTGAGCGTGGTTTAGTTTGTTACCCTGATTTTCCTTTTCAGCCTGGGGTCCAATTCAGGTGCTAACACCTTGAAGGATTCCTTTTGGAAGATGAGGAAGAAGGTAAGGTAGATCTTGAGGGGGAGCTAATGAGTGCCCTGGAGGAAATAGATAGACTTAAACTCAAGTGCAGAAAATAGAAAGACATTCTCCTGAAATATGTAAAGGAAGAACCAAATTCAGAAAATATCATTCAGTTTAAAGTAGAAGTTGAAGAAGCTAAGCAGGTGGAAGACATTCTGCTAAAGCAAATAATATAAAAATCAGGAGCTAGAGAAATTGGAAGAAGAAGTAGTATGCCTGAGAAAGAAATTAGAAAACGCCCAAAGGGAATTATGTATGAACACTCCACGAATGAAAAGCTCTAAACAATTGGAAAAAATACTAAATGCTCAAAGATATCCTCTCATAAAGGATGGGATAGGCTATGAAGGAGAAACCATTAAGTCCAAGGTAGAAGATAACAAGAATATCATTTTTGTAAAAGCTGCAAAGGATAATGAAGCAGCTCAAAAGATTTCTACAGAAGTAGAAGACAATAGCAACATGATTTGCAATGAAGTAAATAGAAAAAATCAGCATCCTCAAATGAAAAAGAACGAAATGAAGAAACAGTCAGCTGAAAAATGCTCCTACACTCCTGAATATGAATTGAATAAATTTAGAAGTTGTCAAAGGAGGTTCTTTCCTCCTATGAGAAGTATCACTTGTTTTTCCTGCCACAAACCTGGACATATTGCGCCATACTTTAAGATAAATCAAATCTAGTCCAACCAACTAAATATGCAGCCAATGAAAATACTATCTCAAGCAAACAAATGGAGAAGACAATCTATCACCAGGTACACAAATCATTTCCATGGCTACTGTTTTTCATGCAATAAATTTGGACATAAATCTATTGAATGTAAATTGTGTTCAAAAGGGGAACAAAATGCCATACATCAGATCAACCTTACTTAGGTAAAATAATATGTTATTCAGGCCTCAAGCTTGGTCACAAAGAAAAATATTGTAATCTACCATATACATTAAAGAATTCTAGACAAATGATGGAAAACAATCAAATCAGAAAAAACTGTGAATAAAAAAGAAGTGCAGACATTCTGAAGAACCCCAATAAAGTATGGAATGAAAAGAGAAAGGGGGATCCTGTTACCTCAATAACGTAATGAATCCATCATAGTATCAGGGGGAGATTCTCTAGGAATCAACGCAAATATCCACCCAGTAATTGATAAGAAGCAACATCCCAGAGGGAGAGCAGTTCATAAATAGTCCCCATAAAATTAGTCTAAGAAGAGCTCCTTGGAATAAGAACAACTAAAAGTTCAGGAAGGGGAAGGACAATTCTGTTGGAAAAAATACTGAGAGGGGGGGGGGGGGGGTGAATCAGTATTTAGGACTTACTCAAAACTTTTTACTTTTTCATTCACTAAAACCCATACGCTACTTCACTGAGCCCAACTCGCGTATACACGCGGATATCCTTCATAAAACTCGCGTATACACAGAGATATTATTATGCATTTATTTCTTTACTTAGGTCTATGCATCATTCATTCATCAGATGTTTAGTTAACAGTAAGCATGTGTAGTAATAACAGAATAAACCATCACACATAAGAAACACACATGAACACCAGGATTTTAGGTGGAAACCCAAGTCGGGAGAAAACCACTGCTGCCGTTGTCTCAGCCTTCAATATTTTATTATAGAGAAAACATCTTACAACCATGAACTGGCGCAAACTCATACCAGCACGCAGACACCCACCTGCAGAAGGCTAAAACCTTCTCTCGTTTACCAACCTCTCCTGGAAGGGAGCTACAACCCCCTGCTCTCGTTTACCAGCCTCTCCTGGAAGGGAGCTACGACCCCATGCTCTCGTTTACCAGCCTCACCTGGAAGGGAGCTACAACCCCTTGACTGAAGGCTTCAACCTTTAGCACCACTGCAGACCACGTTTAATCAATTTTCAAACTGGATCAAACAATTTCAACACAACCCTTCACTTATCAACAAACATACTTTGACCATTGATTCCAACAGAACAGTAAAACCACTGTAACCAGAATATCAGAGATAACCTAGACTTCAGAATAGATATGCAGAAACACATTCATTAGATCAGATACCATACGTGCTTTTATTTAATCAGACCCGCGTATATACGCGCTTTTTATGAAGCGAACTTGTGTATACATCTGTGCATTTTTCCAGAATAACCCTAACTTCCCATACGCGCCTTTGTTTAAACAGATTTGCGTATACACGCACTTTTTATGAAATGAACCTGCGTATAGATCTATAAAAGATAATATTTGCAGAACAGACCAGATCTATGAACTTACCCAAATTTCTTCAATTTCTTCAACAGATTTGCGCCAGGTCTTCAATACTTCTTTTCAGATCATCTTAGAGATTCATCAATTCTAGATCTAGAGATTTTGAACCTTCATCATATTCATAGGTGAATCATAGATTCAGATTTATTGATTAAGAATAGAGTTCAACCATACAGATAAAATTCAGAGTGAGGTATTCATTAAAGCCCAGACACTTGCACACCCTTGCACAATGATCTTCTTCTCCTTATATATATTATCCTTTTTCAATACCATGAGCCAAAACCACACCACTTTTGATGGTATTCCTGGATGGGATCACATAGACAATCCAACGCTCAATACAATGGGTCAATACCATGGTAAAATCCCTTGGTTTTATTAATTTAGAGCGCAATTAGGCATACACAACTTGGCACGATATTTTTGGCGTGCATACGCGACTTCCCCTAAACAAACCCACGTATGCTTTGTGACACACCTTGTTCAACAATATTCTGGCACTTTCTGAATTCCTTTCTTCTACTACTTCTGAACTACTTGTAAAACATCATATTGACATCATTAATAAACTCATCAAGCATCAAGAACAACTTCATTAAGTAGGTTGCCATCATCTTCATCAAGTGGGTTGCCATCAAGGACAACACTCTACATTATATTGCCAACAATCTCCCCCTTTGGACTTGATGGCAACCACGATGGTGTTTGATCACCACAAAAATAGATACATTAAGCATAATGATGTTTTCCCCTATTCAAACACCATGTCACTCTCCCCCTTTGACATCAAGGGAAAAGGGTGGATCAAAACCAACACAAGGTTGTTTTCTCCTCATGTAGATAGAAGAGTGTTGTAGATCTGATGTGTACTGAAGTTACCATGCTCCCCTTGAGTTCATGCTGAATCTTCAAATATATTTTTCAATGAAGTACATGACTCTATGACCTTCCTATCACCAAGGACTCATACTTACATCAAAGATTCAACCAAATGGATTTACATATGCGACTCAAATACCCAACCAAGTGGGTTTACACATTTTGACTCAACTACCCAACCAAGTGGGTTTACAAATTTGAACAAGTCCTTAGATGACTGAATATTACAAATTTACATCATGGGTCTCAACATGACCTTTTCAACCAATTACAAATATGACCTTTTGTAACAAATACCAAAAGGACCTCAAAGAAGAGATCATATTTCAGAATCATCATAATGCCAACAATGCATTATACTCAGCAAGGCTAATGCTCCCCCTGAACCTGTACAACAGTTTACTCCTTCATCTCCCCCTTAGCTTGTGCATCCTAAACACTTTCAACAACAAGAACATCAAGGCATCTTCACCCAATAACAGAGAATGAAACAGAAATATAAGAGTTGAAACACCACCAGAGACACCAACTAGCATCAGAGAAACCAAACAGCACCACAGCTTGTGCTGAAGAAATGTTGACCCAGGAAAATTGTCAGCAACCACCCATACGCGGTTTCCTTTGTATGAACTCGCATATATACGCAACTGTCTTTTATGAAACCCGCGTATTCAATTTAATCTTCTGAAATTAAGCAGTTCTGATTTTCTGCACAGCAGAGACTACTCCCAGCTTCTGTCTGAGATATTCGAACGTTTCCCTGGGTAGAGGTTTGGTAAATATATCAGCAACTTGTTCTTTGTAGGGAACATACTCCAATTTCACCTTTTGTTCAAGCACTTGTTCTCGTAAGAAGTGATACTTGATGGGAATGTGCTTGGTCTTGGAATGCATAACAGGATTCTTTGAGATACTGATGGCACTTGTATTATCACACATAATGGAGATAGGAGGTGAACATTTGATTTGAATGTCTTGTAAGGTTTGCATCATCCAAAGAAGTTGAGTGCAACATGATGCGACAACCACATATTCTGCTTCTGCTGTAGATAAGGCAATAGAGCTTTGCTTCTTGCTAAACCAAGATACTAACCGGGGCCCCATATAGAATGCACAACCACTAGTGCTTTTCCGATCATCAACATTTCCAGCCCAATATGCATCAGTGTAAGCATGAAGAGTGAGATCAACATTCTTTGGATACCATAGTCCAAAGTCTTGAGTTCCTTGTAGATATTTGAATATTCTTTTGACAGCCTGAAGGTGTGACTCTTTTGGATTAGCTTGGAATCGTCCAACAATCCCAACTGCATGCATAATGTCTGGTCTAGTCCTAGTGAGATAAAGTAGACTTCCTATCATAGATCTGTATTCTGGTTGATTCACCGTGGGAGAATCATCATGAGAACTGAGATTACATCCGGTTATCATTGGTGTACTTACAGTTTTGCACTCTTCCATGCCATACTTCTTCAGAATTTTCTTAAGATATTTTTCTTGTGATAAGAATATGCCATCTGTAGTTTGATGCACTTGCAAGCCAAGAAATAATTTTAGTTCCCCAAGTAAAGACATTTCAAATTCTTGCTGCATAATAGAAGCAAATTTCTGACTCATAGACTCTTCATTACTTCCAAAGATGATATCATCAACATATACAACCACAATCAAAAGTTTATCATTTTCAATTTTTGTGTATAAGTTGCTATCAGCAGACCCCTTTGAAAATCCTTGTTGATGAAGATATTTGTCAAGACGATAATACCATGCCCTTGGAGCTTGTTTGAGACCATATAGAGCCTTTTTAAGTTTACAAACAAGTTTTTCATCATTTCCCAAAATGAATCCTTCTGGTTGTTCTATATAAACCTCTTCTTCTAGGTCACCATTGAGGAAAGCAGATTTAACATCCATTTGATACACTTGGATTTGTTGAAAGCTTGAAAAAGCAAGAAACATTCTTATGGCTTCAAGTCTAGCAACTGGAGCAAAAGTTTCTTCAAAGTCTATACCTTCTTGTTGAGTATACCCCTTGCAGACAAGTCTAGCTTTATTTCTTATGACATCCCCATTCTCATTTAACTTATTTTTGAATATCCATTTAGTACCAATGACATTTTTGTCATGAGGTCTTGGTACTAATTCCCAAGTGTGATTCTTTTCAATTTGATCAAGCTCTTCATTCATGGCTTGAATCCAACATTCATCTTTGCTTGCTTGATTGACATTGTGTGGCTCAATAGTGGATAGAAATTCCAGATAGCTAGAAGATCCCACAAGAGTCCTTCTTGTTTGTACACCTGCTTCCTTATCTCCCAAAATCTGAGATTCTAGATGATTCTTTTGAACATATCTGGATGGAGCTTTTTCAGATAAATTATCTTCAGGTTCTTCATTGAGTTCACTGTCTGTATCATTGCTGTTTGATGTAGAAGGACATATGTCACCATCATCTTCATTTGTTGTTTGTTTTTCTTGTTTTGGGGCTGTAGGAGACTCATCAATAACAACATAAATACATTCAACAATCTTCCTAAGTCTTTTATTGTAACATTTATATGCCCTACTCCTAGAGGAGTAACCAAGAAGTATTCCTTCATCTTCTCTAGGTTCAAATTTTCCAAGTTTTTCATCATTATTTTTGATAAAGCATCTGCTTCCAAAAACTCTGAAGTGCTTCACAGTGGGAGGATTACCATACCAGAGTTCATATGGAGTTTTATCACTATTTACTCGAACATGTGCCTTATTAAGAATATTTACCGCTGTATGTGCTGATTCTCCCCAAAATGTGTCAGGTGTTCCAGAATCATCAAGCATAGCCCTAGCCATTTTTTGGACTGTTCTATTCATTCTTTCTGCTACACCATTTTGTTGCGAAGTGCCTGCTACAGAAAACTTTCTTTTTATGCCATGTTGTTCACAAAAATCAAGGAATTCATTTGATGTATATTCTCCTCCTCGATCAGATCTAAGACACTTGATTTTCAGATCTAATTCATTCTCAACTTGTGCTTTGAAGGACTGAAATTTATCAAATGCTTCATATTTGTGTTTAAGCAACCCAATCCAACACATTCTAGAGAAATCATCAATAGATAGGATATAGTATTGTTCACCACGAGGTGAAATTTTCTTCACAGGTCCACATATGTCAGTGTGAATGAGTTCAAGAGGCCTACTTGATGATCCTTCCTTGGCATTAAACTGCACTTTGGTCTGCTTACCGAATTGGCAAGATTTTCATATGATACTTTCAGGTAGAGTAATATTGGGAAGACCACGAACATCATTAAGTCTGCTTGACTTGTTGATTTGAGAGAAGCTTAGATGCCCCAACCTTCTATGCCATAGCCAGTTTTCTGAAGATTTACTCAAGTAACATTGTTCTTTGCAGTTCTTCAATACATACAAGTTGCTTGGAGTCCTTTTTCCTTTTATAATTGTTTTACATGTATCAAGATCACGAACCACACATTCTTTTGAACTAAATACAACTTCAGTTCCTTGATCGCACATTTGACTTACACTTAACAAGTTATGCCTTAATCCATCCACATACATGACATCATTAGCCTTCACCTTTTCTTTTAGAAACACAGACCCTTTTCCTTTAATTACAACAAGAGTATCATTTCCAAATGTAACTTTCTTTTCCTTTTCTAGAGCACTATATGCACCAAGTTTGTTTTTGTCACCTGTCATGTGTCTTGAGCATCCACTATCAATCTACCATTGATTTTCTTCTCCTTCTGCAAATAATGCTATGCCACAATTTTCAACCTGTAATTCCTTCTTTTTCCATATTTTGGAACCTGAAGGAAAATTCTCTTTTGGCTGAACTTTGCTCCTGCACTCAGATTTTTCATGCCCAAAGTTATTGCAATAAGCACATTCAACTTCTCTTAGAAGAGGAGAAAAGTTGTTATAGGTATTCTTCTTTGTGTCAATATCAATCCTTTTCTTTCTTGCTTCTCTAGTCATGATGGTTTTATATGCAACACATTGAACAACTTTATGACCAAAATTGTGACATGAGAAACATTGTCCATTGAAGAAGAAATTTCTGCGATCATGAAATCTTCTACTTGTATTTACCTGTTGACTGGTGTTTCTTTGAGAGACATTCCTGTTAGTGTTCTTTGAATTGAGATGATCACGCTTTACCTGCAATGATTCTTTATTCCCTTGCTGAGTGGAAGAATTTTGTAAACCAGCTGTAGCTGCTTTTAGATAATTTGGTGCTGAAGCCTGAGAAGATTCACCGGTATATCCAAGACCTGTCTTTATAAGAGGAGAACGTTGTACCTTGATAATCTCATCTAAGGTTTCAGATCCTTTAGCAAATCTAAGATTTAGAGTCTTAACTTTCTCATAGTCTTTTCTTAGACTTACCACTTCACATTCTAATTCTTCAATGTGTTTCTTTGCTTCTTCAAACTGCTTTTCCATAGTCTCTATGGTGATTTTATTTTCTTCTAAGATAATTTTACATTCTTCTAAGCGTATTTTGAGTTGATTGTTTTCTTCAAGAAAATAATTGTCCTCTAAAGCATCCCAAAAAGTATCCTTTTCTTCTTTAGATTCAAATGCCATGAGAAGTCTAAGATCTTGTTCACATTCTTCCTCACTGTTAGATAACCCATCACTGTCTTCATGAGTATAGTAACTTTTTCTAGTGTTAAACCGATTCTTATTCTTTCTGGCTACTTCCTTCCCTTTTGCAGGTGTTTCTTTATGAGGACACTTAGCAGCATAATGACCAACTCTTCCACACTCAAAACATTTGAAAGGAAGCTTACCTCTGAACCGTCCTGTGCCAAGTTGTAGTTTCTTTACAAAATTTACCTCATCTTCTTCTGAGATATATCCTGATCCTTCTGCTTCTTGTACTTCTTTCCCTTTTGTAGAAGCTCTAAAGATAGCCTCTTTGACTTCAGATGGTCCTCCTCTTCTCATTTCATATGTAGTTAGTATGCCATGAAGTTGTACCATAGTAAGATTTTGAAGATCCTGTTTTTCTTCAAGAGCAGAAACTTTTGACTCAAATTTTGGTGTTAGAGATCTTAAAATTTTCTCAACCAAAGTAGATTCGGATATTATTTCTCCCAGATTTCTCATGCGATTTACAACATCATCAAGATGTAAAAAGAAACTGGCAATATTCTCATCACTATGCATTCTTAAGTTTTCATATTCAATTCTGAGAGTTTGAAGTTTTGCACTTTTTACCTTTGCATCACCTTCATAACTTAGAATGATTTTGTCCCATATCTCCTTTGCTGTATTCAGCTGCATAACTTTGACAAATTCAGATTCATTTAGACTTCCTGTTAGAGCATTGACTGCCTTTGCATTTATTTCATAATTCTTCTTTTCAGTCGGATCTGTTGGTATTGCAGCAGGATATTGATATCCTTGTTCAACAATGGCCCATACATCTGCTCCCATAGACTAAAGATAGGATCTCATCCTTATTTTCCAGAAGATTAAATTGCTTCCATTAAAGAGTGGAGGCTTGATTGATGCTGTTCCATCTTGATTGCTCATCTTGCTTGATCTTCCTTCTAGCGGCTAAGCTTTTTCAGAAGGACCTGCTCTGATAGCAATTGTTGGAAAAAATACTGAGAGGGGGGGGGGGGGGTGAATCAGTATTTAGGACTTACTGAAATTTTTTTACTTTTTCATTCACTAAAACCCATACGCTACTTCACTGAGCCCAAATCACGTATACACGTGGATATCCTTCATAAAACTCCCGTATACACAGAGATCTTATTATGCATTTATTTCTTTACTTAGGTCTATGCATCATTCATTCATCAGATGTTTAGTTAACAGTAAGCATGTGTAGTAATAATAGAATAAACCATCACACATAAGCAACACACATGAACACCAGGATTTTAGGTGGAAACCCAAGTCGGGAGAAAACCACCGCTGCCGTTGTCTCAGCCTTCAATATTTTATTATAGAGAAAAAACTACAACCATGCACTCGGCACAGACCATACCAGCATGTGTGCACTCCACCTCGCAAGGCTACAACCTTCTCTCATTTACCAGCCTCTCCTGGAAGGGAGCTACAACCCCTTGCTCTCGTTTACCAGCCTCTCCTGGAAGGGAGCTACGACCCCCTGCTCTCGTTTACCAGCCTCACCTGGAAGGGAGCTACAACCCCCTTACTGAAGGCTTCAATGTTTAGCACCACTGCAGACCACGTTTCATCAATTTTCAAACTGGATCAAACAACTTCAACACAACCCTTCACTTATCAACAAACATACTTTGACCATTGCTTCCAACAGAACAGTAAAACCACTGTAACCAGAATATCAAAGATAACCCAGACTTCAGAATAGATATGTAGAAACACATTCATTAGATCAGATACCATACGCACTTTTATTTAATCAGACCCGCGTATGTACACGCTTTTAATGAAGCGAACCCGTGTATACATCTGTGCATTTTTCCAGAATAACCCTAACGTCCCATACGCGCCTTTGTTTAAATAGATCCGCGTATACACGCACTTTTTATGAAATGAACCTGCGTATAGATCTATAAAATATAATCTTTTCATAACAGACCAGATCTATGAACTTACCCAGTTTTCTTCAATTTCTTCAACAGATTTGCGCCAGGTCTTCAATACTTCTTTTCAGATCATCTTAGAGATTCATCAATTCCAGATCTAGAGATTTTGAACCTTCATCATATTCATAGGTGCATCATAGATTCAGATTTATTGATTAAGAACAGAGTTCAAGAGTGAGGTATTCATTAAAGCCCAGACACTTGCACACCCTTGCACAATGATCTTCTTCTCCTTATATAGATTATCCCTTTTCAATACCATGAGCCAAAACCACACCACTTCCAATGGTATTCCTGGACGGGATCACATAGACAATCCAACGCTCAATACAATGGGTCAATACCATGGTAAAGTCCCTTGTTTTTATTAATTTAGAGCGCAATTAGGCATACGCGACTTGGCACGTCTTTTCCACGTGCATACGTGACTTCCCCTAAACAAACCCGCGTATGCTTTGTGACACACCTTGTTCAACAATATTCTGGCACTTTCTGAATTCCTTTCTTCTACTACTTATGAACTACTTGTAGAACATCAGATTGAAATCATTAATAAACTCATCAAGCATCAAGAACAACTTCATTAAGTAGGTTGCCATCATCTTCATCAAGTTGGTTGCCATCAAGGACAACACTCTGCATCATATTGCCAACAAATTCCTATGACAGAGAACTATAGAGGAAGAAGGATACCTGAAGCATTCAATAACCAACATGTTGATGGAAGGAGAGAAGGAAACAAGTAGGCATGGTGGTAGAGGGAACATCAGCCATGAACATGTGAGCTAAGAAGACAACAACACTCTAAGTGATGAATGGTTAAAATCACAAAAATTATGTTTTGAGCTATAGAACTGGAAATATCCATAGAGGATGATCAAACTATGCATCACACTAAAAATGTTAACAATGAAACAAAATTAAGAAGTATGAGTAAGAGAAATTTTTATCGTCATTATATCAATTTAAGAGAAATTTTTGTATGCCCCTTTTAAATTCCAAGTAAAGAAATTGAAGATGTCTTTTTGAAGATCATTAGGTTAGAACAATTTAATTGTATATAGAGCAGCAATAATTCAGGAGCAGTCCTAAAAAGGAATATGCAGTGATATTCTTAAAAAAAAAAATGACAGAATAAGAAAAAGGTTAATGATGCCAAGATCAGATTCAGTATATTGATGATTGCTGTGGAGAGATCAATAGTAGAAACTATGAAGGTTGTCTTAAATATGGGTTTATGTACGAGCTGAAGTGAAATTACTGCATGATTTATCAAATTAGTATCAGTTGGTATTTGGAACAAGTAGCCTGCCTATCAGCATAATACCAAGTGTTATCAGTGGAGCAGTGGTATCTGCGGTTCTAGACACCTCCTTCAGAGCTATCTTCCCCAATTGGAGCCGATGTTAGCACATGATATATTTTGGAAAATTTACACCTTCGGCATATGGAAGGTAAAATCATACATTATTGGGATGATGGGGTTTATAAACATTGTCAAATATCGGCTAGTATGTCTAATCAGAACATGGAGAAGCACCGAGGAGAGCATAGTGTACATTTTAGTTCTCCTAACATAATTGGAATATATCTTGTGCCTTCTGCATAGTATATTGTAGCTATTCTTGTAGTCCTAAAAATCGGAGGAGATTTCTTTCCTTTAGATCCGTCATGGCCAAAGGAGAGGGTTTTGGGAATCCTTTCTATGTTAAAGGTTTGCCTTGTTGTCAGTTGTTTCCATGCTTCAGGCTTCCATGTCCATGAAAATCACCAACAAGAATGGTTGTTGGGGAAGATAAAATTTTCAATTTTGTGTTTATCAAATGGGTATGCTAAGGGTTTATTATGGAATGATAATTTTCACTCTAATATGAGTTGGCCTTGCCAAAGGAAAAAGCAGAGGTTGTATTGTTATGTTATACATATTTAAGGCTCAACTGGAAAACCTAAGGGTGTATGTGGTACAGAGAAAGGCATACTATTAACACAACTAACAGTTGTTCCATCCCTTATTCGGGTATTACTTCTTGCTTTACAATCTTCTCATGGAATATCAGTTCAGAACTTCCTATGCGTTTTAGTGCTCAGTGGAGAAACATTTCAAATTTGGTTATGGGAACTATTGCATGAGATGTTGCCAGACACTACAATTTTAAATTTATATGGCACTACAGAGCTTTCAGGGGACTGTACATATTTTGAATGCAAATTTCTGCCAAGGATTTTGGAATGTGAACCACTAAATAGTGTTCCTATTGGGAAGCCAATTCCAGGGTGTGAGCTTCTATTGGTTGTAGAAGTGGACCCTTCAGAAATGTCGCATAATGAAGGAGAAATTTGGGTTGGGGGTAAATGCCTTGCAGTGAAAGATTTAAATGATGATCCAGGTGATTCTTCAAAGTTTGTCAGTTTGAATGGAAATTTTGGATATCGTTGCATCCTTTCAGATTACGAAGGTAAAGATACAATGTACTTTAAAATTGGTGACTTTGAAAGAAAGCTTAATGATGGAAATTTTATATTTGTTGGAAGAAAAGACCGTGTGGTGAAAATTAATGTTCAACGGCTTGCAATTGAAGAAATAGAAATTTTTTTGAGGAAACACTCCGTTGTAGTAGATGCTGTAGTTTCTTTTCATATTGGTAAACAAGACAACATCCATATCATAGCTTACATTTTCATGAAAGGAACTGATCGGTTTTTTTTTGTATAGTTCTAATAAGAAAGAGAAGTCTGATGGCCACTTGAATGCAGACAATGGAAAAGGCTTGCATGCCACGTTGAGGAGATGGGTAGTGTTAGTCATCAGTATTTTTCACTTTTTGGTGATGACTAGTAGTACCAGCCAAGTTTTCTAGCAGCTTATCTAAAATTTGTCAAATTTTCCAGTTGGAAAACATCCATAATTTTTTTTTTCCCTCTTACCTTTCAGTCCGCCCATGACGAGATGAAACCTCATTATCAAATCCTATCTAGCCTCAGCCATACTAGTCTGCCCATAGGCTCTAAAGAAACAATCCAAATCTGTCCAAAAAGTCTCCCCTAAGTTAAGAAGTGGCGCTTTAGGCATTTCTCCCTTGGCGAATTATCCTAAAGCCAAAGAACCTCCATATGCTATAGAATAGTCATAACAGACCTCCTCATTCTACAAAAAAGTTGGTTACAGCCCTAGGTCGCGCTACTAATACACCCTCAAGTCTCAGCAATTCATGTACCATAAGTCAAACTGATTCTAGGTGTTTTTACAATGTTTTAAATGGATCTTTCAAGGACAGAGGCCTACCAGCATCTCAGAAGATGATTTTTGGCTCCACATGAGAAGACAACTGCTTCTCAATGTGATCTTGAGCCTGGGATGCAGCCACAGAGCAGAGAGTTTTTCATTAAGCTCTTGTAATCACATTCAAAGCCTAAAAGGACAGTGAAGGGAAAAATAACACTGTCAAAGGGATGATGATATGACATAACTAAAAACCTCCTTCATTTATAAGCAGAGGGTTTGAAGACTGAAGAACCTCCTTCATTTCACAAGCAGAGGGTTGAAGACTAAGAGTGCCTCCTTCATCTATAAGCAGAGGGCCAAAGGTAAGGTCTGTTGTTAAGTTTTTCACTAACTGTGAAGACAAACTTTGAAGTACAGTGAGACAACAACTGAAGGTCTCTGCATGAAAATGATGATTAAAGGCAGAGGTAAAGAAGTAGGCTTTAAAGTAGGTTTGCATGAGTTTAATTATTATTTGAGTTACAATGTGAAGCTAGTAGGTTCATCATCATTGAAGAAATATTGTTAATCAGATGGCCAAAAGAGTCAAGAGTCTTGGTCTCAAAAGAACCTCTGCCATCATGTTCAAAAATAAACCAGGCATTTGTCAAAGAAGGCCTCCTTCATAAGTAAAGTAAGGGAGCTCATCATGGTTTAAGGATAAAAAGAAATCATGGCATATGGAAAAAACTATAAAGAGGCTACTCTCAAAAAGAGATGAAATAAATGAAAACCGAGGCTTCTTGTAGACCTCCTTCACAGAAGAACTAAAGGGCAGCTTCCCTTATTTACTTATTCAACTCTAGTGACTCATTCCTTGTTGATTTTTACCCACAGTCAAAGAAGAAACTCAGAGCATCACCTGCCAGCTAAATTAGCTTCACAAATAGGCATGACCACCTCCAAAGCATCAGGAACAAACACTGCCAGTTTTGGTGTCAAAAGGGTGAAGTTATCTCTCTCATAGTATCAAATAAAATCTCACTTAACACAAGGTCTCTCTACAGGAATCCTTTTTCAAATAAGAAAAAACAAATAGGTGATGATGATTTTCAGAGTTTTTCTCTTTCTATTTATAAAGAATTTTTCCAACTAATCAATAGTGACAGAAGATGAGCCATAGTGGCTTAGAGCAGAACTTTTTTCCACAGCACATATATCAGAAAAGGAAGACAACCTTTCTTTCCTAAATAAGAATCAGTGAAATTTTTTATAATTTCTTCAAGAAATTTGCTTTACTTCAAAAAAAGGGGTGAGGCTCACAAAGGAAATGATCATTTGCCACTATAATTTCTGTTTGAACAAAAGGGAGTCTCACTTGTGTTTTGGAAAGGGTAGGAGCTTCAGGTTTTGGTTTCAACCCAAAGGCCTTTTCAAAAATTTTCAAAACCTTAATCAAACACTTCATAGGGTTTTTGATTCTATTTTCAAATACAAGGGTAGTTTGATCATTGCAAGCTTGTTTACATTTCTCCATACACGAAGAAAACTCCCCTTTGCTGGTCAACCGGGTTGAAGAAGGAAGTTTTGGGCAAATTCATCAATTTTTTCGGGATTAAAGACCACGCGGCATGCCTGTACATCTGTGCGGCGCGTTTAGGCACACTTTTTACACAGGAATAAAAAGCCGCGTGGCGCGCCTATAGGAGCAAGCGACGCACCTGTAGGCATTGGTCACGTCGGCCCGACGGTGACCCGACAGCCCCAGTTTGCGCAGCGTTTTCCACAGCAAATGTGCCACGCACACTTTAATTGGTATAAACGCCCTCAAAACAAATCTGGAAGTTGCTCAAGCTTGTCTACAAGGTTTTCCATCCATTGTTAAAGGTATTCTTGTTTCCTTACTCGCCATGATCAAGCTGCTAAGTGGTGTTTAAAACAGTGAAATTCTTGGTGAAAGGCAAGGTGATTTGTGAGTATTTCAATGAAATGTGTTATAGTGGAAAGGAGGGTTGGTTTTTTCTGTTTAAAACTGAAAAATTTGCTGTGGTGTTGACTGCCAAAGATCGACATAACATTAGCATTGTGTTTGTATTAATGCCTAAAGGCCTGAATACTCCCCTCAATACAGTGCTAAAAGAAAAAACCATATAGCCAAGTTATACCCAGCAGTAGAAGTTTGTCAAATTATTGAAAGTACCCTAACTGTGATAGGGCAAAGTAAACCTTGGTTAGCTCAGTGTATGGTGAAAACATTGTTAAGTGGAGGGCACTGTTTAAAGGCAGAAAACCTAGTATTTAAACAAATGAGACAGTGGGTTTATTGTCAAACAACATTAATCATGGTATAAGGTTTGTTTTTGTAATTTCAAAAGTCATCTCTATGGGGTAAAAAGGGAAAAAAACCACTGTTGCCTCCTTTGATCTATAAAGCAGACTTTAGTGAGTGGAGCTACCATTGCATTTGGAGGTGTTTGTCAAAAATGGGTATGAGAAACAGTGAAGTATAAAGAGGGTATGTTGATGGTGAGGAGTTTGCTGTTTGACTGCTACAGGTTTTTTTGTGCTCACATCAAAAACACCAAAGGCTCTATGACCTTATCCAAGCTCAGAAAATCAGTTGACTGTGTATGTATTTTAAATTGACTGTGTTATTATTCTTAAAATTGTTTGTTGATTGGCATACAAAGAGAAAGAACAATGTTTTTGAAGGAGCAGAGACTTAATAGCAAAGAAAACATTTTACACAACATTTGAGGCAGATTTGCCTTGATCAAACAGTAATTTCAAAAGGGCAATGTTTGAGGAGGAAGATTCTTTGTGCAAAAAAAAAAAGGAAACTTTTTTTTCTAAAAACCACAAATAGATCTTGACAAAGGATTCTTTGCTCAAACATAGTGCTCAAAGAAGTGATTTTTTTTTAAAACAAGAAGCTTGTTTATCAACTAAGGAAGAAGAAAAGTGATGGTATTCATGAAGAACATAACATTCTTCAAAGAGACACTAATGATGGGAATCATGACAGCCCTCAAACAAGCACTGATGAGGGCAAGCAAAAAAAAACATAGAGCATGAAGGACACTCTCCAAAGCATGTGCTAGCTGCCTCTCCTAGGCAAGGGGCCATGACTTCTTCACAAAAGCTAGAATGCCAAACAACAAAGAAGAAAACCAAGAAAAGCTCAAAACTGCCCAAAGAGGGTGCTTGGTGAGAAGAAGGAGAAAGACACCTCTAGGCTTGGAATTTTGGCCCGCGTTTCTAGACATGTTTCTAAAAATCCTTGAGGGACTTGCTCACCAAAATTGAGTGAATTTTGACAGGATCTTGTTTTTTGACAGTTTTCGGCCTAATTGCATAAAATCATGGGCGCCTCCATTTTGGTTTGGAGCATCCTCAACTCTTGAGAGTGGTACCATTGGATGCATTAAATTTAGGGGCATCTACTCAGAAATTTTCAGATCATTTGAAGTTGTTTTGGTCCCCCAAAGATACAAAATACACTCACTTTTTCAACATTCTGCCCCATTTATCAGCAAAACTTATTTTCTGGTTTTTTACACACAGACCGGTTTTTGGAGGACTTATAGGCATCATATTGGAAAAATTTAAGTTTTTCCAGAAATTAGACAGTCATAGCTTTCCAACGAGCTATCATGAGCCTCGTTTCGACATCGGGAGAGAGCGCAAAGTTATGAGCAAGTGGGGGATACTGAGTATTATTTTTTGAGTATTTTTTGAGTATTTTTGTAAAAATTGAACCTTTCAAAACTGAATTTTCCTCATGTGCGTTTAGCTATTTTTGTACATGATAAATTATGAAAAGTCAATTTAATTCCCTCTTTTAGCATTTTTTAGATATTTTATGAGATATTTTGTGCCTTGGGCTTTGCAAAGCTTCAAGGACAAGTTTAGATATTTTGAATAGGCCAATGAGAGTGCAAATTGAACTAAGAGGTTTTCCTCACTTGAGCCTATATATTCCAAAGAATTTCAATGTAAACAAGGCTGAAATTGATGATAGAAGCAATATATGGTCATATAAGCTTTGGAAGAAATACTTGTCTCATGCTCTTTGATAGTCTCTTGGATGTTCTTGGATGATGAAAGAGGATTGTTGTTGGACTCCATGACTTGGTAGAATGGTATAGTGTCTCTTTCTTTGTTTTGTTTTCTAGTTTTCATTCATAAATCCATGTTTCTTGCTTGCTATAGATCAGTAGAGAACAAATTTGAGACATGCCCTTGGAGGCACCTCAAATTTCCTGTTTCTTCATAGCTTCCATGTTTTCTTCTTCCTTAGTCACATTAAACAATTCTTGATTGCTCTTTAATAACTTAAGGATATTTTTGCTTATTTCATTCATGGTTTTATGCATGTTAAGTATGATTTATGGTACACCCTACTTACCAATAACTAGCCATAGCTCCATCCATGAAATCTCTCTTTGACTGATTAGATTGTCATTTGTTGAACCAAGGGGGTCTTGTTCCGATCTTGCCCTTTGCCTAAGACTATGCAATCTTGTTTTCAAAGTGCCCAATAACTTGAAGTACTATGTTTAGGCGTTCCGGCATAGTGGTTTGAGTTGTTTTTACTGTCTTAAGTGCCTTTAACGTCGTAAGCCATTTCCCAAAGTTAGAAGTTATATATCTCTATGCATGGCTGAATATTTATTTCTATGTATTGATTAGCTTATAGTTACATTTCTCATGATTAATGGTTTTCCCTACCATGTTCATATCGGATATTGAACTAGTTATGGTTGAAACTCTTTGTTGTTCACAAAATTGATGTCCATTTACTCCATTTTGCCCAAAGATCCTTTCTACCTTGAATCAAATCGACCCTTCAACAGCCTTGTATCACCGTCTGATAGCTTTCTTGACCTTTTCGACCCCATAGCCCGGTTGATCTGACATATTTTTACATATCTTATATCTTTGATCAGTTTCGTCCCTCATAACTTAAAAAACCAAAACCAAAAAACTTACTTCATAACTAGCCTAAAATCAGAACACAATAAGCAAACACACATATATCCCTTACGCATATAGAGAGAGCCCTCTCTGAGTCCAGGAAGGCTAGGTCCTTGGGCTCCAAAGCTTGGTTTGATGTTCTGTGTCATTTGGCTTGCCAATCAGCCAAATCACAGGACCCTAACATAATGGCGATCACGGTGGGACTTTGAGTTAAAACATCCTAGGTATCCCTTAGGAACTCTCAAAATCTCAGTCAAACTTAGAAGAGTAGAATGTGGTTGTCTCACCATCCTAGCAAAATGATGACTCAGCTGTAGGACACTCTTACAAACCTTAGGACTACATAAAAACTCAGAAAAACCCCAAAAACTCCCTTAGATTGGTTTTTGTTAGTACTGGTGGTGGACCATACACATATACCTCAAAACAACTAAAAATCCACCTGGCGACTTCACTAGCCTCCAGTAGGCCTTACTACTTTACTACATTTTAGAACACTATCCGATCGACCTATCCCACCGCTCCCTAACATAATGGCGATCACGGTGGGACTCTGAGTAAAAAACAAACTTAGATTCCATAAACATTCCAATAGCCTTAAGAATACTATCTGATTGAATTATCCCACCGCTCACTAACATAGTGGCGATCACAGTGGGACCTTTCGAGTTAGTGACAATCTAAGTACTCCTTAGTAACTCCCGAAGTCTCAATCAAACTTAGAAAACTTAAGTGTTGTTTGAAGAGTAGAAGCTAGCTCTTTCACCATCTTAGCAAAATGATGATTTAGTTATAGGAAACTCTTCCAAACCTCATAGGCACATAAAAACTCAGAAAACCCCAAAAAACATCCCCAGATTGGATTTTTCCCTATTTATTGGTGGTGGACCATAGCTACGTCTTCACAAAAACAACCAAGTTCCACCTGGAGACTCCACTAGCCTCCAATAGGCCTATTACTCCACTAGTCCTTATAAAATCTTCTGGGAATGCATTAAGAAATCCCAATCATGCTGATGGTGGAAAAGATAGTTCAAATCCTCCACCTGGAGACTCCACAACCTTCATTAGACAAAAAGACTCCACTGGTAGAGAACCTTAGACTGGTTGAAGAGACACAGTGACCCTATCTGACTAACAAAGATGAATCCAAGGACAAAAAGGAGATATGCTCCGATGAGCAGAGAACATATCCCTGGATTCCCACACCAAATGCCTAAAGACATAAATTGGATAGGAAACCTACCTATCTTTCAAGATGAAAAGGTTGATGACCCATTGTTGCACCTCATAAATTTTCATATACATGTATGGGGGTTTAAGGTTGAATGGCATGAGGACTGCCTCATGAAAATGTTCATGGGTGCATTAGAAGGAAAGGCAAGAGAATGGTATGAAGGCATAGAACCTGGCATCTTGTTTTCTTTGAGGGATTTCCACAAATTTTTTTGTAAACACTATATAGGGAATTTTCCATCTCTATCATTGGCCGAAAATTGTTGTGATCAATTTAAAAACCTCATACAACACCTTATAAGCATTGATGAAAACTTAGGAAATTGGCATCCTGAGGATTTTTTAGAGGAGATCCATAATTTTATTACCCAAACTAACCATCAAGATGACCAAGAAGAGTTGATCCACAAGAGCTCTTTGAAAAGGTTGAAACATATAACAATCCATCTGCCCTTCCTTGTAAAATACAAGAGGACATTCAGCCACAAGATCAACTTCCACAAAAAATGGAAAGAAATTGTTGCCCAATCCAAAGAAAATAGAAAATACCGCCTCCTTTAACTAAAGAAGAAATAGATCAACTTATAAACATGCAGACAACCTCTGAAACTTCATATAACTAGAACTTCTCTGATCTTTCTCATGTTAATCTTGCATATCATAAGTCAAAAAATAGATTTGTAAATAAATTTGAAGAAAAGCAATCTGATGGTCCAATATGCATGGCTGGTGACATTACTTATGTTAACAATTCTCCAAGGTTTGATCAATATGTTGATGTTTATGATTTCCAAACAGAAGCTAACTTTGAAAAATACTCAGTTTTTGATTTTTGGGAGGAAGCTCAGTTTCATAAACTTGAGAAAAGTGAGCAGCCATTACAGGTCATCTATGACATTGATGAAGAGAGCCTTGAGATTTCAGAAGTAAGTGAAGAGTCTTAGACTCTTTGCTCTACTTCACTTCAGTCCGTCAGAGATAACATTCACATAATTGGAAATCAACAGTTTTTTAGCTTTGATGATGAGGTTGAGGAGGATGATGAAATTCTCGAGCATGTTGTAAATGAGAAGCCTTTTCTTGAAATGGTTGAGGAAATCATTTTGGACATGGAATCTTCCTTAACTCCAGATTTTCAGCCACCAAGTTCCATTGAGTTACAAATTGTAGATGAAGAAATAGAGGTTGATAAACACATGAGAGTTGTCACACTATCCTTTCAAGATAATTTACTGTCAAAGTGTATCCATGCTCATCAACTGGATGACCTTCACACAGTTTTCAGTCCACTTAATCAGAACACATTAGCTTGGAAAGAAAGCTACACTGCAATATGTGATGAGTCTGACAGTTCAAGTGATCATAAGCAAGGGGAAGAATTGTTTTACCAAGGAAGTCCCAAATATAGCCAAGTGGAAGAAAGAGTAGTCCTGAATGAAGCCTATATATCAAAACCTCTAGATCAGGTATTATTCCAAGATCCATTTGTTCTTTTCCTCGAGAAATCTGAAGGAGTAGTGGGTTCTATCATAAACAAGTTGCTACCAAGAATGAGAAAAAACTTAAGCACTACTGTCCGAAAACAAGCCAAATGGGAGTGGCCTTTTCATTACTTCAGCATCATGAAAGAACTAAACCAAGATCAACCATGCAATCATCTACTTGACTGGCTATATTGGAAAGAAGAGTTCACCAAATGAATGTATATTGTGTATAGATTAGATTAGGATAGATAGATAGCGGTAGAAAATAGGCTTAGCCTTGTGAGCATCTTTTCAGTTCTAGATTGTTTGAAGAAAAAGTGAAAAAGCAGAAAATACAAAAAAAGTAAAAGGTAGAAAAAGAGGGCAGTTGAAAAATAGAAAAAGGCCCCATGTTCCAAAAAATAGTCATTCAGAAAGCGCGCAAGTATAAATGCCGCTACTAGTACTCAAATGTCTTGTTCAGTTATCTAGCCTAATCATAGCTGAACATGTTTAAATTTATTTGCTGATAAGTTAGTGAGTGAAAAATATGGTCAAAATTGTGTAAGCTTGACTTATCAAAGAGAGTAGATTAGGAAAAGATACTGGTTCCAAACGCCCAAAACAAAACCAAAGAGGGAAGCGGGGATGAAAAACAAATTGTGCATTTTAGCCCTGTTTTTCCTAGTTTCCGTTTTATGCAAAATAATATTTGTGTGCAGCTTGTCTTTCATGCCACAAATACATGACAAATCAAATTTTCCAATCCTGATTTGATCATCTTTTCAATTTCTTGTTTTAGATTAGAGAACAAAATCCTGTCAAAACAACTTAATCTTGACAGTTGATCTAGCATAGGTAGAGAAATGAAGGAGTTCATCAGTTTAATCTGAAGTCCCGGTAGATATAAGTGTAGAATTAGATAGGTTCATTTTCCAAAAAGAAAAAATATATATTGTCAAAAGTGTAGCTAGTCCAAATGCACCCAAAGGAAGAAAAAATGTTAGGAAAGATAGTGGGGTAGGAAGAAATATCATTGATGCTAATCATGTTGTCATTTTTCAGAAGTAGCATAAAGGAAGAATGAAATTTTCACCAATGGGTAAGGCACTGGTCTTCATAAGCCAAAGATCTGAAATTCTGGACACCTCCTGAAAAGGAGCTGCCCTCCCCAAATGGAGCCACTGTTAGTCATCAGTATTTTTCACTTGTTGGTGATGACTAGTTGTAACAGCCAAGTTTTCTAGCAGCTGATCTAAAATTTTTCAAATTTGCCAGCTGGAAAACATCCATAAAATTTTTTTGCCCTCTTACCTTTCAGTCCTCCCTTGAGAAGATGAAACCTCATTATCAAATCCTATCTAGCCTCAGCCATACTAGTCTGCCCATAGGCTCTAAAGAAACAATCCAAATCTGTCCAAAAAGTCTCCCCTAAGTTAAGAAGTGGTGCTTTAGGCATTTCTCCCTTGGCGAATTATCCTAAAGCCAAAGAACCTCCATCTGCTATAGAACAGTCATAACAGACCTCCTCATTCTACAAATAAAGTTGGTTACAACCCTAGGTCGCGCTACTAATACACCCTCAAGTCTCAGAAATTCATGTACCATAAGTCAAACTGATTCTAGGTGTTTTTACAATGTTTTAAATGGATCTTTCAAGGACAGAAGCCTACCAGCATCTTAGAAGACGACTTTTGGCTCCACATGAGAAGACAACTACTTCTCAATGTGATCTTGAGCCTGGGATGCAGCCACAGAGTAGAGAGTTTTTCATTAAGCTCTTGTAATCACATTCAAAGCTTGAAAGGATAGTGAAGGGAAAAATAACACTGTTAAAGGGCTGATGATATGACATAACTAAAAACCTCCTTCATTTATAAGCAGAGGGTTTGAAGACTGAAGAACCTCCTTCATTTCACAAGAAGAGGGTTGAAGACTAAGAGTGCCTCCTTCATATATAAGCAGAGGGCCAAATGAAAGGTTTGTTGTTAAGTTTTTCACTAACTGTGAAGACAAACTTTGAAGTACAGTGAGACAACAACTGAAGGTCTCTGCATGAAAATGATGATTAAAGGCAGAGGTAAAGCAGTAGGCTTTAAAGTTGGTTTGCATGAGTTTCATTATTATTTGAGTTACAATGTGAAGCTAGTAGGTTCATCATCATTGAAGAAAGATTGTTAATCAGATGGCCAAAAGAGTCAAGAGTCTTGGTCTCAAAAGGACCTCTGCCATCACGTTCAAAAAGAAACCAGGCATTTGTCAAAGAAGGCCTCCTTCATAAGCAAAGTAAAGGAGCTCATCATGGTTTAAGGATAAAAAGCAATCATGGCATATGGAAAAAACTCTAAAGAGGCCGCTCTCAAAAAGAGATGAAATAAATGAAAACCCAGGCTTCTTGCAGACCTCCTTCACAGAAGAACTAAAGGGCAGCTTCCCTTATTTACTTATTCAGCTCTAGTGCATCATTACTTGTTGATTTTTACCCACAGTCAAAGAAGAAACTCAGAGCATCACCTGCCAGCTAAATTAGCTTCACAAATAGGCATGACCACCTCCAAAGCATCAGGAGCAAACACTGCAAGTTTAGGTGTCAAAAGGGTGAAGTTATCTCTCTCATAGTATCAAAGAAAATCTCACTTAACACAAGGTCTCTCTACAAGAATCCTTTTTCAAATAAGAAAAAACAAATAGGTGATGATGATTTTCAGAGTTTTTCTCTCTATATTTATAAAGAATTTTTCCAACTAATCAATAGTGACAGAATATGAGCCATGGTGGCTCAGAGCAGGAATTTTTTCCACAGCACAGATATCAGAAAAGGATGACAACCTTTCTTTCCTAAATAAGAATCAATGAAATTTTTTTATAATTTCTTGAAGAAATTTGTTTTACTTCAAAAAAAGGGGTGAGGCTCACAAAGGAAATGATCATTTGCCACTATAAGTTCTGTTTGAACAAAAGGGAGTCTCACTTGTGTTTTGGAAAGGGTAGGAGCTTCAGGTTTTGGTTTCAACCCAAAGGCCTTTTCAAACATTTTCGAAACCTTAATCAAACACTTCATAGGGTTTTTGATTCTCTTTTAAAATACAAGGGTAGTTTGACCGTTGCAAGCTCATTTAAATTTCTCCATACACGAAGCAAACTCCCCTTTGCTGGTCAACCGGGTCAAAGAAGGAAGTGTTGGGAAATTTCATCAATTTTTTCGGGCTTAAGGACCGTGCGGCGTGCCTGTACACCTGCGCGGTGCGCTCAGGCACACTTTTTACACAGGAATACAAAGCCGCACGACGCACCTGTAGGAGCACGCGACGCACCTGTAGGAGCGCGCGGCACGCCTGTAGGCATTGGTCACGTCGGCCCGATAGTGACTCGACAGCCCCAGTTTGCGCAACGTTTTCCACAGAAAACACGCCACACACACTTTAATTGGTCCAAATGCCCTCAAAAGAAATCTGGAAGTTGCTCAAGCTTGTCTACAAGGTCTGCCATCCATTTTTAAAGGTATTCTTGTTTCCTTACTCGCCATGATCAAGCTGCTAAGTGGTGTTTAAAACAATGAAATTCTTGGTGAAAGGAAAGGTGATTTGTGAGTATTTCTATGAAATGTGTTACAGTGGCAAGGAGGGTTGGTTTTTTCTGTTTAAAACTCAAAAATTTGTTGTGGTGTTGACTGCCCAAGATCGACATAATAGTAGCATTGTGTTTGTATTAATGCCTAAAGGCTTGGATACTCCCCTCAATACAGTGCTAAAAGCAAAAACCAGATAGCCAAGTTATACCCAACAGTAGAAGTTTGTCAAACTATTGAAAGTACCCTAACTGTGATAGGGAAAAGTAAACCTTGGTCAGCTCAGTGCATGGTGAAAACATTGTTAAGTGGAGGGCACTGTTTAAAGGTAGAAAACCTAGTATTTAAACAAATGAGACAGTGGGTCTATTGTCAAACAACAGTAATCATGGTATAAGGTTTGTTTTTTTTATTTCAAAAGTCATCTCTATGGGGTAAAAAGGGAAAAAAACCACTGTTGCCTCCTTTGATCTATAAAGCAGACTTTAGTGAGTGGAGCTACCATTGCATTTGGAGGTGTTTGTGAAAACTAGGTATGAGAAACAGTGAAGTATAAAGAGGGTATGTTGATGGTGAGGAGTTTTGCTGTTTGACTGCTACAGGTTTTTTTGTGCTCACATCAAAAACACCAAAGGCTCTATGACCTTATCCAAGCTCAGAAAATCAGTTGACTGTGTTTTTTTTTTTTAAATTGACTGTGTGATTATTCTTAAAATTGTTTGTTGATTGACATACAAAGAGAAAGAACAATGTTTTTGAAGCAGCAGGGACTTAATAGCAAAGAAAACATTTTACACAACATTTGAGGAAGATTTTCCTTGATCAAACAGTAATTTCAAAAGGGCAATGTTTGAGGGGGAAGATTCTTTGTGCCAAAAACAAAATGAAACTTTGTTTTCTAAAAACCACAAATAGATCTTGACAAAGGATTCTTTGCTCAAACATAGTGCTCAAAGAAGTGATTTTGTTTTTTTAAAAAGAAGGTTGTTTATCAACTAAGGAAGAAGAAAAGTGATGGTATTCATGAAGAACATAACATTCTTCAAAGAGACACTAATGATGGGAATCATGACAGCCCTCAAACAAGCACTGATGAGGGCAAGAAAACAAAAACATAGAGCATGAAGGACACTCTCCAAAGCATGTGCTAGCTGCCTCTCCTAGGCAAGGGGCCATGATTTCTTCACCAAAGCTAGAATGCCAAACAACAAAGAAGAAAACCAAGAAAAGCTCAAAACTGCCCAAAGAGGGTGCTCGGTGAGAAGAAGGAGAAAGACACCTCTAGGCTTGGAATTTTGGCCCGCGTTTCTAGACATGTTTCTAAAAACCCTTGAGGGACTTGCTCACCAAAATTGAGCGAATTTTGACAGGATCTTGTTTTTTGACATTTTTGGGCCTAATTGCATAAAATCATGGGCGCCGCCATTTTGGTTTGGAGCATCCTCAACTCTTGAGAGTGGTACCATTGGATGCATTAAATTTAGGGGAATCTACTCAGAAATTTTCAGAGCATTTGAAGCTATTTTGGCCCCCCAAAGATACAAAAAACACTCACTTTTTCAACATTATGCCCTGTTTATCAGCAAAACTTATTTTCTATTTTTTTACACTCAGGCATGTTTTTGGAGGCCTTCCAGGCATTATATTGGGAAAATTCAAGTTTTTCTAGAAATTAGACACTCATAGCTTTCCAACGAGCTATCATGGGCTCGTTTCGACATCGGGAAGGCTGCCAAAAGTTGCCGACAAGTCAGGGGACCTTCTGCTGATGTATTTTTTGAGTATTTTTGTAAAAATTGAACCTTTCAAAACTGATCTTTCCTCATGTGCGTTTAGCTATTTTTGTACATGATGAGTTATGAAGAGTCAATATATTTCCCTTTTTAAGCAATTTTTGAGATATTTATTAGATATTTTGTGCCTTGGGCTTTGCAAAGCCTCAAGGACAAGTTTAGATATTTATTTTGAACCAATGGCTAGCTAGTTGCCTTGGTTGGTTTTCCTCCTCTTTGGCCTATATATTCCAAAGGCTTTCAATGTAAACAAGGCTGAACTTGATGATAGAAGCAATATATGGTCATATAAGCTTTAGAAGAAATACTTGTCTCATGCTTTTGGATAGTCTCTTGGATGTTCTTGGATGATGAAAGATGATTGTTGTTGGATTCCATGACTTGGTAGAATGGTATAGTGTCTCTTTCTTTGTTTTGTTTTCTAGTTTTCATTCATTAATCCATGTTTCTTGCTTGCTATAGATCAGTAGAGAACAAATTTGAGACATTCCCTTGGAGGCACCTCAAATTTCCTGTTTCTTCATAGCTTCCATGTTTTCTTCTTCCTTAGTCACATTAAGGAATTCTTGATTTCTCTTTAATAACTTAAGGATATTGTTGCTTATTTCATTCATGATTTTATGCATGTTAAGTATGATTTATGGTACACCCTGCTTACCAATGGCTAGCCATAGCTTCATCCCGCAGAAATTTGTGCATGGTGATTAGTTAGTTTGTTGAACCAAGGAGGTCTTGTTCCGATCTTGCCCTTTGCCTGAGACTATGAAATATTGTTTTCAAAATTCCCAATAACTTGAAGTACTATGTTTAGGCATTCCAGCATAGTGATTTGAGTTGTTTGTCTCTCTTAAGTGTATTTCCCCAAAGACTGATAGTCATTTCCCAAAGTTAGAGAGTTATATATCTCTATGCATGGCTTGAATGTTTATTTATATGTATTGATTAGCTTATAGTTCCATTTCTCATGATTAATGGTTTTCCCTACCATGTTTATGTCAGCTATTAAACTAGTTATCCTTGAAATCCTTTGTTGTTCCCAAACTTGATGTCCATTTTATTCCATTTTCCCCAAAGATCCTTTCTACCTCGAATCAAATCGTCCCGTCAATAGCCTTGTATCACCGTCTGATAGCTTTCTAGACCTTTTCAAACCCATAGCCCAGTTGATTTGACATATTTTTACCTATCTTACATCTGCGACACTCTCTGAGTCCAAGAAGGCTAGGTCCTTGGGCTCCAAAGATTGGTTTGATGTTACACTGTCATTTGGATTGCCAATTAGCCAAATCACGGGACCCTAACAGGTAGAGGAAAATTTACATATTGTAATGATCCCTTACAGGTTTCATTTTATTACAACATTGCCACTACTGTCTTCTGGCAATGTTGATTATGTAGAATTGCCTCAGGTCAAACCCTCTATTTTGGAAATAGAAAAAGATTTTGATGGCATTCATTTAAATGATATTGCTATCTGTATTATAAGTGAGGTTTTCATAAGAGTTATTATGGTTGACAAGGTTTCAGATCATGATGATTTCTTTTTACTTGGTGGGAATTTGTCAAGCCTGCATTGTGTTTACTAAGAGCGTTGGAAAGAGGTGCCTGGCGGGCGAATTCGTGGGAGGAGGACATCCACTTTGGCACATTTTTTAGATAGGAATAAATTGGAAATTAGTTAAGCGACAGTCAATCATTTGAGGAAATGCATTGTAAAAATGGAAATTTTTTAGAGAAAGGGTAAACATATCACTGCAAATCCACAGTGTAAACCGGGAACCCAAGCCATCGTAGGAAAAGAAAGTTTTAGTGTAGGGAGCGCACATTTAAATTAAAATGGCGAAACTGGCTTGTTTATTCTCATGTCCTTGCAGTCTTATAGCTCTATCGGCACCTCTTTCTGTGTGACATTCCAAAAATTTAGCCTCCAAGCTAAATGGAATATTATAGTTGTTTTATCATTAGGTTGGTAAATACATGGGTGGGGAGGCCCATAAGTCTCTTGAGTAGAAATAAAAACACTCCTAATGAGAAAGGAGGAAGAATAAGAAACTGGATTAAGCATCTTTGGGTGTGAGTAGGGGCTGGATCATGTTGATTCAGTCAAATTTGACCAAGTCAACAATGTTGTCTAGATACATTGTATCTCCTTGATGAACAACGCAGTTTTAGTGGAGGACAACTTGCATGAGCTTGGTGGAAAACATGGATGGGACACAATGTGGAGAGGCTCTCATGCTATATATGGAGGTGATAGCAACCATTGTTATTAATGTTTTTATTATCATTTTCTATTGGTCTTTTTTAGACTTTGCTTCATCTTGCTGTTTAGCAGGGTTGCAGTGCTGTTTAGCACAAGGATGTTCCTGGTCGGGAATCCCTACCTCATCCTTAGGGAAGGAGAGGTTATTTGGGCTACATTCCTCATTCCAAGATTTTGGCCAAGCTACCTCCTTCAGCTACAACACAGTTTTTGTTTAGAGCTGGGTTGTGTTGCATGGTGCAACAAAGGAGGATCTCTTAGAGTCATTTCTGGGCTTGTTCTTCAGTGAAGAGGTTGTCTATTCATTGGAGGATCAGAAAGGAGGACTCCCAGGAATATTTTGACATATTTGGCACTAGGCCAATAATTTGATATCCCTGATAGTGCATTTTCCATCCTGAACTGCGTTATTTTTGGAGGCAATTGCTGGGAGGGTTCATTGAGCTCATCAGGAGGGTCTATTTCTGAGTAGAGGGATCAACCTTCTAGTTCGAAATACCATTGGAGGAGGACATCATTATTTCAGATTTTTCATAGCCTCATCTCATATCAGATCCAATTTGCAGTGGCATATTAACCCCAGGGTTATTTTTCACATTGTATGTTTCTTGGTATTTCTAGCAATCCTTTCCGGGTTGGCTAGAAATCTTGTATTAGAGCCCACATCTTCATTGCCTGGAATTTATTTTGTTTATGTTAGCCAAATTCCATTTTTATATGTATTCAGTAGTAGCTACACTATTATAGACAACACTGTCACTGCTCTCATATATTCTTATATTCAGCTACACCAATTTTCAGAAAGGGAGGCCATTAGAGTAGCAGCGCTTCACCTCAAAGGTATGGCCCATAATTGGCGATTTAATAGTTCTTATTCATCTTATCATGCAAATAAAAACACTTATGTTGGGTTCACTAAGGAATTGGTGAAAATATTTGACATTAAACATTGTAAAACATCTCTTGTGGAACCCAAAAACTTAAAACCTTTGCATGAGTTGGAGAGATCTATCTTACCAAATCCACTCCATATTTCGGATGAAGGTCATGCATGGTACCTTGCCAAGGGCAAGATCCCCACCTTTTGAGGAACCCTCTTCTATTGGTGAAGACATGGAGAAAACTCCTTCAAGGGAAGACCAAGATCAAGGGTATCTCATTGATGATGAGTGATCTGAAATGTGAGAACAAAATATTTCTTATACAGAGATAGACAGTAGGGGCTTTTACTGGTTATTTCACCTTTACTAGAAAGGATGAAACCAGAAGCTTCTAGCCCTCTTACTGGCTCTGCCTAAAGAAATATGAAGTAAACACTAAATCGATCTGGCAATGAAAGTATTTGTTTATGTTTACAAAGTATTCATTAACCAAATTTTATGTGTGAATAAGCAATTTCAAGTATTCTGCAATGGAAGTAATGTGGTTTGAAGTGAAACAAATGAGTTTTGATCACTGTATAAGTCTCATTGTGAAAAGTGGACTTATTAAAAATTACTGTTTAATGTAGTAAACTCTGAAAAATAGCAGTAAAAATGCACAGCATAACAGTAAGCATTTGTTTAAGAAGTTCACACCTCTCTTGGGCTACCTTTGCTGGGTCCAAAAGCCTCCAAATATGCTTTTCCCTCTTTCATTAATGCTCAAAATAAGTATTACACTGTGAAGAAAGCCAAAAAAGGCTAAAATAGATGCAAATTCAGAAACAAAGTGCTGGAAACAGTAAAAATTGACTATTCATTCACCTCAAATGGATGAGTATAGTCCAAAACAGCGGATCATTCACCTAGCCCTGGTGGCTCCACAAGAAAATTCGCTGATAAAATCACTGAAAGAGTGCCCTAATGGCTCTGAAACCTATTCCAACAACTTCAGAATGCTTCAATACCCCCAAATCAAAAAAAAAATCGCTTCAAAAGGACTTCCCTTGCCAAAGTTACAAGTTTTTGCCCAGTTAGGGCTAGGAAAGCTTCTCCAAATCTGGTGGAACTCCAGTTAAGCCTGCCAAATTAGGAAAGGTGCCATATTTGGCATGCCACCGAAATTACCGCCAAAATGAGGGGGGGGGGGGGGGGGGGGGGCTAACGCATAGCACCACGTGACTGTACCGAACGAAATACATTGAATAACATTGAGTTAAATGCAGAATTGGATAAGGTTTGAAACATAAGTTTTAATGTGTTCCGCACTGGGTGCAGGTCCACAAGACCACGACCCAAACAATGCACGCCGAAAAGGATAGGCCTTTGGTTCCAGTCTAAGGTCACATGCTGAGGGGCTGGCCCCTTTACGGCCCCACCCAAACGAACAGTAAGGTTTAAATAAAAGTGGGCGCTAACACACATTAAGAACCACAGGCGTGCCCCGACGGTTGGGCCGCCCGCCTTTGTTCGCCGCGACCCGGGGTCGAACCCTGTTGCGAACAAAAAAAATTTTACAACCACATTTTGTTTGAACTTGGGGCCACGTGGCGGCCTTCGGGTTGGCCACGTGGCGCCCTTTGATTGGTCGCCTGCGAAATATTCCACAGAATATTCTGTGGAATATTATTTTTTTAATAATTTTTTTTTTGGTAAAGTCCATTTGGCCATTTTTTTTACTGAAATTGGCAAAATTCAATGTTGAATAACTTTCTCATACAGCGTCGGTTTTTAGTGCCGTTCGCGTCTACAGGATCATTTTCTGAGCTCTTTCCAGTTGTTCTGGTTTGGACCAATTCTGAGCAACTACATTTTTGAGCATTTTTCCACAAGAGACTTGATCTCCTAATCACACCTCCCAAATGGGAAGCTTTTGGACCCCAAAAGCTCTCTGATTAGTGAAACTAATAATGTGGAGACTGATTCTCCACTCTTCCACCCTTGAATAACTGAAATCTACCTGATTTCATCAAATGGAGCTTTTGAGAAAGTGATAAACTGTCTCTGGAATCAACTGATTGACCATTGCTAAGATTGACAGAGTCATGATGCAAATTATTAAAATTTGCAGAAAAGCAATTGTAATTTGCAGAAAACAAACTTTTTCTACACTGATCAAACTTCCCAGAAGACTTAAAATAAGGTTTGTTGTGCTCAACTTAGTGTTCCTAAATTGAGGTCATAAATTATCAACCAGGGTTAGTAAACTGCTGAAGTGAGGTGCACTATATGTGCCAAGGTATCTGTTTCTCACTACGTTGTGTTTAGTGTTTTTATGATGTTTTTGGTTTTGTGGTTTTATGTTAAGAAGGAAAAGAACTAAATGTTTGAAAAAGAACAATTGTTGGTCACACTAAAAATAGAGCAAAACCTATACTAAAGAACAAAAAATGCAAAGTTTGATAATGACTCATAGCAAGAAAATAAATCACAACATGGACTCAATCTCTCATAACATAAACTCATCCAATTCATCCATTAGAAATATGTTGGAATAGCTTGAGAAAAGGACAAGTTTAGTGCAAATGAGGTTCTCCTAAGCAAACAACCATCTTACAATATTACAAAAATCTCATCCATGGCTAAAAGTTTATTAGAACATAATTGGAAAAATATTATTTTTAGCACAATAAGATTTCTACTCTGAATTAACTTGTAATGCGAAGGTTAATCCATTCTGCAGCTCCATTTTTCACTACTAAGCCTTATTCGAAAGTTAGAGATTTTCTAAAATAGTTTTTGGGAAAAAGGCTTATTTGTGAAATTGCAAAAGATTGTAGAACAATCAAGGCCTTAAATTGATATCACTAATTCATTCCTGTCCATATGATGATGCATTGATAGAAAGTCAGAACAAGATTAGTTTGTAAACAATTAAGGCCGTGAACTCCAATTTTGACAGTTAACACAACTTAAAGAACAATGGATAACACTGAACTAGAATGCAATTGATCAAACTTGAAACACAGTGATCACAACTAAACTAAAATGATGTTAGCCTAACTTTGAAATACAGTGAACTGGAACTGAACTATAATGTCACTAATCTAACTTAAAGTACAGTGAACAGAGTTAAACTAGAGTGCCATTATCAAACTTGAAACACAGTGACTGAATTAAACTAGAGTGACATCTACCTCCGGAGTATTTCAACTGAACTAAAATGAAACTAATTCTATGAAATGTTTCAGCTCTGTCTCATTCGGAGTTAGCGTTTTTTTGGAATAATTTATAGAATAGGACTAGCTGCAACATGTTACATAAATGAGCATAAAAGCATAAATTTCAACAAAACACAACAAAGCTCTAAAACACCACAACTATGTCTCACCCAGGGTTGGTGATATTTTGGAAGAGTTTATAAGAACAAGACTAGCTGTAACAACTGATGTAATTGAGCATAAAATCATAAAGTTCAGAGAAATGCAACTAACTCCTAAAATGCTACAGTTATATCCCATCCAATGTTAGTGGTATTTTGGAAGAGTTTGTAAGGATAAGACTAACTGTGGCATCCACTACAAGTAAGCATAAAAACACAAAGTTCAGAAAATTGATTAAACTAGGAATGAAACAAGGCTAAGTTACTTATCTAAACCATATGAAAAAAGCCTCTCAGGTAGCAGGGGCCCTCTACCACCAGATTAGCACGCAAATCTACTCAAGATTGACTCAGCTCTTGCAATAAAGTGATGCTTCTTTCATTAAAGAAGAAATTCTTCAAAACAGAGTATTTACGGTCTTCTGAGATCTAGCAATAAAACATAAATCTAACTAGCTGTTTCTCGGTCTCCTGAGCCATACTTATAACAAAATTACATAACTGTCTTTGAGATAAAATAGGAATAATTGTCTTTCCCAACTAAAATCAAACTAGGACTTTGGTGGTGGCCTCGTACTATGATTAGGGACATCTGTACAGTCCTTTTCCTATTAGAAGTCTGTCTCCTAGTTTTGGTTTCCCACGTGCATAACCACCTGTAGACTCGAGCTCAGACTTCGTGGAGAGCAAGAAATGATGGGGGAGTGATGTGGAATACGACCATATGTGTTTTTCCTTGAGGCGACACCTGGAACCTGCGTAAACATGAAGATAGCTGCAGAATAGGCAACTAGCTACAGAATGACTGCGTTCTGTAGCCGAATCTAGTCAAAAATTGCTACAATAACAAAATCATGAAAACATAGCAAGTTAGTCATTATATACATTCTTAAAGTAATCCTAATCAATCCTATTGATCATTTAAGCCTGTAGTTGATGAGGGACAAAGAAAATGAAGTGAAATGTGGTGGAAAAGAAGGACATCTTTGGGGCTCAACAAGGTTCACCTTGCAAACTGTTCCCATGGCGAATTTGACCATTCTGAAACCAATTTTTTCCCATGCTGAATTGTGTGTCCTCCTTGCTTGCACTACTTTGCTTAGACACTTCATTCACTACATTGGCTGACCCAAAAGGTAATTTGCGCAACATAACATCATCTTCTTTCAAATACAAACTGTTATTAAACTGAGACAAATCATTAGCAACATCATAAAAAGGCGAATGCTCAAAATCTGGTCATTTCAACAATAACAAAGTTAGACTTTGACTTGCATTAACCAGTCTTTTCAATTGACTTGCATGGAGTAAAGAAGATTCCAGCTTCTTCTTGTGAGCTCTCACAATGTACTCTTTACCATCTTTGAACAAGTGATACTTGTTTTCATGGCGATGAAAGATGGCCTTCCTGTCAAATAAGTAAGGACTTCCCAAAACAATACCTAAGATATCAAGCGGCACCACATCAAGTTCCACTGTGTCAATAAAGTGTGCAGTTATTACAAAGCGCAATATGCACTTCCTTGAGACTTGCAAATTGGCATCCTTGCATATCCACCCAAGTGGATAAGGCTTCGGATGTGGAATGGTCTCAAGTTTAAGCTGCTTGACCAAGTCTTCAGATATAAGATTAGCTTGTGACCCACTATCAAACAATGTGTCAATTTTGGTATGTTTTGAAATTAACCTCACATGGAAGAGCTCTATCCTCCTCTTTTCTTCATGAGTATATTTGTGACAATTCAAAGAGCTAGAATTGGGAGTTGTGTCTTGCACCACTTCTTTCCCCTTAATGTTCTTTAAAACCATAGCTATGCTTTTTGTCTCATCTCCTGAGTCTGACCCTAAGTCTTGCTCAACTGTTGCTACAGTTTTCTCCTTTTCTTTGGTCTTGTTTTTGTTCTTGTATTTTTTTGGTTTCAGTTCAGGATGAAGCTTCCAACAATGATCTTCATCATGACTTGTCTTTGAAAAGTTCTTGCAAAAGAACTTTCCTTTTTCTTTTCTTGAATTTGCAACTCTCTTCTTTCCTTTTTTTTTGAAATTACTATCCTCATCAAAAGTATTATTTCCTCTAGCTTCTAAATGTGTAGCCTGCACACAGACTTCATCTAAGCTGGTAGGATTGAACATTAGAATAGTATGTTGTAGGTAATTGTGCAAACCTCCTATGTATTTCAACAAGGTGTTTTGACTTTGTAAGTCTACTCCAAGTAGAAGTGCTCTCCTAAACTCTTGGGTATAATCTTGCACATTTTGACCGTTAAGTTGCCTAAAATTTTGCCAATTCATAATTGCTTTCTAAATATGAGCAAGAGGATAAAACTGTTTCTTAATAGCAGTAATAAACTCATTCCAAGTTAGAGTTATCTTACCATGCTTTTTAATCTCCTCTCTGGTCTTGGCTTCCCACCAAACCAAAGCTGCTCCATCCATTCTCAAAGAGGCTAATTGGATTTTTGTGTCATCATCATGCAAATTCTGAATTCTTAGATAGACTTCCAACTGTCTAATCCAGTTATCCAATTTTTCTGCATTCACATCACCATTAAACATCGGCAACTCAAACTTCACATCAAGCTTTAACAAAGGATTTCTAAGAGATGTTTTTGTTTTGTGTGACTGATTAACAGAAGTTGAAGAGTATGATGTGGAGGAAGAGGATGAAGATGGAGATGAAGGATAACCATTTCCTCCATTCCCTTTCTTAGACTCATCCTTGTCTTTCTTCCCTCCTGAAGAATCTCCTTCTTCTCTTTTGTTTCTAGACCCTTCTCCAGCAATCCTATCATTTCTCTCCTGGTATAGGATCCTAACCATCTCAGTCATGTCCAAGAAATATTTTCTAAACACTCTTTCTTCTTCCTTGGGATCCATTTCCTCGTGTACTTATTCTTGTCTGGAAGACATGTTTGTGGCTGATTCTAAAACTAATGAGGATGAAATGGAAGGTGGAGATACTGGCACCCTAGCCCTCCTTGGTTGAGGATTATCTTGTTCTCTAACCAATTGACCTTCCCCTCTTTTCAATTTCACCCTAGTAAGCATCAAATTTTGCAGAATAACACAATATTCTTGCACAAATTTCACAAAATCTTAAGCAAAACCTAGAGCTCTGATACCAATCTAATCTGAAATGTGTGAACAAAATATTTCTTATACAGAGATAGACAGTAGGGGCTTTTACTAGTTATTTCACCTTTACTAGAAAGGATGAAACCAGAAGCTTCTGGCCCTCTTACTGGCTCTGCCTAAGGAAATATGAAGTAAACACTAAATCAATCTGGCAATGAAAGTATTTGTTTATGTTTACAAAGTATTCATCAACCAAATTTTATGTGTGAATAAGAAAGTTCAAGTATTCTGCAATGGAAGTAATGTGGTTTGAAGTGAAACAAATGAGTTTTGATCACTGTATAAGTCTCATTGTGAAAAGTGGACTTATTAAAAATTACTGTTTAATGTAGTAAACTCTGGAAAATAGAAGCAAAAATGCACATCATAACAATAAGAATTTGTTTAAGAAGTTCACCCCTCTCTTGGGCTACCTCTGCTGGGTCCAAAAGCCTCCAAATAGGCTTTTCCCTCTTTCATTAATGCTCAAAATAAGTATTACACTGTGAAGAAAGCCACAAAAGGCTAAAATAGCTGCAAATTCAGAAACAAAGTGCTGGAAACAGTAAAAATTGACTATTCATTCACCTCAAATGGATGAGTATAGTCCAAAAAAGCTGATCATTCACCTAGCCCTGGTGGCTCCACAAGAAAAATCGCTGATAAAATCACTGATAGAGTGCCCTGATGGCTCTGCAACCTATTCCAACAGCTTCAGAATGCTTCAATACCCCCAAATCAAAAAAAAATTCGCTTCAAAAGGACTTCCCTCACCAAAGTTATCACCAGTACAAGTTTTTGCCCAGTTAGGGCTAGGAAAGCTTCACCAAATCTGGTGGAACTTCAGTTAAGCCCGCCAAATTAGGAAAGGCGCCATATTTGGCACGCCGCTGAAATTACCGCCAAAATGAGGGTGGGGGGGGGGGGGGGGGCTAACTCATAGCACCACGTGACCACACCGAACGGAATACATTGAATAACATTGAGTTGAATGCGGAATTGGATAAGGTTTGAAACATAAGTTTTAATGTGTTTCGCACTGGGCACGGGTCCATGGGACCACGACCCAAACAATGCGCGCTGAAGAGGATAGGCCTTTGGTTCTAGGCCAAGGTCACATGCTGAGGGGCTGGCCTGTAAGGGTTGGCCCCTTTATGGCCTCGCCCAAACGAACAATAAGGTTTAAATAAAAGTGGGTGCCAACACACATTAAAAACCACAGGCGTGACCCGACGGTTGGGCTGCCTGACTTTGTCCGCCCCGACCCGGGGTCGAACCCTGCCGCAAACAAAAAAATTTTTACAACCACATTTCGTTTGAACTTGGAGCCACGTGGTGCCCTTTGATGGGCCACCTGCAGAATATTCTATGGAATATTCCACAAAATATTCCTAGAATATTCTGTGGAATATTGTTTTTTTAATAATTTTTTTTTTTGTAAAGTCCATTTGGCTATTTTTTTTTACTGAAATTGGCAAACTTCAATGCTGAATAACTTTCTCATACATCGTCAGTTTTCAGTGCCGTTCATGTCTACAGGATCGTTTTTTTGAGCTCTTTCCAGTCGTTCTAGTTTGTACCAATTCTGAGCAACTACATTTTTGAGCATTTTTGCACAAGAGACTTGATCTCCTGATCAATGAGGCAATCTCACATATTGATGAAGAGGATGAGAAGAGAAGAGCTAACAATGCTGTACCATTGGGAGAAGATCCATCACCACATGGAGATGGAAGGGGATCCATTTCTTCCATTGGAGGAGCCCTTGTGTCTTTGCAAGGAGTTCCAAATGATTCAACATGTGGGAAGCAAACAACAATTTTGGAGCAGCATGCATCATTTATTTTGGGTTGTGAATCTTGGCAGATGGAAGGAGAAGAAAGGAAGGATCAACATAAAGGGATGATGAGCATTCACCCTTATATATTATGGGAGGGTTTTGCACAAAATAAGGAGGCTGTATTGTACAATGAAGAGAAGGACAAATTGGTCCACACATATATACAGTTCACTTTAGATTTTGATGTCTCACTACATGGGGGAATTCCACTTGGGAGGCCACTAGATCTAGAGTTGGGAGGAGACATTTTACCATTTAGTTCACCACTCTTAGATTCCGGAGAGGTGAAGACTTTGGAGGAATCCAGTACAACGCAGAGAGTTTGGGATAGACTCGAGGAGGAGAGAGGAACTCTTTCATTTTCTGCATTATCCACTCTCACTACATATACTGTGCTGACAGAAGTTGCTGCAGTGATGGAGGATGGCACCTTCATGGTGCAAGGGAGCTGCTCCATGGATTTGGAGAAACAGAGGGTACTTCCTTTGAGGAAGGAATCCTCCATACATTGGAGTAGATGGAGGTCACTCATGCTTGCATTGGCCAAGATTGGGAGATTCTTCTTGGATGGGAGCTTCTCATGGGAGGCTAACTTCCAAAGATCACCACTTCTTTTTGAGCATGAGCAGCTGCATGATGGGCTTGGAAAAAATTTGGAGGATGAATTTGGCATGAGGGATGTCAAAGGAGTAGACAAAAACATGAGGAGAGATTCACATTCCAGATCACCAACGCTGTCTCTTAGGAGGGTTGATCCATATTGGAGGTCTCAAATTTTGGTAGAGTACTCCAAGGATCTTGGTGCTTGCATGATACTTGATGACCCGGATGGAGATGATAGATACATGGTGGTTGGTGAGGTCATATATTCTTATGGGAGAGTCTTCTTGACTAGAGTTTCTGAGCTCAAGAGGAAGCTACTTCATGCAGCATGTGTGGACTTTCTTTGCATGCACCTTGATGTATTTCATTCATTGATGAAGGAGTTCACTTGGGAGGGCATCCAACAGGATATACATCAGAATATGGAGAGATGCATAGCCCGGATGGTGATGGAGAGGTTTGCACAACCACTTCCCTACTCATTAAGAGTGAGGGAGAATTTCCAGTTGAGCCATTTCAGCTCAAGGACCAAAGTACATAGTAGAGGATGTACACTTATGCACCTTGATTTGCATTCCTTTACCTTTTGTGAGCAGTATATTGTACCAAGGAGGATATTTCCTTTTTTTATATTGTATTTTCATGTACTTGAGGCCATTTTCAGCATTGATGTTGGCCATTCTATCGGTGGTTTGTGGGGGAGGCCACATGATTATTGGTGTGCACCATTGACACCACATTGTACTTTCATGATTCTATCCTATAGAAAGATTGTGGCAGAAAAAAAATGGTTGGGAGAGCACTTTTTCTTACTTTCTTTGATGCAGGCAAGGGATGAACTGTGCTGGTTCCATGTGAGGAGCTATGTTCCACTCTCTGGTTGTCATATGGCAGCTTTTTTTCACTGGTTTTTGCTTCCATATTTTGCTGATACTCTTATGTTCACAGGGAGCTTTGTTTGGAGAGTGCTAGATGAGTTTGAGATGCCCATTGGGAGTATAATTTTCCCTACTTTACATGTTTTATGTTTAAGGAGAAACAATGGGAAAACCATGATTGCCACACCACACTTCTTGTCTTCACATGGGAGGAGCCATTTGAAGAATTTTCCTCCTTGGAGGAGGCATTTCATGGCTGATTTTCTTTGTGTTGTAACTTGGGCCAATCTTGGAGGCCATGAAATTTCAGCCCAAGATCAGCAAAAACCCCATACTTACCATAAATGGAGAGAGAAACCACTTGAATGGAAAAATCTAATCTCTCCATGCAACCCCAACACATTGCATACACCGGGGGTTGAGGATTATTTTGATGAGCTACCTAGGATGGCTCATTTCATTTGGATGATAGCATGGGGTTGGGAGTCTCTCATTGGTCATGAGATCCCCTATGCTTGTAATAACTCCTATATTGAGGAGGCCATTGGACATCAAGAAGGTTTCCACTTACACCTTCCAACTTTTCATTATGTGAGCCATTTGGTTTTGCATGCTTGGGAGGGAGTATTGGAGGACAAATTTATTGCAGATTGTTTTGAGCAGTGGTGGGAACTATTGATGAGGAGGCCACAAGAGGAGGAGGGGAGGAATTTTTCTCTCCTTATACAATTTCTTGAGGACAAGCAACATTTTGGAGGGGAGGACTGTAATATTCCAAAAATTTAGCCTCCAAGCTAAATGGAATATTATAGCTTTTTTATCATTAGGTCAGTAAATAAATGGGTTGGGAGGCCCATAAGTCTCTTGAGTAGCAATAAAAAAACTCCTAATGAGAAAAGAGGAAGAATAATAAGCTGGATTAAGCACCTTTAGGTGTGAGCTGGGGCTGGATTATGTTGATTCAGTCAACTTTGACCAAGTCAACAATGTTGTCTAGATACATTGTATCTCCTTGATGAACAACACAATTTTAGTGGAGGACAACTTGCATGAGGTTGGTGGAAAATATGTATGGAACCCAATGTGGAGAGGCTCTCATGATATATATGGAGGGGATAGCAACCATTGTTCTTCATGTTTTGATTATCATTTTCTATTGGTATTTTTTAGACTTTTCTTCCTCTTGCTGTTTACTAAGGGTTGCAGTGCTGTTTAGCACAAGGGTGTTCCTGGTCGGGAATCCCTACCTCATCCTCAGGGAAGGAGAGGTTCTTCGGGCTACATTTCCTCATTCCAACATTTTGGCCAAGCTACCTCCTTCATCTACAATGCAGTTTCTATTTAGAGTCAGGTTGTGTTGCAGGGTGCAGCAAAGGAGGATCTCTTAGAGTCATTTATGGGCTTGTTCTTCAGTGGAGAGGTTGTATATTCATTGGAGGATCAGCAAGGAGGACTCATGGGAATATTTTGACATATTTTGCACCAGTCCAACCATCTGATATCCCTCACAGTGCAGTTTCCATCCTGAACTGCGTTATTTTTGGAGGCAATTGCTGGGAGGGTTCATTGAGCTCATCAGGAGGGTCTATTTCTGAGTAGAGGGATCAACCTTCTAGTTAGAAATACCATTGGAGGAGGAAATAATTATTTCAGATCCATCATAGCTTCATCTCATATCAGATCCAGTTTGCAGTGGCATATTAACCCCAGGGTTATTTGTCACATTGTATGTTTCTTGGTATTTCTAGCAATCCTTTCTGGGTTGGCTAGAAATCTTGTATTGGAGCCCACATATTCATTGCTGGGAATTTATTTTGTTTATGTTAGCCACATTCCATTTTTATATGTATTCAACAGTAGCTACACTGTTATAGATAGCGCTGTCACTGATCTCTGGCATTCTATACAGTTGCAACATCTCATGTGCTGATTGTTTTATTCATTGGAGATTTGTTCCCATTGCTTGAGTGGCTTGTCCCTTATGATCTTGTTATATAATTCTGCTGATATGTTAATAATATGATGGCTATACATTGATCCCTCTTAGATCATGTTTAGATTTGCAAATTTTTACATTTTTATGTTCATGTATTGCTGCAATCCCATTTTGGGATATTACATTCTGCCAAATTCAAGTTTGGTGGGTTTGGGTGCACGGGTGATTTGAAGATTTTTTGGGATTTAAAAAATCAACAGGCTAGGCCTTTGAGAAAATTCCATCTGGCAAGGAGCTTTGCTAATGGAGCCAACAATATCTTTGACTTAGGTTCCAGGGTTGTTCGAACATGGTAAGATGGTGGATGTTTAAAGGATGAAATCAACGGTTCAAATTGATTTCGGATCCCTTCTATGTTTCAAAGTCTAATGGAGGAAGGGGGTCTGAAAAAAGGATGATTTCAAAAAAAATCAGGGTCACGTGGCAAGAAGAAGTTAATTCTGCACCCCCCCCTCACAATACCGCTCGCCATTGAGACACCCTCTTGAAATCCGGGTTTTGATTTCACATGACAACACAACAATCTAGGCTTGCCATGATATGGTGCCTCATGATGTAGTTAAACCATTATTGAAGTAGCCGGCGAATCAATTTGTACATGATCAATCTTGTACTGAGGTCATTACTATTGGTTTAAATTTTGTAAGGGAAATATGTCTAACAATTCCATTATTGATGATTGTGGATTTACTTCGTGAACTGGCCCTCTATAAGAAATCTCATGAAAAAGCAGTATCATCAGCAACTCGTTTGATCATTGGCATATTCAGACAGATATGCCCATCATTATTGGATAAGAAATATAGTGGGCATGGGGACGATACAAAATCAAGGCCGAAAGCATTTGGGGAAAAAGATATTATCAATAGTATTCCTCGTGCTGAATTATTACGTGTAAATCAGGTTTCATCTAATGATATGTGGCAGCGTTTTGAATTGCAAACAAAAATAGGAAATCGAGGAGGGACAGATGTAAAATTTTTATCCCTAATATTTAGGTATCCAAAACAAATAGATCCATCATTTCATGGCATGAAATCAGTAGCTACAGGATATCGTGGGGCATCAGTTAGAGATATCAGGAAGGAGCTACCAGATGGAAATCATTTGCTGGAGATAATTTTTAATAATTAACATTGTCATGTTTTGAAAATTTATGGTGTAATTATGAACTGACAATTTCATAACTTAAAATTACTCATGTAATAGAGTTATAAATACAGTTTTGAAACAGTAAAGAGAGGTTCAACCCTTTGAATAAAAATCCCTCTATATTGTAGAAAGATTGGTTTATTTTTTTGAAAACTAATGTAGAAGCTATATTTTTGGCTTGATATTCATCACGATGTTGATTTTCAGTATGTTTTCCTGTATTTAATTTTCATGAGTGTGTTTCTATGCTAATTAATAATCTTTAAGTAATAGAAGGAATTCATCTTGTTGGTGCTCCTTCTTGCATTGATTATACTTTCTTATTTTGTATTGGTTTATGGTTCAGAATTCACCCTTAATTAGTGCTCTGTTTTCCGTAACTAGCCTTTTGTTCTTTCTTCTAAAGCTATATCAAGAGATTCATCCCCTTTAGATGCCTCTTGTCATAGTGGGATTTATTTTCTTTCAGACTGCCATCACATATTTTTATTTAGCTGAACATAATGCTTAATTTGCCTTGGAGTTTTAAAAAGAAACCTGTTATCCATTAATTGAAAACCATTCGATTCAAGTTCCGACTCAATACTTCAAGGCTATTTCTCTAAAAAGTTGTCACACCATGATCAATTTAAAAAATCTTACCCTACTGATGATCTAGTTATTGAGCTAAGTGTTCAGCCTCTCATTCTTGATTGAGTTGTTTATGAAGGATCCCCTTCTGAGTTTGCAAGGACTAGCTTCCTGATCTAAAGTGGTTTTGTGGTTACCTAGGATAGTCTCCTTCACAACCTTGGAGTTACTATTTTAGTGATAACATGAGAAACCAATAATGCAGCAAGTTTTCCAATGCTCCACTATGCCTACATTTCTAGCAGTAGGAAATGGGGGTGGACGACCCCAAGAACAAGATACTCTTGAAGAATAATTTCTATACTATGAGTCTCAATCCCAAAGATTCAAAGAGAATATGAACTTCCAGGAGTTCTGTTAGATCAAGGATAATAGGAGACCCCACAATAACAATAGAAGTGGGGGGTAAATGCAGAACAATGATCTGCAACGTACTATGGTAGATTCTTTCTACCTACTTTTGATGGGTCATCCAAGTGTACAACCAAGTATTGGGTGGAGAGACTAGACATCTATTTCTAGTTGAACCAATTACCATAGATTGAACCAATTAAGATAGCAGCGCTGCACTTGGAAGGTGAGGCACATGAACGGTGGTTTCATGGTCTATCTACATTGTGGCATGTAAATGTAACTGCATATGCAAAATTCACCCGGAGGTTGGTAGAAGGATTTGACCGAAGAGATCCAGAGGCACCCTTTGTTGAGTTAGCTAAGCTCAAGCAGTCAAGAAATCCAGAGACCTATATCTCTGAATTTATAAAACTTTCAGTCATGGTTCCAGATTTATCTACAGCAAGGAGAGTCTATATGTCCATTTATGGGCTAGCAGAGCCTCTGCATAGGTTGGTCAAGTCCACTAGACCAACTACTCTCCAAGATTCCATTGAGAGGGCTAGGGACTTACAGGATGCTTTTCAAAGGGCAAGAGCTCCATTTCAGCAAAAGCCCACTTTTTATTCAAAGGGGAAAGATGCGAAGGCTCCTCCCTCAAAGGAAAACCAAAAAAAAGGAGCTCTTAGTGATGATGTCCGAAGAGATTTGAGAAGGAGGAAGATTTGCTTCACTTTCCAAGAACCATGGGCACCAGGGCATCAGTGTGTTGCAGGGAAGGCTCAATATATTGAGGTATTATCTAATAGTGAAGAGGAGGAAGAGAAGGAGACATCAACGCTATGGCACCAAGAGAGGATCCACCACCAGTAGGAGGTGGAAATGGAGCATTTGGTCCAATTGGAGGGGCCCTTTCATCTTTGCGGTGAGTACCCAAGTATCTGATTTTGAGAGTCCGAGGTACAGTTCACGGGAAACGGGTATTAGTATTGATAGAAAGTGGGGCTACCCACAATTTTATTGATGCTCAATTAGTGAAGAAGAGAACAATACCCACTGATGATTTTGAAGGATTATCTGTTTTGGTTCCGGGAGCTAGAACCATGCAATGTGTGAAGTATGTTCCGGGATTGTCTGTAACCTTGGGGACATACACGTTGACTGATCCCTTATTTTTGGTCAATATACCTAACACCAATGTGATATTGGGTGTGTAGTGGTTGATCACACTAGGGAAGGTCACCACAGATTGGGAGACCTTGCAGATGGAATGGATAGATAAGAAGAGTGGTAAGCATCAAATGATCAGGGGCATGCACACCTATCCACCTCAGGAAGCCTCCGCACATAAGATGGAGACTGATTTTCATAGAGGAAGCAAGGACAAATCAGTCCTATCAGATATGCATTCTCCTCTAGACCATGATGTTATAGTATTTGGAGGCATCCCACCAGGAAGGCCCCCAGACTAGAAGTTGGTTAAATATTTCTCACAAAAAGTGTCACCACTCATAGATCTGAATAAGAGGGGAGCTTTGGATGGGAAAAAAACTATGCAGAGGGCCTTTTATTGGCCCAAGGAGGAGATGAATAATTTTCTGGCATCGGTATTACCAACTCTCTGCACCAAACATTTTGCGCTGAAAGGTGATGCTTCAGGAGTAGATGATGGCACTCTTATGGCGCAAGGGGGATATTCCATAGCCTTTGAGAGTCAAAATTTACTTCCACATAGGAAGGTGTCTTCCATATGTTTAGTCAATTTTGTGTCCTAAATTGATAGCATAAATTATCGACCAGGGTTAGTAAACTGATGAAGTGTAATGCACTATATGTGCCTAAGTATCCATTTTTATTACTTCTTTGTTTTTAGTGTTTTATTGATGTTTTTGGGTTTTTATGTTTGATTCTTAGTATGCTACTCTATGCTAAAAAGATGAAGTTAAATCTATGTCAGGAGGGAGAAAAGAAAATGTTAATAAATGAATTAAAACAGAGTTTATTTGCAAGTTCTGTTCCTAACTAGAAAATGATGAAAACAGAGAGTCCTAATCCATGGATATTACAGATTCTAAATGAACATTCATGAAATGAAAAGTAACTCAAAACACTACAAATTAATCTGATTCATTTAGTTAGAGATTTTTTGGAAGAGCTTGTGAAAAAGATTAATTCTAATGAAATGAGGATCTCCTAAAACATAAAAGGAAATGATGAAACAAATAGTAACTTAGAAAATTACAGTGAAATATAATTAATTTGATAGAGGTTTATTGGAAGAGCTTGAGAAAAATATTACTATAATGTAGTAAGGATCTCCTATGAAATGTTGAAACAAATTATAACATTACAACTAAATATCATTCATGAGTTAGAGGTTTATTGGAAGAGATTTTGAAAAAGATTAATCATAATGTGATAAGGATCTTCTATGAAACAAAAAAATCAATAACTCACAATATTACAACTAAGTCTCATTCGTAAATTAGAGGTTTATTGGAAAAGATTTTGAAAGAGAATAACTATAGTATAATGAGGATCTTCTTTTTAACTAAATATCAGAAAATGAAATTTTAATAACTCAGAATATTACAATTGAATCCCATTCATTTAATAGAGATGTATTGGAAGAGCTTGAGAAAGAGACTAACTGAAATATCATGAGGATCCTTTATCTAAGCAAATGACTTGAAACATAATGCTAAAAGCTATGATTTCAGAAAGAAGTCTAAGTAAGGAAATATGACAAAACAGAATTGAAAATGACTTATCTAAAAAACATGTAAAACCTCCTCGAATAGCAGGGGCACTCTGATATCAATTCGACATTAATCCTTTAACTCCTCAATATTGTATTCAAAACAACATCAAGGCTAAAACTCCCTTTTATTAACACAAGACTTGAAAACAAAGTATCACCGTAATGATAAAATATGTATCAACTGTCTTTTTTGGTATTACAAAGCTTAATTTATATGCAAATTCATAACTAGCACTGAACAAAAATAGGTACAGGTGTAGATTTGAAGTTAAAATCAAATTAAAACTCTTTTGGGACTCGTGATTTGCTGTAAAGAAAATCAGGAGTCCTAATTCCTATAGAAAACAACTTCTTTGACCTTTGCTTTGACCACGTGCTTAGACACCTCCAACTATCGATTCAGTCCTCGTGGATGGGAAAGAATGATGTAGGGAAGATTTGAAATCTACCCATGTGTGCCTTTTCTCTAGATGACATCTGTAACATACTTAAACACCAAAATAGCTACAGAATGCTTGACTGGCTACAGAATGACTATATTATGTAGCTAAACTGTTCAAAAATCATTAAGACAACAAAAATCACAAAGTACAATAATTTAATCATTGCATGCAACCTTTAAGCAATCTTAACCATTCTCATTTATTTTTAGGTTTATGAAATGATAAAGGAATGATGAAATGAAGTGAAGTTTGACAAAAGAGAAGAAAATTTCAGGGCTCAACATATCCACACTGCAAAACTCTTGCATGTCCTCATGCAATTTCATCAAAACTTTATTCCATGTGCTCTGAAACTTCTGCAAGAACATCTAGCCTCCTTTTTCTGCTTCTTTTGGTAGTCAATACCATTTTCATCATGAATAATTTGAACCTAAGATCAATGAGTGCCCTGTTCAGTTTCTTATTTCTCTTCTTTAGCTTAATGTTTGGTTTATACAGTGTTTTCATTTGCTGAGAGAGAGTGTTGTTCACGCCATTCTTCAATTTGACCTGCTCTCTTAAGATTTCATTTTCATTCTTGATATGTTTGTTTAGTATCTCCAATTCATAATTGTCTCTTCTCAAAATTTCTATTGGAGGTTCTTGTGGACTGAGAGATCTTTCTTGATTTTCTGAGGCCCTTTTTTCTAGTGATTCCACATAGTCATAAAGCTATTGTTGGGCTGGATCTATATCTGGGGTTCCTCTGTTAGGGTCTTATTCATACTGGTGTAAAGGAGATCTATCAACTAGTGTTTGGATTAGAGTTTCTTCCTCTTCAATGTTTATTACTCCAGTTTCCTTAATCCATGTCTTTTTCACCATGCCTTTAATCCTAGAGCTTCTCCTTAACTTAGTCAGATTTTCATTTTTCTCCTCAGCACATTCACTTGTTAATTTCTCTTTTCTTTTAACCCTGATTTGTCTCTTGATCTTTGTCAATTTTTCAGAGATTACTTCATCACGATCTTCCTGTGTTGATGTATCAAGTTTGATTTCAATAGATTTATCAATTTTTCCCCTCCTACTTCTTCTTACAGTTTCTTCTCTAGATAGTGTTTCCTCTGGTTCTTCAAATGGTTTCTTAGAAGAAATTCTTCCCAGATATCTCCTACTTTCTTCAAATGGAACTCAATCAGTGTTTTAATTAGGCCATGATGATGCAGAGTAGTTTCTAGGAATTGGAGTCTTTTCTGAACATTAGAGGCCATCTTTTTCAAACTATTAAGTAGGAAGAAAGGTAGATTTATTTCATCATCTAAGAAATTGATCATCAGTATGATATGATAGACATACAAGGTGCTGAATCTACCCTCACATGTCATGAATTTTTTTAAAATTAACAACATATTCCTGCATTTATTTTTCAGAGCTGTACTATGAATACCCTTTCTAAACATTGAAATGTCCATACCTGGGTTCTTTAGCATTTGTTTCCAAGTTTCATTATGGAACTCCTTGGTTTTAAACCAGCGTTCTCCCTATCTTGGCAATTTTGTGGCTTCAGCTATGAATGACTCTGTGATGGTGAAATTAATATCCCCAATTTCTACCTCTGACCCATCGAATGACCTAGAAAATGATTTCATTATTTCTTTGTGGAATCCATTGAAATTCTCCACAAAGTTTAGCCACCCAAATTGCTGTAATAGCCCCTTAACCTGAGGGTATCCTTCTAAATATTTGATCCCAATTGGCTCTGTTCTCACAATTAGCCCCATTTCTCCTTGGCACCTTGGCTTAGGTCTACTGCTCTATCTCTAATCCTGTGCCTGAAGAAATAGTAGCTGTGGACAGTTGTTTTTCCCTTAAAATGACTTCTCTGTTTCTGGAGATGAAACTGGCTACATAATGTAATGACAGTGAATGAATACAGATGAATGAACAAGGTAATGGTAAATGATGAAAATGATCAGGTTAAGAGTTTGATATGAAATTAAATACTGCGAAGAGATTTTATGATGATTTTCAAAAATCATCAATAAATGATACGATCTAAGGACGTGACCTAATAGGTCACATCTAAGTTTTTGACTGTTTATTTAATTAATGATGAATCGTTATGGAGCAGATGGTATGGTTGAAGTGTTTTTATGATAGGCAAGGATCAATTCGAATGATAGATTAACTTTAGGAAACATATGATTTAACCGTATTATATCTTTCATATTTTTTCTATCAAAATAATTTCACACAGTTTACCTCAGCCCTTTTGATTTTGCTGCTTGTTGTATTTGTCCTTCATTTTGTAAAATGTTGATCTTATAAGCTCCATAATCTCCTTTGATTATCTTCCTTTGTGTATTGAAGTAGGCTTGCAGGGTCAAATTGGCTGCAGAACAGGTTTGGCTACAGAACAGACAACTGCAGAATGTACTTGTTAAAAATTATGAAATATGGATATGGAATGAAATGGATCATGAGTATGGAATGGAATTAGATGGATTATGATTGTGAAATGGAATGGAATATGAATGTAGTGAAACATTAGATGGAATGAAATATGAATGAAATGAAGTATGGAGTAAAAATGAATCTGCAATTTGTGATTTTATGATATTTAGTTGCAGAACAAGAACAATTTGAAAGTATAAAGTGCCAGAAGAATTCTGATTTTCACCCTACACTTTCTGTATAAACATGCCAATCAATGATTGGTTTTCATATTTATACTTTTATTTTTATTTTATTATTTTTTATTATTTATTATTTTTTTAAATTATTGAAGAAAAATACAACTAAGTTAGTGAAGAAGAAGAGTTCTTCTTCACTAACTTCATATCAATGTTATCTTGGAATTTCTTGAGAAATTATTCTCTTGGAAGTGGCTTATGATACAATTTCAGTCTATGTCCATTTGCAATAAATGCTACCTTTCCTTCATCTATTGTCCTGATTTTTATTGCTCCATTTTCAAAGATTTTCACAATTTTATATGGCCCAAGCCAATGAGTTTGAAATTTACCTTGAAAATCCTTGAACTTTGAATCAAACAAGAGTGCCCAGTAACCTTCTTTAAATTTCTTTTCTTTGATATAATTGTCATGCCATCTAGTCCTTTGCTGTTGGACTATGTTTGTTCTCTAGACTACATCTTGTATGATCTCATCCAATTCATTAATCTTCTCCAGTCTGTGCTTTTTTGCTTCTATCAAATCAAGTCCTAATTGGACTGCCATTTTGAAAGTTTGGATCTGAAACTCTATGGGAAACAAGACTTGTTTTCAATAAACAAGTTCATAAGGGGTGTGTCCTGTTGTGTTTCTCCATGTGGTTCTGTAGGTCCATAAGGTTTCAGGAAGCCTTTCTTCCCAATCTCTTCTATGTAAATGAACATTCTTTGTCAGGATCCCTTCAATCACCTTATTGGTAGATTATACTTGGCCATTTTCTTGTGGATGGTAGGGAGTGGATTTCCTGTGTCTGATTTTGTACTTCTCTACCATTTGATCCACCATTTTTGATGTGAATTGAGCTCCTTGATCTGTAACAATTTCTATTGGGACACCAAAACGAGTAAAAATATCCTCAAAAATAAAATTAACTACAGATGCTTCAGTAGCAGAAAGTAATGGCTTGACCTCTACCCATTTAGTAACATAATCAGTGCAAAATAATATATATTTATTTTGCTTTGATGGAGGATTAATAGGTCCTAAAAAATCCAAAGCCCATTTCTCAAAAGGTTTAATATGTACCTGATGTTGCAATGGCATCTCACCTGAAGGGGAAGGTTTCCCTACCCTTTGGAAACTGTCACACCTTTTGACATACTCTTTAGCATCTTTAAAGAGGGATGGCCAATAATATCCTAGGTGAAGGATCTTATAAGATGTCCTCTTATCAGCAAAGTGTCCACCACAAGTTTCATCATGACATGCCTTGAGAATCTCAGGCATCTTGTCTTCTCGAACACATCTTCTGATAATAAAGTCTGGACCTATTTTGTATAACTCATTAGAAATCCATGAATATTTTGCACTGTCATAAATGAATTTTCTTTGTCTCTTGCATTCCTAATTAAATGAATTTTACCTGAAACTAGATAATTGGAAATATCAGCAAACTAGGGAGTTTGAGTAGTAATTGCAAAGAGATATTCATCAGGGAATTTATCTTCAACTGGAGTATTTTCTTTAATGTTTTGGTGTCTAGATAGGAAATCAACCATTGTATTTTGTTTTCCAAGCCTATCTATAATGGTGAGGTTAAATTATTGTAAAAGAAATAACCATCTTATGACTCTGCCATTAGTAATTGATTTATTCATTAAATACCTAATTGCAGAGTGATCCGTGTGAAAAAAGGTTTCATAGCCTATTATATAGTGTCTGAATTTATTTATGGCATGAACAACAACTAAAAATCTTTTTCAGTTACAGTATAATTCAACTTTGAAGGAGTCAAATTTTTACTTGTATAATAGATGGCATAAGGAATCAGGTCTTTTTGTCCCAGCACAGCGCCTAAAGCTGTATCTGAGGCATCTGTCAAGATGTGAAAAGGTAATTTCCAGTTAGGTCCCCTTAAAATAGGTGCTTCAGAGATTTTTGCTTTTAGGGTTTCAAATGCTAACTGGCAGTTAGGATTCCAATTGAATTCAAAGTCCTTGGTGAGTAGTTTGAAAAGTGGAAATGCTATCTTGGTGAAGTTTTCTATAAATATTCTGTAATATCATGTAAATCCTAGAAAAATCCTAACATATTTCTGACAACTTGGAACTAATAATCTAGATATGACTTCAACTTTTGACTCATCAACTCTAATCCCATCTCTTGAAATATGATGTCCTAAGACAATCCCTTCAGTGAACATCATGAAATATTTTTCATGACTTAATGGAAGGTTTGCTTCTTTACATATTTTTATAACTTTTTCCAAGTTTTCTAAGGCTTCTTCAAATGTGTTTCCATAGACTGTGAAGTCATCCATGTATACTTCTACACAGTCATGTATTAGATCTGAAAATATTCCCAATACTGCCCTTTGGAATGTTGCAGGTGCATTGCACAATCCAAAAGGAAATACTGAGTAGGCATAGGTACCCCAAGGACAGGTAAATGTGGTTTTATCTTGATCCTCAAGTGCAACTTGAATTTTATTTTAACCACTGAAACCATCCAAAAATGAAAAGTACTTTTTGCTTGCTAATGTATCTAACACCTGATCTATGAAGGGTAAAGGAAAATTATCTTTAAGAGTAGCTTTGTTTAATTCTCGGTAGTCAATGAATACCATCCATTTACCATTTTTCTTGGGAACAATCACCAAAGGAGAAACCCACTGACTGTCTGAAATGGGATAAATAAAGTTGACATTTAACAATTTCTGCAACTATTCTTTAACAATCTCCCTAAGGTTTGGATTCATCCTTCACTGAGGCTGTCTGATTGGTTTACAATTTTCCTTTATATAGATAGGATGAGTGCAAGTCTTAGGGTTGATCCCTTTCATATCAGTGTACTCCCATGCATATGCAGAAGAATGTCTCTGTAATGTTTTGACTAGCTTTTCTTGTTAAAAACTTTCTAGGTTTTTGTTTATGTTTAAGGTTTTTCCTGGAAATATCTCAATTGTAGAGTTGCCAAATTATTCCATAGAGTAAAGAGACATTTGTCTTGATGAAAAAAACTAAATATTGGATTCTTCTTGGAATTTTTCATGTTTTTATTCTGAATAAGATTCATGATTTTCTAAGGCATTCAGAATCTGACTATCTTCACTAATTTCTGAAATAGTGAAGAGAGGTTGTATATCTTCTTCATCATCAATCCATTGAGTATCATCTAATTGTATGATTGTTCTTGCTGGAGGATACAAGGTGAATTTCTTGGTTGAACTACCATCAGAGATGTACATATCACGAGATCTACAGCTAATGAAAGCATCAGCTGTAGCTAACCAAGGTCTTCCTAATATAATAGGATGTCCTCCTAGATCATTTTTAGGATTTAGGATCATGAAATCCACAGGATACTCCCAAGAATCTAAGGACACTGGAATGTCTTCTAATACCCCATATGGTTTGATTATAGATCTATCTTCTAATTGTAGTAGCGTGGGTGTAAAAAGAAGATTAGGAAGTTTTAGTTTTTCCATGATTTTCCTACTCATGATATTGATTGCTGCTCCTAGATCAATAAGTGTGTTTGGAATTTCAATTCCATTGATATGTATCTTAACAACTAGATTTCCGGGATCTAGATATTTTGGAATGGAAATCTTTCCCATCATTATGTCTGCTATTTTCCCTACCAGTTGTATTTTTTTAAACTCTTTTATTCTTCTTCCTGGTTTTTTCATACTCAACTCTTTTATTGTTTTTGCTAAAATTGGGTTTTCCTTGATGGCCTGCAATAATGGAATCTTAATACAAACATTTCTTAACTCATCTAGGAAACCATATTTCGGCATCATAATTTGTTTCTCTACACCTCTATCAATTTGTAATATTTCAGGAAAAGGAGGTGTAGTAGTAGATGTTGATGGCTGCTCTAACATAGGAGTTGAAATTATTGGTTCTTTCTATTTTTCTTTTTCAATGTTGGTCTTGAAGAGATGTGTTTTCTTCAAAACTTTTATTTCCCCGTAGAGAATCTTCCTCAAATTTTTTTTGTTCTTGTATAACTATAGAAGATTTCTTTCTTTCAAGTATTATTCCAGACCTAAGTTGAACATCATTGAGGTCTAAAGGAGTAATCAAATAGGTTGGAAATTGTTGACCTTCTATCATATATGTATTCTGAGGGTTTTTATTGTTGGGGTTTGGTATTGGCTGGGCAGGTAATTGATTTTATTTTTGAGGAAATGGTAATGGAAGTGGTGGATTTTGATTTTGATGTTGTGGATTCTGCTGAGGATTTTGTTGAGGAAGAAAGTTTGGATATGATGGATATGATGGATAAGATGGTGGATATTGATAATACTGGGAGAACCTTCCATAAGCATTTTGTGCTCCTTGAGCCCAAGGTTGAGATTTATTTTGAAATTGGGGCCAAGGTTGCTGCCAAGAGTTCCAATTAGGTCGGGGTTGATTATACATTTGATTACTAAACCCTTGTGTTTGAGGTCCCTGCCAAGGTATTCTAGAGACAAAATTAAGAGATTATGTGAAATTTGTGGTTGTTTCTTCTTGAAATACAACTTTAAGACCAGGGATTGAAGGAAAATTCTTGGTCTCATTTTTTTCTGAACAAATTTCATAGCTCTCTATTACTTTTGCATCCAAAGGGCACTCTCTTAAAGCATGCTTCTTCCTACATTTGGGACAAAAGATTGCTAAGGCATCAGTTTCGGCTTTTTGCTTGTTTTGTAACTTAAGGGTGTCTATTTGCTCATTAAGAATCCCTAGAATGTTAGTTTTGAATTCATCAAGCATATTCCCTATCTTTTCCATACTTACTATTCCAGTTGCAGATTTTCTTGCCCTTGCAAGAGCAGGGTCTCTTGGTCCTTTTAGAATCTTAGATTTTCCTCTTGAAAGATTAATACATATTTTTGCTATATCAGGTAATGAAAGTTGAGATATGTGCCATTTCCCCATCATATTAAGGATATCTATCCATTCATCCCTAATTTTCTTCAACAAAAGAGCTTTCAAAGTATCTTGGTCTAAGTTTTCCATTTTTTCCCTCTTGATGTTATAGTTAAATCTTTCCAACAAATCTTCCAGATTTTCATCCTCTTTTTGTATCATTTTGAACACTTCTTCCTTATGGTTGACTGGTATACAATATTCCAAATACCTTTCTAGAAATGATTTTCTCATATCATCCCATGTCCTAATATACCTAGTGATTAAACTCATAAACGATTTTGATGCTGCTCCTTTCAATGTTGAAGGGAACAGTTTAAGTTTCTGAGCATCTTGTAGGTAATCATAGGTTCTACATAGAACTTCAAATTCAAATAAGAAGGTCTCAGGATCTTCACTTTTTAGTCCATGAAAGTTTGGAAGAACAGAGTGTGAGATATTTTTCATAGTTGCATTGGTCTCTTCATCTATTATGGGGAATCCAAAAGAGCTTCCAGTTTCCCTTCTACCTCTTCCTCCTTCTGCATTTCCTCTTCCTCTACCTTCTTCTGTACCTATACCTCTTCCTCTATCTCCTCCTCTACCTCTACCTCCTCCAAATAGTGTATGTTCTCCATTAAATACTTCTCCTTCCCCTTCTTCTGCCATGATAGATTCTTCTGAACTGATATAGGGTTCAGTTTGGAGAGCTAGTTGTTCTACTGGTTCTTATATGAAAGGTATATTGAAGAAATGATCCTCTTCTTCTTATTCACTAGGAATTTATAATTCTTCTGCTGGGATATATTCTCCTGTAGAAGTGAAAAAGGTTATTCCTCCTGTAGGTGTTCTTGGATCTTCTTCTTCTATAACTACTTCAATAGATGAACTGGGAGATCTTTCTGATTGGATATCTGATATTAGGACTTCTGGACGTTTATGACTAGTATAGTATGGAATGTGGGTTTGAGTTGGAGGTGTGCTACTTATTGGTCTTGGTGGAGTGAGTGGTGTTGTGGGAATTAAGCTTCTGCCTCTTATAAATCTACCCCTAGAGTCTCTTTCTCTACGCATATCATTGTTTTTGGGAAATAGGAAATAAGGCTACCTAGTTACACTTCCCCGACAATGGCACCAAAATGTTTAGTCAATTTAGTGTCCTTAATTGATAGCATAAATTATTGACCAGGGCTAGTAAACTGATGAAGTGTAATGCACTATATGTGCCTAAGCATCCATTTTTCTTACTTCGTTGTTTTTAGTGTTTTATTGATGTTTTGGGGTTTTTATATTTGATTCTTAGTATGCTACTCTATTCTAAAAAGATGAAGTTAAATCTATGTCAAGAGGGAGAAAATGAAATGTTAATAAATGAATTAAAACATAGTTTATTTGCAAGTTATGTTCCTAACTAGAAAATTATGAAAACGAAGAGTCCTAATCCATGGATATTACAGTTTCTAAATGAACATTCATGAAATGAAAAGTAGCTCAAAACACTACAACTTAATCTGATTCATTTAGTTAGAGATTTGTTGAAAGAGCTTGTGAAAAAGATTAATTCTAATGCAATGAGGATATCCTAAAACATAAAAGGAAATGATGAAACAAATAGTAACTTAGAACATTACAGTGAAATCTCATTCATTTGATAGAGGTTTATTGGAAGAGATTGAGAAAAATATTACTATAATGTAGTAAGGATCTCCGATGAAATGCTGAAACAACTTATAACATTACAACTAAATCTCATTCATGAGTTAGAGGTTTATTGGAAGAGCTTTTGAAAGAGATTAATCATAATGTGATAAGGATCTTCTATGAAACAAAACAATCATTAACTGACAATATTACAACTAAGTCTCATTCGTAAATTAGAGGTTTATTGGAAAAGCTTTTGAAAGAGACTAACTGTAGTATAATGAGGATCTTCTTTTTAACTAAATATCAGAAAATGAAATGCTAATAACTCAGAATATTACAATTGAATCCCATTCATTTAATAGAGATGTATTGGAAGAGCTTGAGAAAGAGACTAACTCCAATATCATGAGGATCCTTTATCTAAGCAAATGACATGAAACATAATGCTAAAAGCTATGATTTTAGAAAGTAGTCTAAGTAAGGAAATATGACAAAACAGAATTGAAAATGACTTATCTAGAAAACATGTAAAACCTCCTCGAATAGCAGGGGCCCTCTGCTATCAATTCAACATTAATCCTTTAACTCCTCAATATTGTATTCAGAACAACATCAGGGCTAAAACTCCTTTTAATTAACACAAGACTTGAAAACAGAGTATCACCGTAATGATAAAATATGTATCGACTGTCTTTCTCGGTATTACAGAGCCTAATTTATATGCAAATTCATAACTAACATTGAAAAAAAATAGGTACAGGTGTAGATTTGAAGTTAAAATCAAATTAAAACTGTTTTGGGACTCTTGATTTGCTGTAAATCAAATCAGGAGTCCTAATTCCTGTAGAAAAAAAATTCTTTGACCTTTGCTTTGACCACGTGCTTAGACACCTCCAACTATCGATTCAGTCCTCGTGGATGGGAAATAATGATGTAGGGAAGATTTGGAATCCACCCATGTGTGCCTTTTCTCTAGATGACACCTGTAACATACTTAAACACCAAAATATCTACGAAACGCTTGACTGGCTACAAAATGACTGTATTCTATAGCTAAACTATTAAAAAATCATTAAGACAAAAAAAATCACAAAAGTACAATAAGTTAATCATTGTATGCAACCTTTAAGCAATATTAATCATTCTCATTGATTTTCAGGTTTATGAAATGATAAAGGAATGATGAAATGAAGTGAATTTTGGCAAAAGAGAAGACAATTTCAGGGCTCAACACCATATATGAGAAGGGGTTGCTGGCCATCATGCATGCATTGGACAAATTCAAGAAATATTGGATGGATAACAACTTCGAAGTGAATATTGACCACCAAAATATTCAACCTTCTCTTGAGGAAAAGCAACTACAAGAGAGGCAGCAAAAGTGGATTAGCAAGATTCCGTCTTATGACTATGACATTGAACATGTCAAAGGGAGAGGCAATGAGGTGAACAATGCCTTATCACAGAGACCAACAACATTGTCATTGATGGGTGTGGATTCAGATTTGGAGTCCCAGTTGTTTGTGGAGTATTCCAAGAACCACTTCACATGTGAGGTACTTGATGGGTAGGTGACCGATGAGAGGTATAGAGTGATGGATGGATTCATCTATTATCAGAATCATATATTCTTGACTAGAGATTCTAAGCTCAAGGAAAAAATTCTACATGTAGCCCATGATTCACCCCTTTCCAGCCACCAAGGTTTCATAAGGACATATCAGGCCATTAGGGAGAGATTCTCATGGGAGGGTCTCAAGGAGGATGTGCTCCAGCATATCAGGAACTGTGTATTTTATCTGAAGAATGAGGAAGAAAACAACCATCCTACAAGGTTGTTTGAGTCACTTCCTTTTCCAGGAAGGAGATGGGAGATCCCTTCTATGGATTTCATCACTAGTTTTCCAACAATATATGGTAAGAATTGTATTTTTATAATCATTGGTTAACTAAAAAGTATTTACATTCCTTTGTCATTTATTTACAGTGCACTGCTTTGCAAGAGGGAAAGCTTCTCCTTGGACTTCATGGTATTCCTAAGACCATAGTCAGTGAGAGAAATAGCCACTTCTGGGATGGCTTGGGTAGGTGTTACTTTGTTTGGTGTGCACCCAGTTGACACAAAATATCAGTTATTACCCCTAAGAATATGGGAAGATGGGTAGATAGAGGCAGTAAACAAGTGGTTGGGAAGCTACTTGCCAAAATATGTTACAGTGCAGCAAGGAGCAGAGTTGCGCTGGTTCCACTTGAGGGACTACTATTACCATCTGACATTTCATATGGAAATCAATATATATTTATTATTAGTTTCATGTGGTGATGATGCTATATCCATTGTTGAAATATTGGTTGGGGAAAGCAAGATTCCTAGAGCCAAAGGATGGATCCTAGAGAGTCAGGATATATTCCGGTCTCCTAAGGACAACATTGCTATAGCCTACAATCAGCAGAAGTTCTATATAGATCATGAGTGGGAAGAGAGACATCGTGGGGTGGAAAATTTGGTCTATCTCCATTTTTAGCCATACAAACCATCTACATTGAAGAAGAATAAGATTGAGAAGCTTTTATATGGGTCACACAGGGTGATCCATTGTGTTGGGTAAGTAGCATATGGGTTGGAGCTCCCCATTGGGAGTAAGGTCCCCAATATTTTTCATGTCTCATGCCTCAAAAAGGCCATTATATAGCATGTATTTGCCACCATGGATATCCCACCTCTTTATAATGTGAGCCATATGGTTTTATCACCAAAGGCTAACTTGGACTCTTGGGAGGGGCAACTAAGGAACAGGTTGATTGGAGAATATCTGATTCAGTGGAGGAATTTACCAGATGAGGATGCTACATGGGGAGGAGATGAGATTTTGTAGCATCCATCCTCGCAGTTGCTTGAGGACAAGCAATATTTGGGAGGGGAGTGTTGTAATATTCCTAATTATCTTTTAGCTAGTTGGAATATTAAATTTTGTTTTTGTTAATAAAATAAATGAATAAGAGGGTAGGGGGACACATAAATCTCCTTAGTCAGAATAAAACCACTTCTAGTGTTAAAGTGGATCAGTGTATCTAGTTGAATAAAGAACTCCTTGGTGTGAATGGGGGTCAATGCATGTGGATGGGGTCAAGATTGACCAAATCAACAATGCAGTCATGAAGGTAGTGGAGAGATATTGGAGGACAATGCAGTCATAATGAGAGGGAGTCTCCATGGGAGTGGCATATTTAATGAGTGAGAACAAGGGGGAAGAGGCTCACGAAGCATATAAGGAAGGGGATATCAGCCATGGAAGGCATTCTAAATATTGTTTATGTTTATTATTTTATGACTTTCTACACGCTTCAGTTGTTTAGTAGAGTCTGTTGTGATGTTTAGCACAAGGGTTTTTCCGAGAGGAAATCCAACCCTCATCCTCAGGGGACTTCGAGTGCCCACTCATGAGAGGTTCCTTTTAGCTTCATTCCATCATCCGACATCAGGCCAATCTTCGTCCAAATTTAGCAGTGCGGTCTCCTTCAGGAATTGTGCATTTCATGAGGGCAGTTGCAGTGTAGGTTTGAGAACCCAAGTTCTTGATCTTGTTTTCCAGTGAGGGGAGTAGCCCTTCATCCGTAAAGTTAGTGGGGAGGAGTATCAGCTATTTTATTATCAGATCAGCCACCCCCCAATAGTTATTTAGTTGCAAAGTGTAATTCAGCCCCGGGGATAGATTTCTCATATTGTGTATTTGCGAAAACCCTTTATGGGTTGTCTTGGAATTGTGCTAGAGAGCCTATATCTCTGATCCCGGCATTTTCTGAGCATTATATCAGTAGATCCATGTATTCTTAGTTTCCAGCTGCAGTTATTCTCACTATGACTGCGTAGTCATGGCCTTTCAGTATTTTTTGTAGCAGCAATATTTCATGTTTTGGTTTACTGGATCATTTGAGGCTTGTTTTTCCTAGCTTGAGTGTCTTTTTCCTCAGGATATTGTAGTCATTTTCTGCTATGATATATAATAAAATGGCTCTATGATCTGCTCATGTTTTTATGTATTGATATTTTACTGAATTTTCCAGTTTTATGTTCAATATTTCTGTTTTTTCCTAATTTGGAATATTACACTCCCTCTCTCTCCCTCTATCTCTCTCTCCCTCTCTGTCCTCTCCCATTTTATCCTCACTTCCTCCACTAAGTTATCTTGTGAAGTGGAAATAATGCACAATAAACCATTTGTGTCTTCCTCTTTCTTTGACATTGCATTTTCCACAATATTTTATTTTCCCATTTTGTAGATAATTTCAGAGTTATAATCCAACATCTCCGTGACCCATTTTTGTTTTTATTCTAAAGATATTATTTTCTCCATGAAGTTAATTAAAATATCATGATTTTTTTTTACTTTGAAGTGTCTTCCTATTAGGTATGGACACTATTTCTTATTTTCATGTAGTATAGAAAACATTTATTTTTCATAAATGGGCATGAGTAAGTTCTTTCCTTTAAGTTCACTACTTTCAAAGGAAAGGGACCTTCCTTCTTGCACCAAAACCACACCAATGCCATGGCCTAAGGCATCACTCTCAACAATGAATGTTTTGTGAAGTCATGTGTCTCCAAGATGGGAATTGTACACATAGGCCGTCAAAATTTCTTAAAAATATTGGGTTCCTTCTTTAGTCCAAGAAAATTCTTTCTTCAATAATTTTGTTAGAGGTGTTGTTGTTTGACAATAATTCTTAACAAAATTGTGGTAATATCCTATCAATCCTAAGAATCCTTGAGTTTCTTCAAGGTATTGAGATTGATGATTTCCTCATAGATTTTATTTTGTTACAATATGCCTTGACACCTTCATGTGATACAATATGACCCAAATATTCCACTTATTGAACCCCAAAGGCATAGCTGGAAGGATTTACATATAGTTATCGATCTTCCAATAGTGTTAATATATTTTCAACATGTACATTCTCTTCCCAAGATTCGTTGTAGATTAGTATGTCATCAAAAAATACTAAAACAATTTTTTTAAGGAAGGGTTTGCAAATAGAGTTCATTATAATTTGAAATGTTGAAGGCACATTTGGAAGTCCAAATAGCTTAACCAAAATCTCGTAATGACCTTCATGTGTTATAAATGTGGTTTTGGGAATGTCTTCTTTCCTCATTATGATTTGATGATGTCCGGAATGAAGATCCAACTTAGTAAATAAAATTTCTCCATGTAATTCATATAATAATTCATCAATTATAGGAATATGAAAATTATATTTGATTGTCATTTTGTTTATTTTTCTGTAATCTAGACATATACACGATGACTCATACTTTTTCATAACCTTCACACTCTTGAAGAGAAAGTACTCTAGCTAGGTTGAATTATTCTTTCCTCTAAATTTTTTTAACCAGTGTGCTCAATCCCACTCTTTTATGCATGTGGATACCTATAATGCCTAATTTTAGGTGGTACAATTCCAAGTTGAAAATGAATAGCATTTTCATGATATCAAGTAGATGGAAGAACCTTAAGAATCTCTAAAAATAAATTATAATGATTGGTTTTAACTTTTCATAGATCCAATGGAGATGAGGATATATATGTTTTAACATCTAATGAGCACAGTTATGAAATTACACCTTAATGCCCCCTTTTTAGAAATATCATCATGTTATTAGAGTTTATCACTTTGTTAGGTTTCCATTGGATATGTATAAGTTTAATTTCCTTTTCTCTTGAGAAAATTCTTATGAAATGATCTTGAAAATTAAGGTCCACTATTCCCAATGATTGTAACCATTGGACCCCTAATACACCATCAACACCACCCATTTGGATTGCAATAATGGTACTAACCAACACCACCCATTTGGATTTCAATAATGGGACTAACCAACACATACTCATCAATATTCATCTTAATATTTGACACTTCCATGAAAACTTTATGGTAACTCCATATACAATACTCACATTAAATTTTGTGTTGGAATTCATAATTATACTGAGAGGGGGGTAAATTAGTATAATAACAATTCTTACCTATTTAAAACCAACTAAACATATAACATAAATATCACAAATTGAGCAGGAAACACAGGATATATGTGGAAAGCTATTGGCTTGAGGGGTCTTGACCTAGGTTCGGTGTGCAAGGTTTGCCAACAAACCCCTATACTACTGGCCCTTTCGGTAGTGACCCGCTTTCGCAGGTCACAGTCTCACTCGAAGTAGTATGGGTGGGTGCTGGAACCAGGTTTCCGCACCCTGAGAAAGGAAGGGTAAGGCAAGCAGGGCTGCATTCTGTTCAGATTACCTTGGTTCTTCACAGGGTTAAGTATATATCTATTTGAATCCACGTGCACTAGATCTACAATTATATGCTTTTCATAACATCAACACAACATTATATAAATAGAGAAGAATAGATCTAGATCCAAGCATTCATTACACAGAATTTCGCAGCAGAAAGACAGAAAATACATAACAGAGTAATTATCATCAGTTCATATAACAGTAATCATGGATTCAGATCTCTAATAATCCTTCGCATTCATTCATTCATCAACCTTGCCTTACAATTCCCTTCCCAACCTGTGTACACAGCAGCAAGGTCCGCACACAGCTGGATTAGGATCCTGTGCACACAACCAGTAGGAGTCCCTTCCCCAAAAACCCAAACAGATAGCTTAAACAATAGATCGCATCAATAGCTCATCAATTCCTATCTCTTACAATCCAAAATGCATCTCTATTTATAACAATCTAGTCTCAACGTTCCTATGCTCCACAACCCATGGTTTTTGGACCCCTAGTTTACCCTTTGACCCATTACAATGTGTTTGGGGCTTTGACCCACCCAAAAACCCCTGCGCTATATTAAATATAATCAAAATTAACCAAAATGGACCAGTTTCGTAGCTTGTTAGGAGACCATGTTCCAACAGTCCCCCAACACAATCTTGTGACTTGTCTCGAGTCACTACACTGTTGCATCGTCGATTTGCATACGCAAGGTATCCAGACCATGGAAAAGTGGAGGGAGTACATCCAGACTTTGGGCCACAGCTTGCTGGGCAATTTTGACCAACACCAGGGAGGCAAACCCATCTGTATTCATAGTGATCCGTTCTAACAGCGTGTGGAGACGTGCGATGGCAGACTGAGTATCGTGTGCAAGATGGAGTGCAGTATTAGACCATGGCTTTAGCCGTTTTTGAAAAAAATTCTTGGAGTGTCGGAGGTTATCAATCTTGTCTATGGTGGCTAGGCACTACGTGGAATTGGGGGAAGGTGCGGAGGCTCAGACTTGATCTCGAACATCTTCTGCCTGCTGTAACTCCTGCTGGATATGTTGAATCGTGGAATGGTGTTGTACTGTCATCCATAGCTCTATTGCTATTGCGTCCAATTGTGATCCCTGCGTCAGCTGCTCATCAATGATACGCATTGCGTCTGTGACCATGACAATCTGCTGGGCCCAGACCTCTGGAGGTATGGCGTACTGCTGCTTATCTTGGTCACAACGGAAAACCTCTCGCATCACCTTGGAGGATAGTCTTTGTAGCTTTGAACCAGATAGTTGTGCTAAATCTAGTTGGACATTCTCAGTAGTTAGGTCAGGAGTGTGAATTATGGTGGTGCGAGGGAGGAGACATACATTACTCCGGGTAGGTGGCGCTTGGGAGCTGTGGAGACATCGTAGCATGTCTATGTATCTTAACGTTCCCCATGGCCCATAGACATTCCTTTCTGTCAGACGCTCGAGCTCCGTCCTATAACTGCACTTAGCAGTCCCAGGTCCTTGCACTAGTTCTTTCGGTGGGTCCGGGTCCAGAGTTTTAATAGAACGGTGAACACCACAGAGAATATGGATGAACATAAAAACCCAGAACACGAATAGCCAGAGCCTACCAAACGGTGAATAAGTAGCTCGACGCGAAGCTTTCCAACCATCGAAGCTATTAATTGGTAAGGTGGCTTGTTTGTGGCATTTACTCTTAATTCTGCATACCGTTTTTTTCATTAATTGCTGCATTGACAACCTGCCGCCTATTTTCCTTACTTGCGAGGGTCTTGTCTTATGAAATCAGGACATGCCGGCGGTTATCCTTCATGCCCTAGGTCATGTCCATGAGTTGTCAGACCATAGATGACGCTTGTATGTCGTGTTCATATCTGGAGTGAGGGTCGAGGCGAGGTGCACCTGCAAGTTGGATAGCAGTATTGTCGAAGCCTTTATTTCACTTGCGGGTAGGATGTTCCTGGTTGCATCATACATCCTAGTGTTATTTATTACTTGAGTTGTTTGCTAATGTTCAGATAGGTCTATAATCCTACGGGTGGTGAGGGCTGTGGTACCCCGAAAATTTTGTTCGGGCAAGGTTCGATCACACTCTTGAGCGTTGCTCTGTAGTAGGTATTTGCGTAGGTCAACTAACCTCGGAGCCCATCTGGCCACAGGGGTCCCTATGCGCAGGATCACCCTACTCCAGTATTTCCCTTGAGTGAAGAATACCGGTCCGTGCGTAGGTCTTCCACATAGCGTTAGCAATAATGCTTCTGGCCTACGGTCCATAGGACTCTTCGGTTCATCAGGCTGCTGATCTTTGCCTACGTCCTTTTGGCAGGGCGAGGTTCTTTCTGTGGTAGAATTGCGACAGAAATTCCTGATGGTACGAAGGCTTCGTAGTGCTGAAACCTCATGCAACCGACCTTGCCAATTCTCCAGCTCTTCATCGGAGTTAGAAAAACATTCACTTTCATTTTACCAACAGAGCATTCCTTCATCTGTGGGGTTAACCCAATCTTCGTCCTACGCAGTTATCTTGTAAATGCGATCCAATTCCTCTTTTTCATAAGCAGGCTCTGTGTACCGCGCACCTTATGCTGGGCCTAGTGGTACTATGACACACGTACCATGTTGCGTTTCTTGAGATTGATGACGCCTCCCATGTCTATTTCCCAGTCCAATCCAAGGAGCGCAGGGTAGGGGTCTGCATCTTCTACTATTTCTATTACTTCAAAATCAGCTAGGGCCCGTACCCCTGCTATGTCCACCATGACTTTTGGTAACCTACCCAGAGGGATGATATTTTCTTGATTCGCTATTCGTAGTTGGATAGTAGACCATTCCAACTTAAGCGCTCCCATTTGTTGCCATGTTTTTTTGGTAAGACGTTGGCATCCGATCCAAGATCTAAGATAACCTGATCCATTTCATAGTCTCCGATCTGCCCAGTTAACCGCATTTCTCTCCCAGTGCATTTCTTATAGCTGTACAATTTGTGTACATCCTTGGTCTTAGGGATTAAGGTGGGTCGAGCTGTGCAGGTATTCAGTAATGCTACGAGATTTCCTATGGCCTGCGGATTCCTTAGCAACTTCAGACATGCCTTTAAAAAGGGCTCAACTCCTTCTTCGATCTGGGGTTGTGCGGGGGCTGCCAATGGTGTTTGTTCGTTGCAAGACACCCCCTTCCAAGATACAAGCCCTTATTTGTTTCCTTGGGTGTCCAAACCACTACGTGTCATGAATTTTATACTTGGGTCCATCTCACGGAGCTCAGTTTTAACCCTCTGTACGTTCTGCGTAGGGGTAGGCTTCTTTTCCTGCATCTTGGCTATTAAAAATGGGCATTCTTATACCTCATGGTCTAGATGCCTACAATATTTACATGATGGCCTGGTGGGATTAAGGAATTCTCTGGAAAAGTGCCCTACTTCTCCACAATTATAACAGATTAGCTATCCTCATCCTCGGCCTATGCTTCCTCCTCGACCTCCTCTACCTCGGGCCGGTGATCCTCCAAAGTGCGTAGCCACTCTTGGCGATGCAGGGTCTGATTTCACCCGATATAAGTTCCCTCGATCCATAATTAAGTCATATGTTCAACAATTATGCTCATCATGTCCCATAGACTGGCAGAACCTCCACCATTTTTGCCTCAATTCACCCTTATTTATCTGAGGACACTGGGTTGTATCATGTAGTCCCGCTACTCGACAGTATTCGCACCAGAGGTCCGTGTCGACTCCTTTTCCCTGTTCCATCCGGAAGCTCTGTATTTCCAGGTGCATGGCCCCGAGATGCTCCTGAATTTGCTGCACTCCTTCCCTTGTGTTGTCCTTAGGCACAACTTCCAGTTTCATGGCAGTTTCCAAGGCTTTTTCCTGCGATTCAAAGGTCTGGTGGCCCATGGGTATGCGTAAATGAGGTAGCAGCATAGTGATAAACCATTCCATGTGCTGTTTGTCATTGTACTTGAACTCACCTTCCTTGATTTCTTTCTTTAACCATTGATCAGTCTCCCATACCGACTCAGACACCCCTTGCTTGAAGTCTTTTACTTCCGCTACCAGCTGGGAATAGGATTTTAGCTTCTGGAATTGTTGTTTTAGGGAATCCTTGATATTTTGAAGTGTTGCGCTCCCGTTATGAGATATATATCGCATATACCAGTCCAGCGCCCTTTCTTCAAAAGCCAAGGATAATTTTGCTCTCTTCACAGTATCGCTTACCACCCCTTGTGCCATCCACACCGAATCGGTCACGAACCAAAATCGATCTATGTCCTCATCGACTGCTCCTTTAAAAGTAAGTAAATTTAGGTGTGCTGCCATGGGCTCCTCTGGTTTATCTTCTTGGGGCCCTAACTTTGGGGCAGCTCACAGACCCTGTGTAGGTCTTGGCGGACTATGAGCAGAGTGATTCTCTCATCGATTGTCTCGATAGTTATCACCGCTTCGCGTTGCGTTTCTCAGACTCCTTCAGGTCTCAGAAACGGAACCATTTGTTGGCTTGAGGGGTCCTGACCTAGGTTCAGTGTGCAAGGTTTGTCAACAAACCCCTATACTGCTGGCCCTTTTGGCAGTGACCTGCTTTCGCAGGTCACAGTCTCACCCGAAGTAGTATGGGTGGGTGCTGGAACTAGGTTTCCGCACCCTGAGAAAGGAAGGGTAAGGCAAGCAGGGCTACGTTATGTTCAGATTACCTTGGTTCTTCGTAGGGTTAAGTATATATCTATTTGCATCCACATGCATTAGATCTACAATTATATGCTTTTCATAACATCAACACAACATTATATAAACAGAGCAGAATAGATCTAGATCCAAGCATTCATTACACAAACATTCGCAGTAGAAAGACAGAAAATACATAACACAATAATTATCAGCAGTTCATATAATAGTACTCACGGATTCAGATCTCTAATAATCCTTCGCATTCATTCATTCATAAACCTTTCCTTACAATTCCCTTCCCAACCTGTGCACACAGTAGCAGGGTCCACACACAGCTGGACTAGGATCTCTGTGCACACAGCCAGCAGGAGTCCATTCCCCAAAAACCAAAACAGATAGCTTAAACAATAGATCACATTAATAGCTCATCAATTCCTATCTCTTACAATCCAAAATGCATCTCTATTTATAACAATCTAGCCTCAACGTTCCTATGGTCCGAAACCCATGGTTTTCAGACCCCTAGTTTACCCTTTGACCCATTACAATGTGTTTGGGGCTTTGACCCACCCAAAAACCCCTGCGCTTTATTAAATATAATCAAAATTAACCAAAATGGACTAGTTTCGCAGCTTGTTAGGAGACCTTGTTCCAACAAAACCCTTACGAGAAATAACCATAAAACTTATTTATATGAAATACATTGTAGTAAGCAACCTATTGTTACATCAATCCCTTCTACTACTTTGCATGCACTAACCCACAAGAAAGCCCCTCTTGCTACTTTGTAAATTCTTGATGGTTTTAAAAAATTATGGCACAAATATTCTAACGAAGTTTATTTTTCCAAAGAAAAGTTTAATGACCTTCTTATCAGTGAGAATATGTGTCTGTGATATATTTTTTTCTTTTCGGATGAATCATAATCCCATATTTTTAAATAATGTGACCAAGAAATTTTCCATCTAAACTCTAAAGATTAATTTTCTTGCATTGAGATAAATTCCATTCTTTCAACATATTTCAAAATTTTGTTTCAAGTGGTAATGGTCTATCCTATTTTTTATTATAATTTTACATCATTAAGGTAAACCACTACACTTTTACTTACAATCCCCTTAAAGGGTATTCCCATGAATCATTGAAACATAACTCTATCATTGATAAATCCAAAAGACATCTAATAATAGAAAAATGTTCCCCATTTCATATGAAATGTGGTTTTAAACCTATCTTCTTCTCCCACCAATACTTCAATGTAATTGAAGATTCCATCTAGAAGTGAAAACATCTTTTAAGCTAATACTCGTTGCAAGATTTGTTCCTTGGGAGTAATATGGTAGTTATATTTATTTTACACTCTATTTATGATCTATAAGTCTACACTCAATCTATTTTCCCCTGGTTTTTTCTATTAGGAATCAAATTTTCCACCCATTTAGAGCATATAAATTTGAAAATAATATTAGCATCTGGCAACATTTAGCAATTTATTCAATCCCTTCTACATTGGTGGTTCTAATATTGGATGCAATTTTTGTAGCTTTTGATGGATCAATTTGACACCTTCCTTCATGGAAGTAACATATTGCATAGTTATTGTGTCATGGGCCTTTAAATAACCATAATACCAAATTAAGACATTTATAAATTTTTAGAATAAGTGAATGTAATAATTCCCTTATAGTGGTGAACAACAAGTTCAAAGATTAATATTTGTGTATTTTTCAATTGTACCTAAATTAATTAAATCATAATTCATAGAGAATATGTTAGCATTGAAATTTAGAGATCCTCAAAATATACTTTATATATCATACAACTTCTCTATTGTTAGGACCTTTAGAATGAAATTATCCTTAACACTTTTCCATTCAACTTGGCAATTTTGTAAGACTTTCAAGTGTTCATCATCAATTACCTCATATTTGAAAGTATCTTCATCGTTTAGAAATTGAGTAATCTAATAAACACCCTCTTGTTAGTAAAATTATTAGGAATTGATGGGATAAATTTTAATTCAATATAAAATCCATCATTTATTGGATTAATTTTAAAAGAAACATTAGGCAACATAATAATAATTATATTCCTAGATCATAGAATAGAAGTAATGTTAAAAGCATCATATTAATTAATTAACTTTAATGCCTCAAGTTGGTAATTTTTTAAATGGGGTGATAATTAGTGATTGTAGATTTCACCTACCTCACAATCATCTCTTAATGACTAATATTTCAAGGCTTTTACCTTGAAATAAATTTATTTTCTTAGGATTTGAACTAAATCCTCATACTATGTAGTATTATTAGGGTATTCAACTTCAAACCTAAAAAGGATAAGGTGACACTTTTTTTATCTCAATTAATTATTTAAAACACATCTAACTCTTGCACTTTCATGATATTTAGAACCATCAAAAAAATAAATTCCAACTAACTATTCAGAATGAGTTGAAGGACTAATTTCTACATTTACTATGGAATTCTCACCAAATCATTGGTATATTCAACCCTCAACTAACTACTCAGTGAGTGTATAAATACTAAAATAACCCGGTACAATCAAATATATTAGGAAGGTAGGAAGGTTTTGGACCATCTCGTATGGTTGGCTATCAAATGGTAAGTGCAATGAAGGAATTTCAACCATTTTTCAAATTCCAATGGCAATTCTTCTATTATGTAATTTTGAATTTCATTTTCAAAAAAATAATTTCCCAAATTTTAATGTGTACACTTTATTGGATCATCAACTATTTATAATGTTGTGATTATATGATTCATATGAGCCACTTGATTAACATAGATTTGGTTTTTTTGTCCATTCCATGGTAATCGTAATTGAGACTAATATATGGAAAGATATCCTTATGACTTTTGAGACCAATCCACGTGAACCAAAATACCATAATATTTAGGAATACCAAAAATAATAATGTTTATAACCTAGCATATGTCTGGTTTTCAAGCTTTTGTGGGTATCATTTGATGAGGAAGAACCCGGATTTTCCACAGTGTCAGATAATAAATGTCGACGTTTCGAATCTCCATGGAGATCCATATTCATGGAGATTCGAAACATCGACATTTATTATCTGACACTGTGGAAAATCAAGTTCTTTCTCATCAAAAAAATCTAGCATATATTTGGGTTAGAAGCTACCCTATTCAAAATGTCTTTAAGCTCTACATAAGACCCCCATCAAATTCTAAGTGATAAGAATCACCAAGTCGAATTTGATGTGGTGGTATCCATGTCAAAAACTGTCCATGAGACCCCCATATGTGAAAGAAAGAACCATCGGTCCACCACTTGCAAAAAAGAAATTTTAGGACAAGAAAATATTGGTTGCAACACTAGTTCTTGATTATCTTCATGTATATCAGAGAAATATGGAAGAGACATGTATTGAAAAAGAGTAATGACCGAGGATGGTTGTTCATGTGTTTCAACAAAAAACATCATCTTGATTTCCTAAATTTTATGATTTTATATCTTCAAGAGATGTGATACCTTGAATGATCTCTCCATTTTGGAAACAGTCCATAAGAACTTGCTCTTCTTCCATGACTGAAATAGGAGGTAAATACTCTATAGAAATGACTGACTGGTTATCATTAACCCTTTCTTGGTAACTTGAAAATTTGAACATTTTCATCAAATTCAAGGGAAGAATTATAACTTTTGTATTTAAGATCCTGATCTAATTCTCTTTCATCCAAGGAGGAAACTTCCATTTGTTGTTGGGATGAATATTCACATAGGGTTTCATATATTCCAAGTGAAAAGAATCACCATATATTCAAAGTTGGAGAATGTTGTACCTGGTGATATTTTTTTATACTCATGATGTTGTTGATTGGGAAGGTGATGTGGATGATTGAAAAAACAAAAGTGAAGGTTCTTTCTTTCATGGAGAAAGTATAGTTTCATGGTTAATAAAGAAGCAAGCTTCCATTTTCTAACCACCACCACTTGGACCACTAAAACATTTCAAGGACCACTACAAAACAACATAGAATTTCTCATGTATGTGACACAAAATAGATTTTAATCGCGAGTCTATTCCACAAACTCACACAAATTTCACTTGGTTTTCCATCATCCTTTAATCAATATTGCTGCTCCTTTACCTCATTTTTTGAAATTGTTAACATCTTGGAATTTTTATTTGTCACTTAAATATTGGAACTCCATGCTTAACCTGCCATTTCTTAGAGTCATGAATTCTAACAGAATAAATTTACCTATATTGAGTTAGCTAGGCTCAATAAGGCTCAATACTTCTATTCATGATTACAAGATAGAAAATAAACTTTCATATTAACAAAAAATCAAATGTCTCTATCTTTGCCCACAGATGACTTCAGAGAACTATTTGAAAAAAATCATTTTTCTCTTCCTCTATCTCAAATTCCCCAACTTTATAAGACTTCTTATATACTGGAAAAATTCCTCCATCAAAATAGCAACCTCTGCAAATATTGTAATTAAAGTCATAAGGAAGGATATCCTCTCATCTAGACTTAGAAACTAGTGTGAAAGAGATTTCTATTCTAGCAACAACCTTAAAAAATCCTTGCAACACGACTGCCAAGTGAGCACTAGTACCCCCTATCAACCAGAATTCTCCTTATCATTGGGCTTTTCTCCAAAAAAAAATTTTCTTTTAACGTTGCACCTTTTTTTTTTTTCAACACTGGTTTACTGACAGATAACACACCTCTGGGCATGTATTTACTTGAAGGTTGCATGTTTAATCCATGATCACCTAACACATCGACTCACAAATAACCAATCATCTTTGTGCTTAATCTTATGGAAGACCTGAATGTTGCTAACACTTTTCACATCATGTTCACCATTCGATGAGAAGGAAAAAATCTAACATGATCTACCTCTTCTAGTTAGTGTTACCTTCGTAGTGATATAGTTATTCTTGAACTCTACGACCATGTCAACCACATCGTAATGAACCAACAAGGTTCTAGAGGTGCACCCTTGTTAGTAGTCATTACATTATATCTTAAGATAATGAGGTTGTTGTTGGAGTGCCTGAAAGTGATCAGGGATCAAGTACCGCCCATGAGAACTGCCACTAGGTTGATTGCCCAAGTGTCCCAGTCGTTCGACGTCCTCGTTCAGGTCGTGAAGGACATGTAGATAGATCTATTTTGGGCTCATACATCCAGGCGAAATTGGCACCCAACTACTCCAACATCTAGAAGTTTATGAACAACCTATTGTGGTCGAAGGAGCTGGTGCAATATTTCTGCGCCCACGATGGGTGCCCAATATTGCAGAGAAAAATGAGGCAACAATAACATGAGTGATTCTACCATGAAAATCTAGCACAAGTTTCAGAATCATTGAATTCTTTGAATGAAAAGGGAGGGAAACAACTCGCCCCACCTATGTTCTGCTCAGTCGTGTTATGAAACCAGCTCACAAAATTGAATAAAAGAGAGATCAACGCCTTAGAAATCATCCACCTCGAGGGGGAAACCTCCTTTAAATTACATAAATGAACAATTCTTAGATGATACAAATGACAAAACCTCATTTTTATATATAGGATTCCATCAGGTCACAATCTAATCTTAGCCAACCTAACAATAATAATGTAAGGGCACAACAATAACAATAGTGGGATTTTATGGGGTAAAATAATAACAATATGGGGACTAAAGGGGTACAAAAATAACAATAAAGGGGCTACACTAACAACAATAAGAAACTACACTAGTAATATAGAGACCTAACATGCCCCTCTCCTTCAAAATAGTATTTTCCTCAACGTTTGAGTAGCTCTGGATGCTTCTGTATAAAATTATCATCCTCCCATGTGGAATATTCAGTGGGTAAGTTCTTCCACGTGATGAGATACTCCGAAATTGATCGATTTTGTAGTTGTCGAGTTCTTGTTTCCGTGATGGCTTCAGGTTCCAATATTATTTTCCTCATCAAGTTCTGGAAATGTTGTTTAAACTGGAAGTTTGTCGCCTGTAACCTTATTTAAGCATGAAACATGGAAAATTAAGTGCACTCAAGAAGAAGCAGGAAGCTCCAATTTGTATGCCATAGTACCAATATTTTTCAACACCTTGTAAGAACCATAGTACTTTGGCGATAATTTATTATCCTTCTTAGCTTGCTTGAGTGACATTTTTTTGTATGGTTGTAGCTGTAAAAATACCCATTCTCCTAAATCAAAAATTCTCTCACTGCAATGTTGATCTGCCTGTTGTTTCATTCGATTTTATGCCAAATTTAGGTTATCCTTTAAAAGTTGTAGAACTTTTTGTTGATGCTCAATGTGATCTTCCACTGCTTGAACCTTAGAAATTTCTCTTAAATATGATGTGATGGATGGTGGTGATATTCATGAAGTGCCATAAATGGGGTCATTTTTTCTACAGTATGGAAGTAAGTGTTATACCACCATTAAACTAGAGGTAACCACTTGACCCATTGTGTTTGTTTATCATATACAAAACAATGAAGATATCCTTCCAAACATTTGTTCACTATCTCAGTTTTCCCATCATATTGAGGATGATAAGATGAGCTACGAGCTAGTTGAGTACCCAAACAAGAAAACAGTTTCGTCAAAAAATTTCCACTGAAAATGGGATCTCTGTCGCTTATAATAATATTTTGGTTTCCATGTAGCTTTTGAATTGTTTCCATAAATGAAATAGCAATTTTACTTGATTTAAATGGATGAGATAATGCATAAAAGTGTGCATACTTGGTAAGTATATCAACTACCACCATGATGACACTCTTTCCTTCAGACTTAGGTATATTTTGTGATGAAATCCATTGAAACCTCCTCCCAACGTTGACTTGGAATGGATAAAGGTTGTAGCAGACTCGGGGTCTTAATTGTCTCAACTTTATTTTGCTGGAAAACCAAACATTCCGCCACAAAATTTTGAATATCAGATTTAAGGCCATCCCAAAATATTTATTTCTTCACCCTGTGGTAAGTTTTGAAAAATCCTGAGTGTCCTCCTAAAGGAGAGGTGTGCAATTCCAAAATAATATTTCGTTTTAGTTGGGAATTCTTACAGAGATATAAGTGATATTTGTACCATAAGGAATCATTTTTCCAACTAAATGTATTAGATGTACTGGGATCTTGCTGCAACTTTTGACTGAGTGTCCACACTTCTTTGTCATTCTTCCATTCCTCCCTTGCTTTGGTTATCCAATCTGGTTGGATAATAGAAATGGCATTCCACCTCCTCATCATTTATTGAGAGTGCATCTACAAAAACATTTAGCTTCCATTTTTTTGTAGATGATTTCAAAGTCAAAACCCAGCATCTTTGTGACCCATTTTTGCTACTCTTCTGAAGATAGTCTTTGTTCCAATAATTATTTAAGACTATCATGATCATTTATTACCTTGAAGTGTCTTCCCATTAGGAAAGGTTTCCATTTATTTAGTGCATGTAGTATTTTCAACTTTCCTTCTCATAAATAGCTTTATGTAAATACTTTCCTTTGATTGGATAGCTTTCAAAAGTAATGAGTCTTTCTTCTTGCATTAAAATATCACCAATTCCATTTCCCGAGGCATCAAATTCCACAATAAATGGTTTTGTGAAGTCTAGCGTAGCTAAGACCAGTGCTAGGCACATTGCCTCTTTAAGATGTTCAAAGGCCTTAGTTTCTTCAGGAGTCCATGAATTCATCTTTCTTCAATAATGTTGTTAAAGATGCTGCTATTCTCCCATAATTCTTAACAAACTTACAATAATACCCCGTTAACCCGAGAAATCCTTGCAACTAATATATGGTTGTGGGGACTTTCCTTTCCTTAATGGATTTAATTTTGTTAGGGTCTACCTTAACACCCTCCTGAGATACAATATGACATAGATATTGCACTTCTTGTACTTCAAAGAAACATTTGGAGGTTGTTTCATATAATTGTTTCTCTTCCAATAGTTTGAGCACCCTATCAACATGTTGAACATGATCCTTCTAAGACCTGTTGTAGATTAGTATATCATCAAAAAATACTAATACAAATTTTCTAAGGAAAGGTTTGAAAACAGAATTCATGAACCCTTGAAATGTAGAAGGTGCATAGGTAAGGCCAAAATGCATGACCAAAAATTCATAATGGCCTTCATGAGTTTGAAAGTTTGTTTTCAGAATATCTTTAGTCTTCATTCTAATTTGATGATATCCTGAACGAAGATCCAACTTGGTAAAATAAAATTCTCCATGTAATTCATCCAATAATTCATAAATCCGAAGAATGGGAAATTTGTCTTTAATAGTGAGCTTATTGAGCTCCCTATAATCCGGATGCATGCACCATGATCCATCCTTCTTGTGCACCAATACTATTGGAGAAGAGAAATAACTTTGACTAGGTTGAATTATACCAGCCTCTAACATTTTTGTAATCATATGTTCAATTTCTCTCTTTTGGACATAATGATATATTTAAGGCCTGATGTTTGGAGGAACACTTACTGGAATCAAATTAATAGCATGATCAAGATCAAGAATAGGTGGGAGTACTTTGGGAGTTTCAAACACCTTGGAATTATTGTCCAATACTTTTTGGAGATCTGGAGAAATAGATTATTTTGATGCTGGAACTTCTAATGAGCATAATTGTGCAATTACGCCTCGTTGTTCTTTCTTCAGAAGATTTTTCATGACATTAGATCTTATTATATTTCCCGGATTCCCTGTGATACCTCGTAATTCAACTTCCTTTCCTTCGGAAAAAAAATTCAATAAAAGTTCTTGAAAATTAAAAGCTATCGTCCCCAAAGATTGTAGCCATTGTACTCCTAGTACAACATCAACACCTCTCATTGGAATGGAAAGCATTGGACTATTCAATACATATTCCCCCATGGTTAGCTTGATATTATGTCATTTTCCGTAGAAATTTATAGTTCCTCCATTTGCAACCATCACTTGACACTCTAGTGTTGGTTATAGGAAGCAATTCAATTCCTTGGCTACCTTACAATGAATAAAATTATGGGTACTACCCGAATCAATCAACACTATTAAATTTTTCTTCTTGATATGTCTTTCTATCTTGAGAGTTTTAGGAGTGGTAATTCCTACCAATGCATTAGAGCGTATGGTCGGAATCATTTCTTCTTCCTCTAGGTTTGGTTCCTGGTGTATATCCTCTTCTTTTGAAGTTTCTTATTCATTTTCTTCCTCCTCTTCAAAATCTATGTAAAATAATTTCTTCTCAGCACACTTATGAACTTTAGTGTATTTTCTATCACAACTGTAGCAAAGACCTTTTGCTCTTTTTTCTTCCAAATTTTGTGGTGCCAACCTTGTAGGTTGTGCAAGTCTAGGAGTAACAACACTTCCATCTTTATAGATGTGAGTGGTAGGCTTCATTTTCGCCATAATTTTACTTTCAATTTTTCTTGCCAACCTGAATGCCTTCTCCAATGAATCAGGTTCCCAAAGGCAAACCTTATGTTGGATGTTATCATTTAAAGTACATAAGAATACATCAATCTTGTGTTCCTCTGGAATATCAGTTACCCTTATAGTCCATTTTTGGAAGTCCTCAATGTGCTCCACCATTGAATCCTTTTGTTTGATATTTATCAATTGGCTAAAGAATGCATTGCTCTTTGTATCCCCCTAATGTGCTATCATTTCCTCCGTAAAAATTGACCAATTGACAATTATTTTATGAGTGAAAATCCATCGATACCATACAAATGTATTTTGTTCTAAATATAAGTTGCAATGCGTAAATTTTGTGTGTTTTGCACATTATGGAGATCAAAATATTGCTCCATCTGTAGTATCCATGTTACGGGATTCTTGCCATCAAACTCCCTCATATCAATCTTTGGAATATGGTGGGTCTTAAATCCAACATTAGAGTTTATGTAATCACACTTAACATTTATTTCGTTCTCATCGAGTTTCCTCTACTAAATTTTCGACATTAGGAATCATTTCTTGTATCAACTTTGTCAAACCTTCTTGCAAACCTTCCATGTTTGCTTTTAGATCATTCTTCATGTCTTCCATGTTGTCTTTCATTTTTTCATCGATCTTAGCTTCCTTTTCATCCATCTTAGCTTCCATGCCATCCATATTAGCTTCCATGCCATTCTTCACACCATCCATATTAGCTTCCACGCCTTTCCTCAAATCATCCATCTTGGCTTCCACACCTTTCTTCAAAACTTCCATTTCATTTTTTTTTACTCTTTTTGAGAGTGAAATTTGGTGCACCTAGTATTGTAATTTTGATATATCATGTTGCACTTCTTCCTCTTCATGAGTCATAGTAGAGACTTCTGAGGGCTTAATGGGTGTTGAATTCGTTTTAGGGGCTGTTTTAGAACCCAATAATGATATCTATGCTTCAAGATTCCCTTCGAATCACTTCAAACTTATTTTTCAAATAATACTTATGCAATTTGAAAAAATAAAATACACACATTTTTCTTGAGTTTGAGGAGCTTAATATTGAAACTGATGTATCTATGTAATTTTGGATCCCCAAGATTTTATCTTCAGTCCTTTAGTATCCCTCTGAATCTTCTTTCCAATTCCATAGGTCTGACCAGATTTGGATTCCTTAAGACAAAGTTATAACTGATCTCCCGCAATGACCTAATTATGGACTGGTTCAATAGAGAAAAATTGTAAGATGTGCCACATGTCACTGTTTCCTCCTTCAGCTCTGAAATTTCCACACATGAAACTACAGTCTGTTTGATTTCGACCACTTTTAACAGAATTCCAATCCGATGCTTAGAGAGAGAGTTACGATTATTTTCCCTAGGTAAGATCTTTGAGATGAAACTCATGAGCTTGCCAAAACCCTAACTTCCATGGATCATATCTCTGAAAATATTGCAAAACAAGATCTGAAATTTTTACATGAAGTTCCTCAAGATTTCTGTAATGTTCCAAAATTTTCATGCAGATAATTGGAACATTATTTTTTGCTTATTTCACCTAGGAGGAGAATAAATGTGTAAGGAGGCCCATGCATAGTGATAATATCAATAAAATCCCTCATAATATGAATGGGGATCATCATTGGAGCTGGTTTTCACACCCTCATGTGTGAACAGGGTTATTTGCAAATAGACAAGGTCAAGTTTGAGCAAGTCAACAACGCTGCCATAGGAGGAGTGGCTTACTTAGGAGGTCAGCGCAATGTGAATGGGGAAGAGGATATTTGGTGGAGGAAACCCTAATAGATGGGGCCCATGGAGAAAGAGCTTTCACTTGTTTAAAAGGAGGGTAAGGCAACCATTGTTTCTCATGCTTTGTATTATTCATCACATTATCTATTTAGACAATTGTGCATTCTTTGCTGTTTAGCAAGAATTGCCAGAGGAATTCCTGTTTAGGATTCCTTCTCCTTCTTGAGAGGTATCTTGAGGAATTTTTCTTCATTTTCCTCACATCTAGGCTTGAGGCCAAGCATCCTCCATCAAGACAACGTTATTTCTGTAGCAGAATAATGTTGTGTTACTAGATGTTGTAGTGATGGTTCACTACACCACCTCCATCAGCTATTTTTCAGAGGGAGAGTCTCTCTTTTCTTTGGGAGATCAGATTGGAGGAATTTCAAAGCTTATTGCAAACTTTGGCATCAAGGCCAACTCATTACCTAGCCATACAGTGTAGTTTCATATAGTGACTATGTTATTTTACTAGAGTATTTGCAGTGGGGCTTTGCATATATCTTTGGAGGGTGAGATCTTAGGTGAGAGGATCAACCTTTCATCCTAGAGATACATTGGAGGAGATATTGTAATTTTTTTCCACATATTCATTCTTCTCCATCCAGTTCTATTTTTGAGTTGCAGCTACTACCCAACAACTCCGACATTTTGCAGATTTTGTGTTTCATAGCCAATCCTTCCAGGATTGACATGAGGCAACCTTTGGGAGATGATATCTTCATCCCCAATGTTGTAATGGGCCATGTATTGAGATATCTATGTATTTTACATATGATGCATGCAGTTTCTCTATAAAACTGCTCTGTCATAGCTTGGTATGCATTGTGCAGCAGTATTTTATCATGTATCTTGTACTTGCTTCTTGAGGCTGAGCATTGCCTATCTTGAGTGACCTTTTTTCTCAATATATTGTATTCATTTGTTGCTGATATTATCTAATAATATGGCTATGGATTTCTCTCACATTTCTATGGGTGAGTGTTGCTACTACTCCATTATTTGTTTTTGCATATTGTTGGGTCTCCAACTTAATAATATCTTGAGATATTCTTACTATTGTAGGATTTTCCATTTTGGGAACATTACAGTGGTATCAAAGCCAGGTTTCTGGCTCAACCGATGGATCTCAGCCATCATGATATTAAGAAGAGAGAAGATGAAGACTCCATTTCATGGAGAGAAAGAGGAGGATAAGCTTACAAAGCTTCTTCCAAGATCTATACAGAGCTTTCATGAAGAATTTGAGAAGATAAGAAGGGAGATATGCACAAGATCTCCAAGAAGGTTTGAAACTGAGTCAAAATATAGTTTTTCTTATAGGGAGTGTGAGCATGCAGCCAAACCCTATGAGGTACAATGCAGTCATATGGCCATCTTTTCCATGAGAGGAGAAGAAGAAGGAGGAATGCCGAAGAGAGGAACTCTTAGTGGTTTCTTGCATGAGTATGAATCTCAGACTCAGAAGTTTAGAAATCATACTACTTCCCGAGAGTTTTGCAAGATCATGGTGAGGAGGAGCAAGTAGCATAATGAGGATATATTTCTTCTATCTATCTTTGATGGTTCTCCTACTTGTTCAGCCAGGGCTTAGATAGAAGAGCTAGAGACTTCTGCAGCAGCATCAGATTTCCGAAGATGAAGCCATCAGAATAGCAGTGCTGCACTTGGGAGGTATGGTCTATGCATGGTGGTTATTTGAGTCATTTACCTTGAAAAATTTAAATTCCTCTTCCTAAGCAATTTTCATTAGAACTTTGATGAAGAGATTTGGAAGGAGGAATTCCGAAACTCATGTGGAGGGAACAAACACATTCAAACAAACAAAACCCTTGCATGTGATGAAGAAAACTATAGACTGAGAATCATTTCAGAAAACCATGAAGGAGGCTGATATCTTGCATGATACTTTATTGGAGGCAAGACCTTCATTTTGAATTTTGGCACAAGGAGGTATGTAGATCCCTTTTCCAAAAAAGGATCCAATCATTGGAGGGTTTCCCAATCACGTTAAGGAAGCTGAGGGCAACACCGCTGTCATTTCTAGAGTTGATCTAGTACCTCATGCAGAGGAAGGAGGAGCTCTTGCTCCAAATAGAGGGTAGCTTTCAAAGGAAGTCCCCAGATCTCATACATGGAGGTGCAAGCACAATCAGTGAACAAAATGATTGTGTAGCATTGCAGATGGAAGGAGAAGGAAGGGAGGAAGAGCAACGTCATGTGATGAGAGGCACACACCCTTCTCTATTTCAGAAAGCTAGGAGGAGGAGGACTGTATTGCGCCGTGAGAGCAAGGGCAAGGTTTCCCAACCATATGTACAGTCCACTCTTGACATTGATGTCTCACTGCATAGAGGAATTCCACCAGGGAGGCCACCAGATCTATCATTGATGAGAGACATTTTGTCTTTGGATTCACCGCTCTTGGGTTTTGGAGAGGTGAAGAGTTTTGAGGAGAAATTTGGCATGGGGGATGTCAAAGTAGCAGACAGCAGCAGGAGGAGAGCTACACATGCCAGATCACCAGCGCTGTCTCTTAGGAGGATTGATCCTTACTGGAGGTCTCAGCTCTTGGTAGAGTACTCCAAGGATCTTGGTGCATGCATGATTATAGATGACCCAGATAGAGATGAAAGATACATGGTAGATGATATGGTCACCTATTCACATGGCAGAGTCTTCTTGACTAGAGATTCTATTCTCAAGGAGAAGTTGCTGCATGTAACACATGAGGACTTCTTTTCCATGCATTTTGATGCATATCTTGTCTTGGCATAGGACTTCATTTGGGAGGGCATCCAGAAGGACATACATCAGCATATGGAGAGATGCACAGCTTGGATGATGATGGAGAGGATGTCACATCCACCTTCCTACTCATTGAGAGTAAGGGAGCATTTTTAGTTGAGCCATTTCAGCTCAAGTCTTCATGTACATAATGGAGAATGTACAATTCCACCTTATGTTTTGTACTTCTTGTCAAATTATGAGTAGCATATTGTACCAAGAAAGATTATTCCTTCTTTCATATTGTATAGTGATGTACTTGAAGCCATTTGTAGCATAAATATTGGCTATCTCATTGGTGGTTTGTGGGGAGAGCCACATGATTGTTGGTGTGCACCATTGACACCCTTATGTACTTCCATGTTTACATCTTGTAGAATGATTGTGGCAGCAAACAAGTGGCTGGGAGAACAATTGTTTTTGTTTGATTTGATGTAGGAAAGGGATGCACTACGCTGGTTCCATGGATGGAATGGTGATTTACTCTCTGGTTGTCATTTGGAAACTTGTTCTTATTGTACTATGCTTCCATGTACTACTGATATGTTTATGTTCATGGGGAGCTTTAATTGGAGAGTGGGCTTGAGATTGAGAATGCCCATTGGGAGCATGATCCTCCCTACTATACATGTTGTACATTTCAGGAGGGACCATGGGCCAACCATGAAGGCCACATTACATTTCTTGTATTCTTGTGGGAGGAACCACTTGAAGGACTTGAGGAGGCACTCCATGGATCATAAAGAGTTGGAGGAGTTAACAGTCAAATATTTTTCCTTTAAGGTAGAGGGGAGACTCATCTATGAGCCACTCCATTTGTATGAGAAAAACATATGGTAAGAGTATTTTTGATTTTCATGGTGACTTGTCTATATATATGCATCTCTTAACCATATAGGTGTAGGGATTTGCTCAAAGAAGGATTATTCTTCCTTCTAGATTTGATGGTCTACATAAGGCCATTATGGATGATTACTCCATAAGTGGATATGGGGACAAGATTTATCATGGATAATATACTCACATTGCACATTATATCATTCGCTATCTCCATATTGGTGAGGAGATTGGGACAACAAGAAAATGGTGGGGAGGCCACCCATCATTTTATTTTCTGTGGCAGTTGAGAGTCAAAATACGGTGGCTACATTTGAGGGAACATTTTCCTTCTCCTTTACTTCACATGGCAGCCAGCATGATTCTCCTTATGGTTCCATTGGTTGATAGTGATAAAGCTTTCCTTGGGAGCATGATTGGAGGAGAGACACATTGGGTGGATGTGTCCTTGGAGGGAGAAAACTCCCATAAAATTTGCACTACATGTTCTAGAGGGAGCGTGGGAGATGGTATGGCCACTACAACAACTCATTTTTTTCCTTATGAGGTGAGCCATATGATGGAGGAGATGCCCTATGATGATGACTTCCAACTCCTCATATATGGAGATACTTGGGCCAACATGATTTGCAGTGTTGGAGGAGAGATCCTTGGAGATATAGTCTTCATCTTGCCATTTGAGGGAAAGTATTTTACAGCCCAGGATCATCACTTTATCTACACTTATCATAAGTGGAGAGATGTACAATGTGGGGTAGGCTACATTGTCTACCATGTGCAGAATTTCAGCCCACCTACTTTGCCGGAGGCAAGGGTGGATGACAACTTTCAGGAGTTGCCTGGTTGGAAGGTGACTCATTTTGCATGGCTTATAGCTTGGAGATGGAGCCATATGGGAAAGATATTTACCATTCTCTTTTATATCCCCTTCTTCAAGGGAACCTCTAGACATCACTTTGCTATCCTCTTGAGTATTTCACCTTTACATGATGATGGCTTGATAGCTAACTTACATGCTAAGGAGGGGCAATGTGGAGGCTTGATTGATGAGATAAAATCATTTTCCTTGGAGGAGATCATCATACATGGATTCTACAGGGAGAGGAGGAGAAAAGAATTCAGTCTATCCTTGCACTTGCTTGAGGACAAGCAATCTTTGAGAGGGGAGGACTGTAATGTTCCAAAATTTTCATGCAGATAATTGGAACAATAGTTTTTGCTTATTTCACCTAGGAGGAGAATAAACGGGTAAGGAGGTCCATTCATAGTGATAATCTCAATAAAATCCCTCATAATATGAATGGGGATTATCATTGGAGCTGGTTTTCACACCCTCATGTGTGAACATGGTTATTTGCAAATAGACAAGGTCAAGTTTGACCAAGTCAACAACACTGCCATAGGAGGAGTGGCTTACTTAGGAAGCCAGCACAGTGTGAATGGGGAAGAGGATATTTGGTGGAGGAAACCATAATAGATGGGGCCCATGGCAAAATAGCTTTCACTTGTTTAAAAGGAGGGAAAGGAAACCATTTTTTCTCATGATTTGTATGATTCATCACATTGTCTATTTAGACAATTGTGCATTCTTTGATGTTTAGCAAGAATTTCAGAAGGAATTCTTATTTAGGATTCCTTCTCCTTATTGAGAGGTCTCTTGAGGGATTTTTCTTCATTTTCCTCACATCTAGGCTTGAGGCCAAGCATCCTCCATCAAGACAATGTTACTTCTGAAGCAGAATAATGTTGTGTTACTGGGTGTTGCAGTGAGGGTTCACTACACCACCTCCATCAGCTATTTTTCAGAGGGAGAGTCTCTCTTTTCTTTGGGAGATCATATTGGAGGAATTTCGAAGCTTATTGCAAACTTTTGCATCAAGGCCAACTCATTACCTAGCCCTACAGTGTAGTTTCATATAGTGACTGCGTTTTTTTAGTGGAGTATTTGCAGTGGGGCTTTGTAGATATCTTTGGAGGGTGAGATCTTAGGTGAGAGGATCATCCTTTCATCCTAGAGATCCATTGGAGGAGATCTTGTCATTTTTTGCAGCATATTCAGTCTTCTCCATCCAGTTCTATTTCTAAGTTACAACTGCTACTCAACAACTCCGACATTTTGCAGATTTTGTGTTTCATAGCCAATTCTTCCAGGATTGACATGAGGTAGCCTTTGGGAGATGAGATCTTCATCCCCAATGTTGTAATTGGCCATGTATTGAGATATCTATGTATTTGACATATGATGCATGCTGTTTCTCTATAAAACTACGCTGTCATAGCTTGGTATTCATTTTGCAGCAGTATTTTATCATGTATCTTGTAATTGTTTCTTGAGGCTGAGAATTTCCTATCTTGAGTGACCTCTTTCCTCAAGATCTTGTATTCATTTGTTGTTGCTATTATCTAATAATATGGCTATGGATTTCTCTCAAATTTCTATGGGTGAGTGTTGCTGCTGCTCCACTATTTGTGTTTGTATATTGCTAGGTCTCCAACTTAAGAATATCTTGAGATATTCTTACTGTTGTAGCATTTTCCATTTTGGGAACATTACAATTTCTTTGCAAATGGGTTTTATTTTTAGCTTTTGAAACTTTTTAGAAAAAATGTTATAGTGAAAATTCCACAATGACCTGTTTGAAGTAGCGAAACCCTAGAATCCAAAGCTCTGATACCAAATGTTATGAAAGAAACTCCCAAAATAGAATAAAAGAGAGATCAATGCCTTAGAAATTAGCCACTTCAGGGGGGAAAACTCCTTTAAATTACAAAAATGAACAATTCTTGGATGATACAAATGAAAAAACCTCCTTTCTATATATAGGATTCCATGGGGTCACAATATAATCATAGAAGACCTAACAATAATAATGTAAGGGCACAAAAATAACAATTGTGGGCTTTTATGGGGCACAATAATAAAAATATGGGGACTACAAGGGTACAACAATAACCATAAGGGGGATACACTAACAACATTAAGGGACTACACTAGTAATATAGGGACCTAACAAGTCGTCCCTACTGGCCACCGAATCTCCCATCAAGAAATTTCAATGGGCAATTAGATGCCAAGTCTTCACATAGTGTTTGGCCATAAGCCACACAAAATTATTCTCAAGGTTGTAACTCACCATCAATAATACACACACTCATCATTAACATTTCACTTATTTATGTAATAGATGGACAAAAACACATTGTCATAGTTAATCAGCGGGCATACTTAATCACTCGCACAATCACATTATTCTCCTATTTCCCTCAACCCCTGGAAGGGCCAATGTATAGGCCCATATGGGCTTTGATACCACAATAATAGAAAAATTTTCCTCACACACACAAATTTTATTAATAATGAAAAGAAAAATTACATAAAATTTGCAAGATATTACACATGATCACTCAACCCTCTTTCAAGTGGAGAGAAACAAGATTTAAATGAGCTTGTGTCCTAAAATACTTTTTTTATGGATCACTTATTTAATTAAAAAAACTCACAGTTATAAAAAGAAGGATAATTGCTCATTATAATAAATAAATGAAACCAAGATGTTGCAAGAAACAGGAGATGAGATTTAAGACCAACAAATTTAATTTTGTATTGCTTCAATTATTCTAACACCTCTCTCTACAAATCAAGATGGAAAACACTTGTATAAAGGTGACTGAACAAGAGTCAATTTAAATAAATCGTTGGCCAGAAGTGTGATCGTGTTATTTCAAATATGGCATATGATCAACATGGAAGAATGATAAATCCTCATGGAAAAAATGTAGGAAAACCATATCAATAATTTCATATGGTTGTCACTTCATAGATCTCCACTTTCACTTCCTAAGATGGACTCGAGAGAGAAACCTACAATCAAAAAACTTCATCAAGCATTTGTAGAAATCCATGCACAAGGAAAAATTATTAAGAAAACAAGTAAGAAGCCTCTATAATTGGAAAAATATTCACTCATAATTTCAATAGCATTTTAGTGAAAAAATTGGAGATACCTTGAACTAGACAGTTGCCTCTTATATATATTTTTTGAGATTGGTGAATGGGAAGGATATTTCTTGGAATATTAGATAAACAGTTGGATGTCCTTGGGAAATTTCACCTACCTAACCGCTTTACGGAAGCTCAAACTTTGGTTTGGGACTTCATACATTGGAAGACAAATCTTTAATTTTTGTTTTTACATCAAAAAAATAAATCAACAATTAACACTTGTATTCAATGTCAAGCAATTTCCTCTGTTAAAAGTAAATCACAAATTGTGTCTGAATTGTAGCATCACCATTATTGGCTTCATTTTTGTATTATTCCCTTATATTATGTTTATCAACCTTGGTTCCCTTGCAATACACAAGGTATCCTTTGAAAAGTTTATCAAAATCATTTTTTTGAACCCTTGCATTAGTTGCATGGTTCCACAGATAAATTTCATAACTATAAATGTCTATCATTCTCAATTTTATTTAAATATTGCAGATGGCTTGTAGATAATTTCATATATTATTCCTTAGACATGTTAGAATTGGCCTTTCAACTACCATATCGTGAGGTAACTACCTAATATCACTATGCTTTCCATTTATTTGTTGCAAAGAATTGAGAGACGAGTAAAAAAGAAATAAATCTATGCAAAACAACTCAAATGATGGTTGAATTATGTCTATTCAACATAAGGATAGAGACTAGTAGCCTCTAGTTGATTGGAATTATTTAGATCAAGTTTGGAGAGCTCTCCCTTGTAAAATATATGGTAAGATATCACCATCTCTATTTCCCTCTAAACACATTGATCCTTCTTATGTTGGACCTAACTAATCCTCCTCCAAGATGGGCATCTTCTACATAACCTTTCCACATAGTTTCTCCCATATCTTTACCAAGACAAGAATTGTCAACATTGCCTTCAATGGTCTCTTGGCTGGAAAATAAGTGAACGGGGATATGATACTTCTCTGAGTTGGGAACTCTAATGGACAAAACTACTCTAGCGATAAAGGGAGTATAAGTTGATCTAATAAATATAACAATTCTTTGCTCAATAGCACATTTCTTAATACTCCACTGTCGCTAAATAGAATAATTTACTCCAACATATACATAGACAAGAACGCTTTCCAAATTTTCATGTTGCTCAAACATTTATGTGAATATAATTAACCTTCAATGGAGGGTCAAAAATCGAAATATAATTAATAAAGGTTTAAGCATTGTGTGTATTCTCATGTCATTCATTCCCAAATTTTATTAGAGTAGTTTTATAAACTCTAAATTTATTTTCCCATATATACGAGAAAATATTCAATTGGTAGTTATTTCATGAAGTTGTGACATAAGAGAACAATTTTCATTTCCACAAATGTGTATGTACAACTCTCTTGTTGTATAATTATTGGAGAAAACAATATATATACAAGCACTCAGGTTCCGATGACACAATAAAATCCACATGAACTACTATGGTATTGGGTAATTTCAACTAATATCTTGTAGCAAATGGAAGGTTCCATTAAACAAAATCAGAGAAAACGTCAAGCTCTTGGTTTTCATTCATAAAATAATGTTTCAGAAGTTCCTTCCCAAATCCTTTATCACAATGAAATTTTTTGGTCCAGATTTTCTTTGTCTCACATCTAACCATTGAGAAATATCATTCCAATAACATCACAACAACATGTGCATCACATTTTTCTCAACGAGGATGCTTTTTCAATCTTCTTCCAATTCCAATTTCCTTCGATGATCTTTTGATTTGAATCATGTTGGGATAAAGGTAGTTGATAACAAAACTTTTTAAGAGGCTTTGGAATCGATGTGAATTTTAAATTTCACTTCATACACTAGGAGCAGAGTTAGATGCACCTTTGTATATTTTTTAGAAAATTTAAAACCATATATCCCACATTTAGTGTGGGAAATTTTAGTGCCTTGTACATATACCTCTATCTCTACTCATCTCCTTCAATGATGAAAACATCCTTTGGTGGTATTTGGGTCTTGTAACAAGTTTATAACTATAAAACTAGAAATATTAGAGAGCATAGCGAGCAAGACAATACTTTTCACACTCATGTCATTTTTTTATAACAAGAAATTTGAATATATTTTTCAATTTCTACTAAGAAGATCATGTCTTTGTTCGAGAACTTGATGTAGTATCTCTAAATTTTCTTGCCTTGGAGAAAGGGAAGTATTCCCTTTTTCCTTCAATCACATAAAAAACTGTAGGACATGCCACACCATATTTACACAGAAATAGTTGGGAGACATAGGCACGCAAGAGTGCTACAAAGTGTGGAGGTGTGAGTAGCAATACTAGAGTGAAAAAATTGTACGTTAGAGGAGAGATATTTTAGTCGAGAAAAGATAGGAAATGTTGATGAAAATTTTGTCAAAAAATTTCCAACCAATAGAGCACATCTCTTACAAAAATGTGCAAGAAAAAATTTCAAGGAGATTGAGATTTGTAAAATTGAGTAAGAAACAAAAAGTTAGCTGGTCAAGAACAAAAAATTGTCACGAACAAGATCAAAATATTATCAACGCAGAAGAAGAAAAGTCTATATGAAGGATCTGCATATGGGCAATCTAATACACTTAAAACAAAAAGGAAAGAAGAGAAGCCAAGGAAATATAGAAGCATTATGAGGATTTCTTTCAGGCAGGAGCCTCCATATAATAAAATCAAAGTTAGATTAGGAAAGCTTTGTGAGGATGAGCACGGGAAGTATTTAGAATTTACATGCTTTCCTATACTCATCAAAAACATTGGTATGTTAGTGATAATAGATGCATGAAAATTTGCTCCTTCTTAACATTGATTCATTCAAGTTTGAATGAGGTACACTCAAGTTTGTGACTTTGGGTAATGAGGATGAGCATGACGAAAAAAGCGAGGTAGAAAATGAATTAAAGTTGATAATAAATAAAAGGAAAGAAAAAGGTGAGATAAAATTCATGACTACATTGGAAAGAAATGAAGCAAAAAATTGCAAATCATAGGAGATAATCATAACATATGAAAAAATGAAGGGAAATAAAGATAAAAATTCATGTTGGAACTAAACAAAATCAAAGCTCAAAATTAAAAGAAAAAAGAAAGAAAGAAAAATGTTTTTTTGCTTTTAAATATTATAACTTTTATTATTATTTGTTTATAAGAAGTCTTATTGTATACAAAATTAAAACTATGTGACATACTTATGTTCATACTAGATGAAAATGAACATAAAGAAAAAATTCTTGAGCCTTGTTTGAAAGATTCATGGCTTGGTGGAAAATAATCAAGAAAGGACGGTTATCTTGGTGACCAATAAGAATATGTAGCAATGATAAAGGCTTCAGAAGAATCCAATTTTTTTTTTCGCCATTCTCACATGACTTTACAACCAACAAGCATAGGCTTACATACCATAATTGGAACATAAAGAGGTTGATGTGTGTCATGACCAAGGCTCACATCAAGAAATGCATCTATGTTGTTTTGAACATTTTTTAGATGATAAAAAAAGAATGCATACATGCATTATATGTTTCAAACTTAAACACTTCATATTCGACTGACTAAATTAATGAAGCATCTATAAGGTCAAAAGTAAGGACTTATTTCTCGAGTTTATTAAAGGACAACTCATCATACATATCAAGAAATTATTTTCTATAATCAAGACTTTACCTTTCATCAATTTAGTTATCGTAAATGAAATTTTTTACAAGGTAGTGAATGTCAAAACATCTGTGGGAATGAACCATCGCATGTGCATATATGAGAGGTCAAAGGGAAATCATAATTTTCAGGCTAAAATGAAGCATCCTTGAATGTGAAAACATTCATATCAGGGAAAATAAGGTGGTCATTAAGCATCATGATGTGGTTGTGATCATCATTGCATACACACTCTTGTTCATATGTGGTGAAATATTCATCATTGAGTTTCAAATGTGATCCTGTTTGGATCATTATATTGTTTTTCATCCATCTCAATGATTTCAGAGTGGAAAACATGGAGGAATCAACACTTAGGACCATTTTTACTAGCGGGTCCCAATTTGGAAAAACAACATTTGAAACCTTCTAGGAGCATTTTGAGGCATCAAACAATTGTTTTTGGTGGTAAAAATTTGTCGCTTTCGACTGCACCTTACTTTCCTATTCTACACATAGAGACATTTACAAAGGCACAAAATCATGTCAATTGGAGTCTATATGTGAAATTTATGCCACTCAGAGGTTGACCCTCATGTTTTCACCACCATAATTTGATAGGATGCCACATTAGCCCTCATTATTCATGAAAATGGGCCTATCTATGTGCTTATGATGAAGAATAGTTTATATTGTAACTTTGATTAAGATTTCAGGTAGTCAAACCTAACTACTAGTAGGCTATTAGGTTGTGTTATAACCATGCCACTAAGAGGAAAAGGGGTTCCATTCTTTCAAGTAAGTTTGTTCCATATTGAGAAAAAATAGCCGAGAGGGGTAGCAAATAGAGCACACGGAGAGGATTTTTTCATTATAGTAGCCCGTACGCCACAAGCCATACTTCTTTGTACGTGCATACATTTTTTATTCAAAGAAAGAGAGAAGAGTGGACTCATCTTCCAACTGGGATTTTCTCGCGAAAGGGTTTCCCGGGTCATATCTTGTGTCAAATGTGTGTGTGATATTTTATTTTTATGTTCTCTATTTTCTGAATAATTTTAGTTCGAATGCATACAATATTAACAATAATTTACAGATCCATAAATATATATAAAAAAATTAATAGTGTATAATTTCATATTTTAAATATAATTTTGTCATATTTATTGTGACAAACTATACAGTGGAATATCCATTATAGTTTTCATATCATAGTGGTATTAGAGAAGGTTTCTTTAGGTATATTATTGATATTTGCAATGGATCTAGATCAGTTGGGCCAATAGTCGTAAAACCTAATCATGGCCGATGAATCTACGAATAACCCTCGTGATCCTACATAGGAGAGGTTTTTGTGGCTGGAACAACAAGTCAGGGATATAAATCATAATGTAAATATCCTCATGATGGCCCTAAGAAATAAGCTCAGAATATTCAGAGAATATGGGGGTTCAAATGCATAGGACAAATCAGAAGGGGGATCAAGAGATCAGGAAGAAATGTAGAACTGGTTGAAGAAAGAACTGGGAAAATATCAACCCAGATTAAGTTTCATGAATCAGTCACAACTCCTATTTAAAATGGAAGGAAATATAAATATCAATTTGTACCACAATGAGATCGACGCTCTAAATATAAACCACTAGTTTCAACAAGTAGAAGTGTATTTTAATGTCCATCAAATTGAGGAAGAATATAATATTCATTTGCGTGGTTGAAATTAGAGGGCCATGCCCTTACTTGTTGGGAAAGATACATAGAGACCCTGAGGTTGGAGGGAAAACCTCCAATGACCAAGTGGGAGGACTTTAAAACCCTCATTAAGCCGTAATTTTACCCTATTAGGTATGTAGAGGACCAGTGGATCACATGGCACTACTTCAGGAAAAATTTGGGACAAAGTGTGCAAGAGTATACCACAGAGTTCAGAAATATGGCCATAATGTTAGGTATCTCCCCAAAGAACCCAGATGTACTCCTAAAGTATTTTGGGGTTCTACACCTCCATCTACGGGAGCAAGTGACGATGTCCAAGCCAAAATCGATGGATGAGGATTGTGTACAGGAAAAATAACTAGAGAACATAGGCCGAGAGAAAGTGAAATAAAGTATTGAAGCAGTAGGAGAAACAAGATGCTTATAAGGAGCAGAAGAAGAAGAAGAAAGTGGGAAAAGATAAAAATACAATGACCAAAACACACTAGTGAAAAGATACCAGCACAACAACCACTACAACATTGATGACCATATAGACGAGAAGTGATGGAAGTTACATCCAGAGCTTAAATCGAAGATAAAAAAAAATAAAATAAAAAATATAAGAAGAATCTCGTGGCCACTGATTTTATTAACCTCGCTAAAATAAACTTGGACGTGGATGAGAGGCTCATATGTATGTTAGTGCAGGAGATGAATTTGAGTGGCCTTCAAAAATTGGAAGAGAAATAAATTTCCAAACTCTTTGATATCAAGATACAAGTCAAGAAGACCAAGATTGACGCTTTGTTTGACTTAGTATTGCAAGTGAATCTCATTGCAGTAGAGCTAGTCCAAAAATTGGGATTTATATTTTGTGAGCATCCAAGCCCATATCCACTAGGATGGTTAAAAAAGGATGTGGAGTTAAAGGTAACAAAATAGTGCAAAATTAGATTTTCCATTAGTGTTGATTTTATTGATGAAGTAGAACTACATGCGGTTCCCCTTGATGTATGTGGAATTTTGTTTGGGAGTCCCTACATGTACATGCACGATCCAATATTCATGCAGAAGCCAACCAATACTAGCTCGTCAAGGATGGAAAATCATTTTCCATCAATTCTCACAAAGGAAAATAAAATATATCGCTAGTAAGTGCCAACGAAGCCAAGAAATTGATTGGTTCAAGCAAGAAGTATGCTTTATTGTTTTTAAGAGAAAATCAATCTGTATAAGAGTCAGTAAGAGGAAAGTAATCCTTGGAGGGGTGTACTAAGAAATAGAAACAACAACTGGAATAGTTGTTACATGCATACATGGATATGTTCCGAGAGCCTAAAGGGTCACCACCTAAGAGGGCAGTGGAGCATGAGATATAGCTATTTTTGAACTCCCCGTTGCCAAACATTGGGTTGTAAAGGTAGTCTATTATAGAAGAAAGGTGAAGAAACAATTGCAACAACTACTAGAACAATATGTCATTCATTTGAGTACATCACTATTTGGGTCACCCATCATCAATGTGCCAAAGAAGGATGGGAATTGGTGGATGTGTATAGATTACAGTGCGTTGGATAAAATCACACTTAAAAACAGGTACCCCTTTCCTAGGATAGATGATATATTGGGTTAGTTACAACAATACAATTATTTCACCAAGCTGGACTTAAAGTTTAGATATCACTGGGTTTGAGTTAGAGAAGAAGATACCTGGAAGACTACCTTCAAAACTAGTTAAAGTTTGTATGAGTTGTTAGTCATTCCATTTGGCATATGCAATGAACCAGCTATGTTTATTAGATTAATGAATGATTCATTTCACCCTTTTATAGATTCATCTGTTATTGTATATTTGGATGATATACTGGTATATAGTGCTACCTGGGTTGTTGAAAAATGCAGCAAGAAATTCTCTCAATTTGATTTTACCTTGATTAAATTGAGAAACATTGAATTTCCACATCAACAGACAACTTGGATGCATTTTACTGAGGTTACATGATTCTTGTCACTTAGTTAGCTCAGTAAATTCGAGTTGGAGGGGTTAGAGTTCAGTTAAGGATGTGTTATTGCTAATTTTTAGAAATCACCGTCAGTTATCTCAAGTTGTTTTCAGTTAAACTATTTCTAACCATTGGAGGAACTAGTGGAAGTTCAGTTGTGCAGTGGGAATTCATTCAAAATTAGTGATCATCTAGTTAACTTATCAATCATCCCAATATAGCTAGTGCATGCAGATTCCTAGTTGTGGTGGAGATTCCAAGATAGTGTGACATTAGTTGTAGACTAGTCTTGAGTGTACAGGTGTTGCATGCAGTCACATGATCAACCTTGGGAATTTTGTAATCAAATTTGGAGAAATTCCCATAATAGGGGCCTAATTTATCAAGAATTTTACAAGTAAATATGGTCTCAAGTAGAGGCATAAATTGACTAATTTTGGGTCATAGGCATCAATTGACTAAGTCTGGGTCAGCGCTTATAAATGAGCATAGAGATAGGTTATTCACTTGCATGTTGTTGTGAAACCAACTCCAAAAATAGAAGAAAAGAGATATCAATGCCTTATAGATAGGCCACTTCGAGGGGGAAACCTCCAATACATTACATGAATGAACAATTCTTGGATGATACAAATGAAAAAACCTCCTTTCTATATATAGGAGTCCATGGGGCCACAATGTAATCCTAGTGGGGCCACAATGTAATCCTAGCTGACCTAACAATAATAATGTAAGGCCACAATAATAACAATATGGGGGTTACATTGGTACAACAATAACAATAAGGGGTTACGATAACAACAATAAGGGACTATACTAGTAATAAAGGGACCTAACATGCTCCTCTCCTTCAAAAAAGTGTTGTCCTCAATACTTGAGTAGCTCTGGGTGCTTTTGTATAAAATTCTCATCCACCCATGTAGAATCTTCAATGGGTAAGTTCTTCCATTTGATGAGATACTCTGAAATTGATCGATTCAGTAGCTGTTGAGTTCTTGTTTCTGTGACTGCTTCAGGTTCCAATATGGTTTTTCCTTCCTCATCAAGTTCTGAAAATATTGTTTGAACTTGAAGTTTGTCCCCTATAACCTTTTTTAAGCATGAAACATGGAAAACTGGATGCACTCGCGAAGAAGCAGGAATCTCCAATTTGTATGCCATAGTACCAATCTTTTGCAACACCTTGTAAGGACCATAGTACTTCGGAAATAATTTATTATCCTTCTTAGCTTGCTTGAGGGACATTTTTTTGTATGGTTGTAGCCGTAAAAATACCCAGTCTCCCACATAAAAACTTCTCTCATTGTGATGTTGATCTGGTTGTTGTTTCATTCAATTTTGTGGCAAATTTAGGTTATCCTTTAAGAGTTGGAGAACTTCTTATTGATGCTCGATGTGATCCTCCACTGCTTGAACCCTAGAATTTCCCCTTAAAGAAGATGTGATGGATGGTGGATGATATCCATAAAGTGCCATAAATGGGGTCATTTTTGCTGCAGTATGGAAGGAAGTGTTATACCACCATTCAGCGAGAGGTAACCACTTGACCCATTGTGCTTGCTTATCAGATACAAAACAATGTAGATATCCTTCCAAAAATTTATTTACTACCTTTGTTTGACCATTGGATTGAGGGTGATAAGATGAGCTATGAGCTAGTTGAGTACCCAAACAAGAAAATAATTCTATTCAAAAATTTCCTGTAAAAATGGGATCTCTGTCATTTACAAGAATCTTCGGGTTTCCATGTAGCTTTTGAATTGTTTCCATAAATTCCATAGAAAATCTACTTGCTTCAAATGGATGAGATAATGCACAAAAGTGTGCATACTTGGTAAGTCTATCAACTACCACCATGATGACACTCCTTCCTTTGGACTTAGGTAAACCTATGATAAAATCCATTGAAATCTCCTCCCAACGTTGACTTGGAATGGATAAAGTTTGTAGAAGACCTGGGATCTTAATCATCTCAACTTTATTTTGTTGGAAAACCAAACATTCCACCACAAACTTTTGAATATCAAATTTAAGGCCATCCCAAAAAAAATCTTTCTTCACCCTGTGGTAAATTTTTTAAAATCCCGAGTGTCCTCCTAAAGGAGAAGTGTGCAATTCCAAAATAATATTTTGTTTTAGTTGGGAATTCTTGCAAATATATAAGCGATATTTGTACCATAAGGAATCATTTTTTCCAACTAAATGTATTAGATGTACTAGGATCTTGCTGCAACTTTTGAATGAGTTTCCAAACTTCTTCATCCTTCTTCCATTCATCCCTTGCTTCGGTTATCCAATCTGGTTGGATAATAGAAATGGCACAAAGCAATGCTTCCACCTCTTCATCCTTTTTTAAGAGTGCATCTGCAACAAGATTTAGCTTCCCTTTTTTGTAGATGATTTCAAAGTCATAACCCAACATCTTTGTGACCCATTTTTTCTACTCTTCGGAAGATAGTCTTTGTTCCAAAAAGTGTTTAAGACTATCATGATCATTTTTTACCTTGAAGTGTCTTCTCATTAGGTAAGGTATCCATTTCTTTAGTGCACATAGTACTGCCAACATTTCCTTCTCAGAGATATCCTTTTCTAAATACTTTCCTTTGATTGAACGACTTTCAAAAGCAATGGGTTTTCCTTCTTGCATTAAAACCACACCAATTCCATTTCTTGAGGTATCACATTCCACAATAAAGGTTTTTGTTAAGTCTGGTGTAGCTAAGATTGGTGCTAGGCACATTGCCTCTTTAAGATGTCCAAAGGCCTTAGTTGCTTCAAGAGTCCATGAAAATGCATCTTTCTTCAATAATTTTGTTACAGGTGCTGCTATTCTCGCATAATTCTTAACAAAATTGTTATAATACCCTGTTAACTCGAGAAATCCATGCAAATACTTTATGGTTGTGGGGACTTTCCATTCCTTAATGGCTTTAATTTTGTTAAGGTCCACCTTAACACCCTCGTGAGACACAATATGACCTAGATATTCCACCTCTTGTACTCCAAAGAAACATTTGGATGTTTTTGCATATAATTGTTTCTCCTCCAATAGTTTGAGCACCCTGTCAACATGTTGAACACGATCCTTCAAAGACCTGATGTAGATTAGTATATCAGAAAAAAATACTAGCACAAATTTTCTAAGGAAGGGTTTGAAAATGGAATTCATCAACCCTTGAAATGTAGAAGGTGCATTGGTAAGGCCAAAAGGCATGAAAAAAAATTCATAATGACCCTCATGAGTTCAAAATGATGTTTTCAGAATATCTTCAGTCTTCATTCTAATTTGAGGATATCCTGAACGAAGATCCAACTTGGTAAAATAAATTGTTGCAGTAATTCATCCAATAATTCATGAATCACATGAATGGGAAATTTATATTTAATAGTGAGATTATTGAGCTCCCTATAATCCGGACACATGTGCCATGATCTATATTTCTTGTGCACCAATACAACCGGGGCAGAGAAAGAACTTTCACTAGGTTGAATTATACCAGCCTCTAACATTTCTGCAATCATACGTTCAATTTCGCTCTTTTGGACATAAGCATATCTGTAAGGCCTGATGTTTGGAGGAACACTTCTTGGAATCAAATGAATATCATGATCATGATCACGAATAGGTGGGAGTCCTTTGGGAGTATCAAACACCTTGGAATGATTGTCCAAGACTTTTTGGAGATCTGGAGAAATAGATGATTTTGATGTTGGAACTTCTAGTGAGTATAATTGTGCAATTACGCCTCGTTCTTCATTCTTCACAAGATTTGTCATGATATTAGAGCTTTTTATATTTCCTGGCTTCCCTGCGATACCTCGTAATTCAATTTCCTTTCCTTCCAAAATTTTTTTCAAGAAAAGTTCTTGAAAATTAAAAGCTAGCATCCCCAAAGATTGTAACCATTGTAATCCTAGTACAACATCAGCACCTCCCATTGGGATGGAAAGCATTGGACTATTCAATACATATTCCCCCATGGATATATTGATATTATGGAATTTTCCTAAGTAGTTTATAGTTCCTCCATTTGAAACCATCTTGACATTCTGGTGCTGGGTATAGGAAACAATTCAATTCCTTGGCTACCTTACAATGAATAAAATTATGGGTACTACCCAAATCAATCAACACTATTACCTTTTTCTTCTTGATATGTCCTTCTATCTTGAGAGTTTGAGGAGTGGTAATTCCTGCTAATGCATTACATGATATGGTCGGACTCATTTCTTCTTCTTCTAGGGTTGGTTCCTGGTGTATATCCTCTTCTTGTTCATTTTCTTCTTCCTCTTCACAATCTATGTAAAATAATTTCTTCTCAGCACACTTATGACCTTTAGCGTATTTGCTATCACAACTGTAGCAAAGCCCTTTTGCTCTTTTTTCTTCCAATTGTTGTGGTGTCAACCTTGTAGGTTGTGGAAATCTAGGTGTAGCAACACTTCCTTCTTTATAGAATTGAGTGGTAGGCTTCCTTGTCGCCATAATTTGACATTCAACTTTTCTTGCCAACCTGAATGCCTTCTCCAATGAATCAGGTTCCAAAATGCGAACTTCATGTTGGATGTTATCCTTTAAAGTGCCTATGAAGAGATCAATCATGTGTTCCTCTGGAATATCAGTTACCCTTATATTCAATTTTTGGAAGTCCTCAATGTGCTGCCCCACTAAACCCTTTTGTTTGAGATTTATCAATTGTCTAAAGAAGGTGTTGCTCTTTGTATCCTCATAATGTGCTATCATTTCATCTGTAAAAATTGACCAAGTGACAATTTTTTTACGGGAGCAAAGCCATCGATACCATACAAATGTATTTTGTTCTAAATGTAAAGTTGCAATGCGTACCTTTTGTGTGTTTCGCACGTTATGGAGATCAAAATATTGCTCCATCTGTAGTATCCATGTTACAGGATCCTTTCCATCAAACTTCCTCATATCCATCTTTGGAATATGGTGGTTCTTCCATCCAACATTAGACTTTATGACATCATGATTAACATTTATTTTGTTCTCATCATGAGTTTCCTCTACTATCTTTTCACCATTAGGTGATCCGAATGTGATCGAATAAAGTGCTTAAGAAGTTTGATTAGTTTGTCCTTTAGATTGATTGCTAACTGAAGTATGCTTTAATGAATAATGACATAAACGAGCAACATAATTGAATTAAATAACAGCAATAATCGGAGAGAAGAAGAAGAAAATAGATTGATGACAGAGTTCGTCCCTCCTGGACTACATCTCTAGGTCCGCTTTTAAGTGGGCATCCGTTTTTATTAGGATTGATCTTGAAGAATATTTACATTGAAATGGAATAGAATGACTATGCTCACAGGAATTTTTGAACCCTGTAAACATAAATTACTCTTCCTCGCCTTTCCGAATCCTATCTCTGTGCTCAATTCCGACCACCGACGACTGAGCAATGCTGCAAACAAAATCGCCTCTAACCTTCTGAAACTGAACTCAAAATACCCATGCCCTCAATACAAGGATGAATTCCATGAATAATTTCCATGGCTTTATAAGTCTGCATCAAACCTTTGTTTTCCAAAAATAAAAATTGGGTGAGCTAAATTAATGAGGACGTATTGAATCCCTATCATTTCCATAAACCCAGGGATAAACCTCTTTGACGTTAGCATTGAAATAAATCAAAAACCCATATTTGGAATATATAATAAAATAATTAGCTCGATGGTTAGGCTAACCATGTGGAGAATTAATTTTAGGATATGTGAAAAATGTGATGGTTACTCCCGGTCATGGTTACATCTGGCGGTTCCGGTTTACCCTTAGCCGCATACCTGTCACATGTTACAAGTCCGTCGCAAACGTCATGGTTTATAATGGTGGTTACAACTTCAGATTTAAACAACTTTGTCGTGGTCTAATTCAGACCAGTCATGTGGTTTGAGAACCCAACATGGTTTAAACCATGCGGTTAGTGTTGCATTATGTTTTCAACTTTAATTTAAAGTTTTATTACCACCTGAACCATAGCCCGCATCTTATGAATAAGGTTTTTGGTATGTTTTTATAACATAGATTTTAATATATGGTTTTGTATTTGCGCTAGGTTTATGTTTAGGTTTTAGGTTTTAAGACTTAGGAGTAAGGACTTAGGTTTAATTTTTAGGACCTAGGCTATCACTTAGGTCTTTAAACCTTATGTCTTAGATGATGTGGATAAGGTTTTAGACTTAGGTATTAGGGTTTTAGATCTGGGTACAACTTTTAACCTTAGATATTTACAATTTCCTTTTAAACCTTAGTTTAGCATTAAAACCTTTTACATCATATCAAAAAATTTGATCCTTATGAAATATGGAGGATCTTTTTACAGGTGAAACTGGCGAAACTGCATGAATGAAGAATGAACTGGTCATCAAATTGCTGAAGTTGACTGGACCTTTCTGCTGAACTGTATTGATCAAGATCCTCATGGATCAATCATCTCCACTTAAAAATATTTTGGACCAGAAAAGCTTTATTTTTAAACTGACAATAAGTGAGAATACAACTCTCTCACTTTCATCTTGAATTTGATGACATACAACCATACCTGATCGTCGACCTGAAACTGATGCTTATCATGGCGCAATTTGAACTTGACTTGAATCAATGCTTGTCATGGCATAGAAGAATGTAAGGCTTGATTGTAAGCTTGATGAACAATAGTTACAAATTCATCCCACATCATAGGATGTTTAATGTAGTTACCTCGAAGAATATGTATCCCGGTCCTGTTCACCATTTCCATCTGTCCTTGAACCAAATCCATGCTTCCCCATGGTTGCAAAGGAACTGGAAGTGGAATGTGCAAACCAATATTTCGATTGCATGGTCTGATTTTCGAACACATTACACATCCCTTTATGTACTTCACAACTGTTTCATACATATGAGGCCAGTAAAAATTCCTTTGACTTTGTGTTGTAGTCTTGCTTACGCCGAAATATCCTGCAATCCGAGAAAGATGAACTTCCTGAATAACCTACACTCTTTCTGTTTGAGCATTATGAGTTAGTGATTCAGAATTTTCTTCGAAATCATCATCAGTATTATACTGTTCTACATAACTTCCATGAACCAATGAAATTTTATGCAGTATTACTGAAGCATTCAAAGACCACATATCAACTACTTTACTTGTTACACTTTCCTTTTCCTTAATTACTAAGTGAATTTGCTGAATAAATCCCATCCAACTGTAGTGAGATTGTTGCAGCTTAGTATATGAATGAAAGTATTGAAGCAACTGATAATCTATGTGAATTACTATTTTCATTGCATATCATTTAACATCTGTTTTAAATTCATATGGTTGTTGATGATCTGTCAATGCTGTGAAATTTTTCTGCTTAAATGAATCAAATTTAACACCGACACTTATTCCCCATGTCCCATTTTTCTTATGAGCCAAAATTATGGGTGAACTGTATTGAGATAAACTGTGTCGCATTAATTATTTTCCAAACTTTCCTAGAATTTTTTGCTTTATTTATTTATTCTCTATAATTTACTTGTGATACATTTAAACATTAGAAATAGAGGCAACAGACATCAACTGCATCTCATGTGATATTTTCTTTTTATGAAGTAGATGTTTTGGTTCTTTAACTAGATCCTGAAATGAATCTACCTTTTTGACCAAATTACCTTCATACTGAATTTCACAACCTAAACAAGTATCAATAAGATCCTTATGTTTCTCTTTTATCGACATGAGTATGTATTGCTTACTTGAACTTATTAAGTGATTCATCTGATTAGCATTAATTAAATTCAAGTGATCTTTGATTTTATGTGCCTGAACGATGTACTTAATCCCATATTTATTGAGATGATACACATGCTATTTTATATAAAATACTGCATCAAGGTCATAGAGATAAGGGCTTCCTAAAACAATTCTACATATGTCTAACGATATCACATCTAGCTCCACTTCATCGATATAGTTAGCTATAATTGCAAATTTTAACCGACACTGTTTGGTAACATGAATTTTACTTTGTTCCTTTAAACACCCTAAAGGATATGGATTTGGATGATTGTGTTTTCAAACCCAATTGTTTAACCAATGACTTAGAAATCATATTTGCCTATGATCTCGTATCGAACAATGTATCTATCTTAGTATGCTTAGAAGTTACCCTTATATGAAATAACTCGATTCTTTTATCTTCATTCTGTTGTTTGATGTTTGAAGAAGCAGAAGTACTAGCATTAGAAATTTTACCTGTTGTAACCATAGCAGTGATTTTACCTTCATCACCTGAATCAGATCCCAAGTCTAAACCTTGCTGGATTGCTGTTTCCGCCTTCTTTTCACCCTCCTTTGATTGAAACTTCTTTGGCTTCAGTTCCATATGAACTTTACAACACCTAGCTTCATCATGGCCAATCCTTTGGCAATGTGTACATCTAGGTCTATCATCTTCCTTCTGAGCTGTGGCAGTCTTCTTTCCCTTTGAATTTCCCTTCTTTTTGTTGTCTTCAGTTTCCATCTGCTCGGATGTCTTTGGTGTAAACTTGAATGGTCTACCACCTGACTCGACATGAATAGCTTGAACATAAACTTCATCAAAATTATTAGGATTGAACATTAACAATGTATGCTGCAAATATGAATGCAAACTGTCGATATATTTCAACAAAGTTTCTTTTGTGTCCAAAGAAATATCTAGTGCTAATGCTTTCTTTTTGAATTCCTGTGTGAACTCTTGAACACTCTGTCCCTTACCTTGTCACAAGCACTACCAATCTATTACAACTTGTTGTGTGTGACCCAACGGATAGAATTATTTCTTTAGAGATTTAATAAACTTAGTCCATGAGGTGATAAATTTTCCTTTACGCTTTAAATCTATCTGTGTCCTACTCTCCCACCATATCAAAGCAGTACCCCCCATTATAAGACTAGATAATTGGATCTTTGTCTTATCATCAATAATATTTTGAATACGATAATAGATTTCTATCTGTTTTACCCAATTATCTAGTTTCTCAGGGTTTATTTCACCATCATACACATGTAATTCGAACTTAACATCATGTTTCAAAAGTGGTCTTTTAGGTTTTTTTTCCTTTTTTGATTTAGAACTAGAAGTAGAAGAGGAAGAAGAAGATGATGGAGATGATGGAGGAGAAGGAGATTTATCTGCCTTGCCTTTACCCTTGTCCTTCCTTGATGCCTTTGACGATGAGGTTGCATCTCTCTTCTTTTTGTCTTCATATAATTCTGCTAACATTTGCTGCATGTTTAGAAACATATGATGGATTTGATTCTCATCCATGGGTTTCGTTTCTGTAGCTTCAGGAGTCTCAACGGTCTTAGTCCCTGTCATCATTAAATGATGAATGACTTTCCGCTTTCCGATCTCTGGATCGAATTCCTCATCTCGTCTTTTCCACATTGCAATCCTAACCTGGTTAACATCCACTGATAAACAAACTACAAAGCACAACTGGCTCTGATACCAAAAATGATCTGAATGTGATCGAATAAAGTGCTTAAGCAGTTTGATTAGTTTGTCCTTTAGATTGATTGTTAAATGAAGTATCCTTTAATGAAATATGACATAAAATAGCAATAATAAATGACTAAATAACAACAATAATTAGAGAGAAGAAGAAACAAATAGTTTGATGACAGAGTTCGTCCCTCCTGGACTACATCTCTGGGTCCGCTTTTAAGTGGGAATCAGTTTTTATTAGGATTGATCTTGAAGAATATTTACACTGCAATGGAATAGAATGAATGTGCTTGCAGGAACTTCTGAACCCTGTAAACAGAAATTAATCTTCCTTGCCTTTCCGACGCCTGTCTCCGTGCTCAATTCTGACCACTGACGACTGAGCAATGCTGCAAACAAAATCTCCTCAAACCTTCTGAAACTGAACTCAAAATACCCATGTCCTGAATACAAATATGAATTCCATGAAGAATTTCCATGGATTTATAAGTCTGCATCGAACCTTTGTTTGCCAAAAATTACAATTGGTTGAGCTGAATTAATGAGGAGGTCTTGAATCCTTGTCATTTCCATAAACCTAGGGATAAACCCTTTTGACCTTAGCGCTGAAATAAATCAAAAACCTATATTTAGACTGTATAATAAAATATTTAGCCTGATGGTTAGGCTAACTGGTCGAAGAATTAATTTTAGGATATGTGAACAATGCGTTGGTTATGCCCAGTCATGGTTACATCTGGTGGTTCCGGCTCACCCTTAGTCACATACCTGTAACATGTTACAAGTCCTTCGCAAACGTCGCGGTTTATAACGGTGGTTATAACTTCAGATTTAAACAACTCTGCTGTGGTCTAATTAAGACCAGTCACGTGGTTTGAGAACCCGACATGGTTTAAACCATGCAGTTAGCACTGCGTTATGTTTTAAACTTTAATTTAAAGTTTTATTACCACCCAAACCATAGCCCGAACCTTATGAATAAGGTTTTTGGTGTGTTTTTCTAACATAGTTTTTAATATATGATTTTGTATTTGCACTAGGTTTATGTTTAGGTTTTAGGTTTTAGGACTTAGGATTAAGGACTTAGGTTTAATTTTTAGGACCTAGGCTATCACTTAGGTCTTTAAACCTTAGGTCTTAGATGATGTGGATAGGGTTTTAGACTTAGGAATTAGGGTTTTAGATCTAGGTATAGCTTTTAACCTTAGACCTTTACAATGTCCTTTTAAACCTTAGTTTAGGATTAAAACCCTTTACATCATATCACAAAATTTGATCCTTATGACATCTGGAGGACCTTTTTACAGGCAAAACTAGCAAAACTACGTGAATGAAGAATGAACTGGTCATCGAATTGTTGAAGTTGACTGGACCTTTCTACTGAACTGTATTGATCAAGATCCTCCTAGATCATTAGGAAACATTTCTTGAATAAACTTTGCCAAAACTTAGATGTCTACTTTTAGATAATTCTTCATGTTTTCCATTTTTTCATCGATCTTAGCTTCCATGTCATCCATCTTAGCTTCCATGCCAACTTCCATGCCATCCATATTAGCTTCCAAGCCATTCATCTTAGCTTCCACACCTTTCTTCAAACCATCCATCTTAGTTTCCATGCCTTTATTCAAAACTTCCATTTCATTTTTTCTTGCTCTTTGCGATAGGTGCACTTGCTCTTGTAATTTTGATATCTCATGTTGCATTTCTTCGTCTTCATGAGTCATAGTAGAACCTTCTGAAAGCTTAATGGGTGTTGAATTATTTTTAGGGGGAATTTTAGAACCCAATACTGAAATATATGCCCAATAGGCCCTTGGAATCACTTCGAAATGATTTTCTTACACAGGACTTATGCAATTTAGATAAAAAATACACACCTTTTTCTTGCTTTTGAGGAGCTCGATATTGAAACTGAATTATCTCTATGATTATGGATCTTCAATATTTGAAATTTGGCCTTGCAGTAGCCCTCTGAATCCTCTTTCGAATGCCACAGGTCTGACCTAATTTGGATTCTTCAAGGCACATTTATGTCCAATATCCCACAATGCCCTAAATATGGACTGGTTCGGTAGAGCGCACTTGTGAGACTTGCCACGTGTCACTTATTTCTCCTTCGGCTCTAAAATTGATATAAATGAAAGTAAATTCCATGTACTTCCGGCCAATTTTTACAGAATTCAAATGCTATTCTCAGAGAGAGAGTTATGAACATTTTCCCACGATCACCTCTTTGAGAAGAAATTCAGGAGCCAGAAAAAGCCCTAAATTCCACAGATCATATCTCTGAAAATATTGCGAACCAAGATCTGAAATTGTGCGATGATGTTTCTCAGGATTCAGGCTTCACGCTATAAAAATTTTAGCTTCTGAACCTTTGCAGAACAAAATTTATAGCAAAAATTCCACGATGACATTTTTGGAGCAGCGAAACCCTAGAATCCAAAGCTCTGAAACCAAATGTTGTGAAACTAGCTCCAAAAATAGAAGAAAAGAGATATCAACACCTTAGAAATAAGCCACTTCGAGGGGGAAACCTCCAATACATTACATGAATGAACAATTCTTGGATGATACAAATGAAAAAACATCCTTTCTATATATAGGATTCCATGGGGCCACAATGTAATCCTAGTGGGGCCACAATGTAATCCTAGCCGACCTAACAATAATAATGTAAGGGAACAATAATAACAATATGGGGGTTACAAGGGTACTATAATAACAATAAGGGGGTTACACTAACAACAATAAGGGACTATACTAGTAATTACGCCGATAGGTGTAGCCCCTTATCGTAAATCGCTTCTTTTATGATTATGCTAATTAATCTTTTTCATCTGATGGTCTAGATTGAAAGATTCCGGTATATTCTCGTCATCACCACTCAATCAATGAATGAAATTAAAAGCCATAACCTCCTTGCATGTCTAAATCAAGTGTTTAAACCCTACTTAAATTAGTTTTTTATCAAATGATCATTAAAAATTTACTGTTCCTCTTATTTATCTCCACGTATGAGAGTATGAGGGATTAGAGCGAAATAAGGACATGTTTCAGGTGAGAAAGTTGTATCGTCGAAGCCGCATGGCATGTGATTAGCTTAACGTTTCAGGTTTAATCATGGGATTTGTATGGAGGTGGCCATATCTACAAACAACAAGAAATATCGATGTCCATCCATCTTCCAACGGGAGTAGCGTGCCACGCGCAACGAATTATTTAATGGCCATTATCTTCACCTGGTGCCATGCACAACGAATTCTACAGAGCTATCGCACAAGTGGGAACCATTACGAGAAGGTGAACCAGAGCATCACCCAAAATTTTCAACATAGTGGTTCCACGGAGTTGTTCCACCTATCTGCTGTGATGGTTGGCATCGTAATGCTCAATTTCTTTCAGACCATAAGGCCACCTAGTTTAGAGCAACTGACACATTTGGACACAGAGAACCGGGACTGTGGCTGGTTGGATCAAAGTAAGAAATCCTTCTGAGGAGCTTCAAAGCTGTATAACGCACGCTTTGGACACTAAGCTTTCAAATACTTCTTGTTTTCATCCTGTTTCCTTATATGTCATGTTTTCGTAATTTAAGTTTGACGTAGTGTGAACATATCTGCAATTGTATACCCAAGGAATTGAAAAGGTCTGGATTTTTGTTGTTGAAATGCCGCCAATGGGAGCTCAACTGCACATTTCCAGTTTAGTGAACAATTTACGAGATATAATGCCGCTTATTCACCTGTTTTACACCAAATAAACTCAACTGTGTTACAGCTTTACATACTGCTTCCGATTCCTGTCAGTGTATCTGATGCAATGATTGATTACTGAGTTCGATTTATTTCCCAAGACCATTTCTGCATTTTGGATTTCAATGAGTGAATGAAAAATGATGGCACATTTTTATTTGGAAAAAAAAAAAAAAAATTTATTAAGAAATGTGGTCTTCTTTATTGTTTCTTTCTGAGACTATTGTTATTTTCATTCAAATACTTCTATATTCAGATATGCCATTTTCGCTAAATTATTTTATTGCGAGTTCAATGACCCAATTTCGATCCTAAGCGCTGCCGCCATAAGAGAAAGTACATCATAATAAAACACTGAATGTGAAAACGTGTCCATTTATAATGGATTTTCGTTCATTTACGGAAACAAGATTACTAGATTGAAACCTTAATAATAGTGTTTGGATGTAATTTATTGAAGATAAAGACGCATTAGGAGAGAGAGGAAATAATTTAGTTTAATTGTGGAGTTAAAAAAAAACTCCATCTGAAAATAATTCAAGTTCAATTATGAGCTGAACAGTCAGCAGGGGCAAACCCAAGAACATATTGCTGCACATTGTACTGAAAGAGATTTTTTTGCTGTAAAATATTTCCAATAATACTTGGCGATGGTCCTGTAATGGGTCTGAGTCCCAGGCATCTCACGATATCTTCTACCTGTAGGATATTGTTCTCTGGCGGCGGAATAAATTTTTTTCCCCCTTCCAAAACTATTGAGAACTCGGGCAATTTTAATTCACTTACTCCCGAAGTGTTGAAGCAGAGATCAGATTTCTGCGGAGACATTGTTGTAGCCCTTGGATATGTAATTTCCACATTCAGGGCCTCTAGTATTATTTCATAGGCTTCCTCTGCTAAATAGGTGAGTGAAGTCCCAGAGTCTATTATTGTCCCTCCATTGCCAAATTGATCCATCTCCCAAGCACTGGCAGATATTGGAAGTTTCTCCCCATTAATACTGATTTCTTCTATGCCCACGTAATAGAATGTTGATGATCCTCTCTCTAGAATAGGAGTATATTGAATTAGATTTCTCAATAGCGACGGAGCTGAATCTTTGACCATGTCTCCAAATACCAAAGAGCTTTTCACTGTGGTGGGCGATAGATAATCTTCTAAACAATAAGAGAATTTTCCTCCATATAAACTGGTCGTTTGTATTGCGAATGAATTGGGTCCTTGACCTAACCCTAGCACGCCTTCTGCACCAACCTCTGTCTCGCCTTGGTTGTTCAGTCTACATCCCATCAAAACATTATGTGCCTTCAATGGCTTCCCCATGGTAGAATTCAATGAAACCGTTTCGTGGATGTACGGTCCATTGGTGCTGGAGTTGTCCATGTATCCATAACTGTACTTGCAGGCCATTTTAGGTCTAAAAATGCATGATAATGTTAGAGATAGGGCATAGAATTCTCTGGAGTAACAACGAACGTATGATAAAGAAGACGATCTCTCGGGATTGAATGTCGGGAAAGTGCTGCAATTCTGGCAAGGGTTTCAGTTCACCCACACGAGATCACTTCTGGTGTCTGCTATAGGTAGGATTTTTTGAGGAGGAGTCCCGACATAAAGCTCCACGAAATAAAGAGCAGTTCCCAGAGTTGCACCAGAGGCTACTGGCATGTCAAATGTAGTATTGGGTCCGAGGTTCAAACCCACCGGAGGCAAAGGAGGCCAGTTACAGCTACGCTACACGTAATGCCATAAAACCAAACCTTCGGACTTCAAACCGATTAAACTGTGTTTGATTGGAAATTCGCGTTCCCATCCGAATGACATCACCCAAGCCTGAAATCAACATGAACGTAACGCGATTGGCCAGCGCTGGACCCCACCGGACTCCAAAATTTTTATGAGTTGAATTTCATATGAAATTCGCATACCAAAATGAGGTGGTGACGTCATGGGCCAAACCAACGTGAATTGAACGCGATTGGTTCACGTCAACCGCTTATGTGGCGTCGTGGGATCCTCTGCGTTGATTACTGTTCAATGAACTAGCACGGTGAAGTGGCAGGTGGCTCCTCTAACATCTGCTGCTCTGTTGTTTCAAAAATAAGGTTTCCCACATTAATTTATAAACAAGAAGCAGAGAGATTGTGGTTAATACAATTAATTTATTAAAAATAATTACATCGTAAAAGACCAATATTAAGGTTTCCACCTCACTTCATTTGTTGTTGCAAAGTAAGGGTTAAGTTATTTATTTTGTCTTAATATATTTATACATCATACAATTTATTGTTGAAAATAAACATTCTAGGATTTTAAATGAGAATGATATTGTTTAAGTCCTGAACTATGATTAGCCTATGCGCAGGAAGGTTTTTGGATAGTCTAATGGCTTGGAACCAGGCATACCACCAAGCTTGATATTTTTATGCTATGCCCAGACTCCCGGAATAAGTTGTTTCCACTTGTCCACTGTGGCTAAATACACCTCTCGCACCTGCCACTGCAAAAATAATGTCATAATTTTCACATAAAACTTTCTTCCAATCCAATGGCAATTAGGTGATGTTTGTAGTTATTCACATATGAAGACATTGGATGTTTCTTCTTTGTTGTTTTCAATCCTTACCTCATCGAAAGAAATGCTGTTCAGGATGAAGTTAATAAAATAATTAGATATCATAATAATGGACTCATTTAGTTGTTTAAAAGTAAAAATTAATATATTAGAAGTTTTTATTTCCAAATAAATTTTTAAAAAAATTATAAATTAAAAAAAAATTAATAAATAAAAAACACATTTTTCATAATTACAATACACATTATTATTATTATTTTATGTGGAAAATTCCATTCTACATGCCATCTCTAAAGATAAGTCTTTAATTGTATTTTTTATAAGTGTAAATATTTTAACAAAGTATATATATTATATTTATTTATAGATAATTAATATTAATTTTAATTATTTATAGTGAAATAAACTCTAGTGAAATAAATTGTCTCGATGTTTAAATCAATTCTCTTGGGTTCACCAATTCCTTTGGTTTATAATTTTTTGGGTAATGGTTCTCCCTTGGGTTCACCAATTCCTTTGGTTTATAATATGAATAATCGATCAACATCATCCATGATCATATGTCACATTCTGACAAATATTGTCTCAATATGAAAATCACCCATGGCTAGGTCCAACGTCACATTGTTACAACAATTGTCTCAATGTTTAAATCAATTCCCTTGGGTTCACCAATTCCTTTGGTTTATAATATTAAACCCTTGGGTTTATTAGTTCTTTTAGTTTATAATATGAATAATCGATCAATGTCATCTATGATCAAATGTCACATTTTGACAAATATTGTCTCAATATGAAAATCACCCATGGCCAACCATGTAGATAGTTGGTCCAACATAGCATTGTCACAACAATTGTCTCAATGTTTAAATCAATTCCCTTGGGTTCACCAATTCCTTTGGTTTATAATATTAAACCCTTGGGTTTATTAGTTATTTTGGTTTATAATATGAATTATCGATCAATGTCATCCATGATCAGTTGCCACATTCTGAAAAATATTGTCTCAATATCATTGTGACAACAATTATCTCAATGTTTAAATCAATTCCCTTGGGTTCACCAATTGCTTTGGTCTATCATTTGTTGGGTAATGGTTTCCCCTTGGGTTCACCAATTCCTTTGGTTTATAATATTAAACCCTTGGGTTTATTAGTTCTTTTGGTTTATAATATTAAACCCTTGGGTTTATTAGTTCTTTTGGTTTATAATATGAATAATCGATCAATTTCATCCATGATCAAATGTCACATTCCGAAAAATATTGTCTCAATATGAAAATCACCCATGGCCAACCATGGTCATAATTGGTCCAATGTCGCATTGTGACAAAAATTGTCTCGATGTTTAAATCAATTCCCTTGGGTTCACCAATTCCTTTGGTTTATAATTTTTTGGGTAATGGTTCTCCCTTGGGTTCACCAATTCCTTTGGTTTATAATATTAAACCCTTGGGTTTATTAGTTCTTTTGGTTTATAATATGAATAATCGATCAACATCATCCATGATCATATGTCACATTTTGACAAATATTGTCTCAATATGAAAATCACCCATTGCCAGGTCCAACTTCGCATTGTGACAACAATTGTCTCAATGTTTAAATCAATTCCCTTGGGTTCACAAATTCTTTTGGTTTATAATATGAATAATCGATCAATGTCATCTATGATCAAATGTCACATTCTGACAAATATTGTCTCAATATGAAAATCACCCATGGCCAACCATGGTCATAGTTGGTCCAACGTCGCGTTGTGACAAAAATTGTTTCGATGTTTAAATCAATTCCCTTGGGTTCACCAATTCCTTTGATTTATAATTTGTTGGGTAATGGTTTTCCCTTGGGTTCACCAATTCCTTTTGGTTTATAATATTAAACCCTTGGTTTTATTAGTTCTTTTGATTTATAATATGAATAATTGATCAACGTCATCGATGATCATATGTCACATTCTGACAAAGATTGTCTCAATATGAAAATCACCCATGGGCAACCATGGTCATAGTTGGTCCAACGTCGCATTGTGACAACAATTGTCTCAGTGTTTAAATCAATTCCCTTGGGTTCACCAATTCCTTTGGTTTATAATATTAAACCCTTGGGTTTATTAGTTCTTTTGGTTTATAATATGAATAATCCCTTGGGTTAATTATTAGTGTTTATTAATTTCTTCAACTTGAGTATTTTTTTATTAATTTTATTGATCCTTCGCCTTATTGGTCCCTTAGGTTATTAATATTTTTCTCTTGGGTTCACCAATTCCTTTGGTTTCTAATATTAAACCCTTGGGTTATTAGTTCTTTTGGTTTATAATATGAATAGTACGTTGGGTTAATTATTAGTTTTTATTAATTTCTTTAGCCATAGTCGATCAATGTCATCCATGATCAAATGTTAGATTCTGACAAATATTGTCTCAATATGAAAATCACCCATGGACAACCATGGCTGTAGTTGGTCCAACGTTGTATTGTGACAAAAATTGTCTCGATGTTTAAATCAATTCCCTTGGGTTCACCAATTCCTTTGGTTTATAATTTGTTGGGTAATGGTTCTCCCTTGGGTTCACCAATTCCTTTGGTTTATAATATTAAACCCTTGGGCTTATTAGTTCTTTTGGTTTATAATATGAATAATCGATCAATTTCATCCATGATCAATTGCCACATTCTAATAAATATTGTCTCAATATCATTGTGACAACAATTATCTCAATGTTTAAATCAATTCCCTTGGGTTCACCAATTCCTTTGGTTTATAATATTAAACCCTTGGGTTTATTAGTTCTTTTGGTTTATAATATTAAACCCTTGGGTTTATTAGTTCTTTTGGTTTATAATATGAATAATCGATCAACGTCATCTATGATAATTTGTCACATTTTGACAAATACTATCTCAATATGAAAATCACCCATGGCCAACCATGGTCATAGTTTGTCCAACGTCGCATTGTGAAAACAATTGTCTCAATGTTTAAATCAGTTCCCTTGGGTTCACCAATTCCTTTGGTTTATAATATTAAACCCTTGGGTTTATTAGTTCTTTTGGTTTATAATATGAATAATCGATCAATGTCATCCATGATCAAATGTCACATTCTGACAAATATTGTCTCAATATGAATATCACCCATGGCCAACCATGGTCATAGTTGGTCCAACGTTGCATTGTGACAAAAATTGTCTCAATGTTTAAATCAATTCCCTTGGGTTCACCAATTCCTTTGGTTTATAATTTTTTGGGTAATGGTTCTCCCTTGGGTTCACCAATTCCTTTGGTTTATAATATTAAACCCTTGGGTTTATTAGTTCTTTTGGTTTATAATATGAATAATCGATCAACATCATCCATGATCATATGTCTCATTCTGATAAATACTGTCTCAATATGAAAATCACCCATGGCCAGGTCCAACGTCGCATTGTGACAAAATTTGTCTCAATGTTTAAATCAATTCCCTTGGGTTCACTAATTCCTTTGGGATATAATTTGTTGGGTAATGGTTCTCCCTTGGGTTCACCAATTCCTTTGGTTTATAATATGAATAATCGATCAACGTCATCCATGATCATATGTCTCATTCTGATAAATATTGTCTCAATATGAAAATCACCCATGGCCAGGTCCAACGTTACATTGTGACAAAAATTGTCTCAATGTTTAAATCAATTCCCTTGGGTTCACCAATTCCTTTGGTTTATAATATTGAACCCTTGGGTTTATTAGTTCTTTTGGTTTATAATATGAATAATCGATCAATGTCATCCATGATCAAATGACACATTCTGACAAATATTGTCTCAATATGAAAATCACCCATGGCCAACCATGGTCATAGTTGGTCCAACGTCGTGTTGTGACAAAAATTGTCTCGATGTTTAAATCAATTCTCTTGGGTTCACCAATTCCTTTGATTTATAATTTGTTGGGTAATGGTTTTCCCTTGGGTTCACCAATTCCTTTTGGTTTATAATATTAAACCCTTGGTTTTATTAGTTCTTTTGGTTTATAATATGAATAATCGATCAACGTCATCGAAGATCATATGTCACATTTTGACAAAGATTGTTACAATATGAAAATCACCCATGGGCAAGCTTGGCCATAGTTGGTCCAACGTCACATTGTGACAATAATTGTCTCAATGTTTAAATCAATTCCCTTGGGTTAATTATTAGTGTTTATTAATTTCTTCAACTTGAGTATTTTTTTATTAATTTTATTGATCCTTCGCCTTATTGGTCCCTTAGGTTATTAATATTTTTCCCTTGGGTTCACCAATTCCTTTGGTTTCTGATATTAAACCCTTGGGTTATTAGTTCTTTTGGTTTATAATATGAATAGTACGTTGGGTTAGTTATTAGTGTTTATTAATTTCTTTAGCCATAGTCGATCAATTTCATCCATGATCAAATGTCAGATTCTAACAAATATTGTCTCAATGTGAAAATCACCCATCTCTAACCATGGCTGTAGTTGGTCCAATGTTGCATTGTGACAAAAAATGTCTCGATGTTTAAATCAATTCCCTTGGGTTCAGCAATTCCTTTGGTTTATAATTTGTTGGGTAATGGTTCTCCCTTGGGTTCACCAATTGCTTTGGTTTATAATATTAAACCTTTGGGTTTTATTAATCTCTATTGTTTTTAATATTACCCTTAGCCTTATTGATCCCTTAGGTTTTTAATATTTATCCCTTGGGTTCACCGATTCCTTTGGTTTATAATATTAAACCCTTGGGTTTATTAGTTCTTTTGGTTTATAATGTTAATCACACATTGGGTTTATTACTCTCTTGAGTTTAAAATATTAATTCTCAGGCTTTATTAATTTCTTATATTTTTCAGTTTAAAATATTAATTCTTAGGGTTTATTAATCTCTATTTTTTTTAATATTCATCCATTAGGTTTATAATATTTATCCCTTGGGTTTGTCGATTCCTTTGGTTTATAATATTAAGCCCTTGGGTCTATTAGTTCTTTTGGTTTATAATGTTAATAATCACATTGGTTTATTAATATCTTATGTTTAGAATACCGATTCTTATGGTTTATTGATTTACTAGGTTTTTTAACTTTAAAATATCAATTCTTAGGGTTTATTAATCTCTTGTGTTTTTAATATTGATCCCTTATGTTTATAATATTTATCCCTTGGGTTCACCAATTCCTTTGGTTTATAATATTTAAACTTTTGGTTTATGATGACATTGGGTTTGTATTATTAATTATCCCTTGGGTTTATTAATATCTTCAGTTTAAAATATTAATTGTTAGGGTTTATTAATCTCTTAGGTTTTTTGTTTTTAAATATTGTCTCATATGCTTTATTAATCTCTTCAGTTTAATATATTAATTCTTAGAGTTTATTACTTTTTATTTTTTTGGGTTTAATATTATTAGTATATTAATAAATGTTATTAATATATATTATTAATGAATGTTATAATATTATTAATATATCAATAAATATTAATATTATTAATATAGTATTAGTTCTTTTGGTTTATTAATAATATAACCAATTATCATATAATATATATTAATATATATTATTAATAAATATTATAATATTATTAATATATAAAAAATATTTTGGTGATTTTAATCATAAATATATAATATTTATTGATATATAGATTAATGTGCTATGTAGTGGATATAGGCCTATCGGCGTATGTCAACCACATTGGTGAATGTGGTTGTAAATCTATTTTATATATGCCTATTGGCATATATCAACCACATTAGTAAATATAATGTGGTTGTGCTAGTATAGGGACCTAACACAAGTTGTGCCGAGTTGAGAAAAGCAAGTGTAATACATCTATATTCATCATATTAATGTAAGTAGGCATTGGGGTTTTTATCATATTGCTTTCCCCAGAAAAATATTGTGTGCATGTGTGTTATTTCTTATTTCATGTCTTAGATTATTGTTCTAGATTGTGAATTTATTTCTGCAGATTAGTATAGTAGGTATGTGTCTTATGATTTTGATTAAAAATTCATAAGCAGTTGAAAATATAAATCATAATTTATACATGGTATCAGAGCACAATTCACATTAGAGTGGGAATTTCAAAGTTATTTCTCAGGAGGTTCAATTTTAAATAATCAGTGTAGTAGGATCTCTTCAGATCTGAGAAGATGACCTTCAATGGGATGAGGCTATAGTATGCCTTGGAAGGTAGCTCTAATTTCATCACATGGAAGGATCACATGGAGGAGATATTAGATGAAAATGGCTTGCTAGAATACATCAAGACGTATGTTGCAAAACCACAAGAATATGATGCCTAGAACCTTGCTCTATTGAAGAAATACGTAGATAAGGCAAGGAGAATAATTTTGGAGGGAGTACGAGATCACATTGTCTCAAATCTCCATGAGAAAGAAAATTTGCTGGAAATGTGGAAAGCACTCACAGAATTGTTTGAGAATAGTAGTGACCACAGGGAGTTGGCACTCAAGGATAAACTTTAAAATGTCAAGTTACAAAAGAGTGACACTATTTCATAGTATCTGATAAATTTCACACAATGTCGTGATGAACTTGGCAGGGTTGGTGTTAATGTTGCATAAGATAACTTGGTAAGCCTATCCCTTCTGGGCCTTCCCAAGAGTTGGCATAGCTATCAAGATTCCATGAACGGGATGGAAAAACTACCAAATTTGGAATGCTTATGGTATGATTTGGTACATGAGTAAATAAGGCGAAATACCAGATATGAGACTTCATCCAAGGGCAAGGATGAAGAAAATTTTTTATTGGTTGGAAAAGGGAAGAAATATCAATCCAAACCAGAGTCCAACCAAGGGGGAATGAATAAATATTTCTCCAAAATTAAATGCTTCCATTGTCATGAATTGGGGCACTATACCATGAAACTTCCACACAAAAATGCAAGCAAGAAGACCTTAGGAGGAGGATTAGGTGAAGTCTTGGATTCACAGTTTGATCTTGAATTTACCCTTATCGCATGCATGGCCATCACAGTGGTGGGGAGCGTGTGGTACTTGGACTCAGCAAAATCATTCCACATGAAAGGGTGTAAAGAGATTTGAAATGACCTGGAGGAGAAATATTTTCATATGCACATTGAGTTGGGAGATGATGGAAGATATATCATGACCGGTGTTGGTACAATCACCTTTCATAGGGAGTCGGTCACCCCTCTCATGCTTAAGGATGTCATGTTTGCTCAGGTCCTAAAGAAAAATATCATATTTGTTGCATTTTTGGAAGACCATGGTTATGATGTGATCTTCATAAAAGAAAATGGATTCCTAAGGCACATATCCATGGGATAAGTGAAGCATATCAGGGTTCGTGTGAATATCTTGTATAAGCTAGATGTGGAAGGTTGTGATGAATTAAGCACTAAGGCGAAGAAGGTACAGATTCATGATGTCAGTGAACTTTGTCACTGAATACTTTTCCATTTTAATCATTGCACCTTGAAGATTATGTAGAATAACCACATGCCTCCCCAAAGGAGCACTTGAGCTGCATGATGTATGCAAAGTATGTACCTTGTGGAAGTACACAAAATCTACATTCCATGATTGGGATAGAAAAGAACATGCATTCTTGTAAATGATCCACTCTAATGTCTGTGGACCTTTCTCGATATCCTCCATTGCTATACACAATGATTTTGTCATTTTTTTTGATGAATTCTCAGATAAGTGTTGGATATTCTTCATGCGGAATAAATATGAGACATTCTCCAAGTTCATAGAATTAAAGACACTCGTTAAGAAATAAATCGGAAAGAAGGTGAAGGCTCTCAGGAGCGATAATGGAGGTGAGTACATTTCAAATAAATTCAAAAAATTATGTATGAAACAAGGAATTCGACGAGAGTTGACAACACCCCACAACCCACAGTAGAATGGGGTGGATGAGAGGAAGAACCATAGAATTGTGGTAGAAGCGAGTGTGATGTCGCATGACCAAGGCCTACCATTGAACTTATGGGAAGAGGAATGGAATACAAGAGTCTATTTGTAGAACCAGAGTCCTCATCAGGTACTAGGCATGATTACATAGGAGGAGGATTTCTTGGGGAGAAATTTGGATGTGTCGCAATTCACGATTTTTGGAACCTATATCTATTAACATGTCTCCAAATAATAAAGGAAAAATATGGATCCGAAAACAGAGTTGGGGGTATTTTTTGGTTTGTTAGACTCCTGTAATTCACAGTATCACAAGGTGATTGATTATTTCTCGGGTCTTTCATATTGAAAATAATATTCCATGGCTGTCATTTATTTTCAGGAAAAGAAGGGAAATCTTGACTATCTAAAACATCAAAGGAATCAATCTACTTTCCAGTTCAGTGGAAAGGGGAAAGTGTTGCTGATAAGGTTTAATGATGAGAAAACTTCATTTCTTCCCTCATTCATCTCATTTACCCTCTTTCGCCCTTCATTTTTCCATATTCCAAAGTCTCACACTTCATTTATTTCAAAATCCATAGCTTAGCACTTTGAATCCCGTTTAAACCCCAAAACCCACATACATAACCTTTCGGGACTTATTACTTTACAAACCCCACTTATATTAAAGTTCAAAATTTTAGTGTGATAGCTCCACCCACCCGTTGAATAGTCGTATTATATTACATTATACCATTATATATTTCAAATTTTCGACTAAAATATTTGGTAGGATCCTGACCTCTATCACATCGGCACTTCGCAACTATTCATCGCCATTCCATTTCCATCTCGCAAATCTCCCGATGTGATAAAAAGTGGGACCCTTTTCCCCACTGCTCATCGCACATCACAATCGAAAAGTTTTATGTTTATCGCTAATTTTTCGTAGGTTAAAAGTTGGATGTTGCGATGCGATGTCAGTAGGGACCATTGTAATCGTCACCTCTACCCACCACAAGTCACACTTCTAAAATCTCAACACTTACCTCCCTCTCCCCATATGTAAAACCTGCGATCTGCGATGTTGCGGGCGAGCCCGCCCATCGCACATCGCAATCGGAAAACTTTATGTTTATTTCTAAGTTGTCATAGGTTAAGCATTGGATTTTGGGATGCGACATCAGTAGGGCCTGCTATCACCATTGTTATGTGTAGTTACGTATTACAGATAAAACATTCTTCCCTAGAAAGGTGCTTATCTAGAACATCGGGTTAAATACTTTGCGACTACTTTTCCTAACTGTAAATAGATACATGGAACAGATCAAAGAACTTACTTGGAGTCCAAGCACTTCCTATTCTCCTTTTTTCGCTCTTGTTGTAGCTTCAAATCCAAGCTAGATGTCTGAAAATATTTCCTGCAAAGATGAACACTAAACAAAAAAAGATAGCAATAATACATATGTCTATTTAAGTTATTTAGTTAAATCAATGAAACATAAACCTTATACATTAGATAATAATTCATAATATGGAAAACATGAGCTTACACAGATACATATGTGGGAAACTAAGCAACAATATTTATTAATGGATAGAAGGGGAGGTTACAACCCAGTGATTTATTTAGTGTCACCATCTCTAGAAGCATCCCAACATCATCACAATGTAGATATCTCCAACAAAATGTCACTCAAATCAACATAAATTAAATTGCACCAGCATTTCTCTACTCAAATTCTTCCTTATCAAACACTAAGATCTGTGCTCAATTTATAGAGGAGCTGAAGGAAGTTTTACAATCAATGAGTTTCTAATATTAGGCAAGGCATGTTCCCAATATTTTAGATGTCAAATGGACACATGGATTCAAAGCTTGAAACATGTGAACTCTTCTAGAAGGCACTGACCAAGTGGGGATTCCGAAACAATGAAAATTTCACTCCCAATGTGACCAATGCACCTGTGAGTGTCGGGAAGTGCTTTGCAGAGAAGCCTTGAATGGGTCTACCTGCATATGCAACACACTTAGTCCCTTGAGAGGCAGCATTGGTGAGCTCTCATATGATATATTATAAACTTCAAATCTTGGAAATATTTGCAAATGGAAGTCATGTATGATTTGTCTTGTTCTTTGTCTTAGGGAATGTAGCAACTGAAATGATAGGGAATGATAAACCCTTATTCATTAGTCTTGGAGATGATGCCCAGTTAATGAGGTCATTGGGAATGGCGCCCAAATTGACCTACAATTTCCCCCTAAAGCATGAAGTTAGAATAATAATAACAATATTTTGATTGAGAAGATTTACACTGTGATGGGCTGGAGATGAAGCGGAGTGGTGACCTGCATCAATATTACAATATATTACATCATGATATATCCTCTTTGATCACAAATTGCTGAGGGTAGGCATTCCCATGTTCAACACATAAACAATCTAATAACATGTACATAATTCAAAAAGTCATCTACATTGGAATGTTGCCCAATACTGACATGCCTACAGATATAGGCCCATGTTTGGATGACGATATGTATGTAAGGTCACCGTACAGATGATGTGTACAACAATTTTTAAATCATAGATCGGATGGATGAAACTAGATCCAAGGTCTTCTTATCTCGTTCACTCAATCATTTGGGTACAAGTCTAGCCATGCGAATATATGATTTGTAGTCGAACATGGTAAGACATCATTTGATTACCAGCCAATGATGTGAGTTGTTAAAAAATGTGAGAGAACCACCATTAATGTAAATGATCTGGGAACAGTAAGAGCCCTAAGAGATTGTGGACTGCTAAAGTACTTCTGGTTGTCAGGGATGATGCAACAAATAGAACTCTTGGAGTTCTTTTTTCGAGCATGGGATCCAATTATCGAGGAATTTCATATTAAGAACCAAGTGGTTCCCATAATAGTTGAGGATATATACTTTCTTACAGGTTTGTCGAGGAGAGGCTTGCCTATTTCTCTCTCAGGGTCTATTGTTGGAGGAGAGACTGTGAGAGACTAAGTTTTACAACATTGTTATCCAGGGGCAGATTGAAGAAAATATGGAAAGATAAACATCCAGGATGTTAGAGTTTTTCCTTTGAGAACTATCCTTTTCATGATCGCAAAAATTTCTGGCACCATTACAGTACATGTAGCGAATATATTGTATATGTAGTACGCGCTAAAGTGTATGGAGCCAACAATATTCAATTGGTTTGAAGCTATACTTTCTCAAATAAAAGAACAAATGAATAAAGAAAAGGGAGGAAGGAACAAGAACTTCAGTTATGGTTCAATCCTCATATCATTTTCCTTAGAATGGTTCCATTGATGAAACCACAACATGTGACACTAGATGTGTCTAATCCTAGAGATCCGCGGATGCAGAGATGGGTAGAACTCATGGGTAGGCATGCAATTCAATCCACCATTGTGTTCTCGACTGCTTAATTTTCTTGGTTCAGGTGACAAATTTTCGCCATTGATGAGTATCCATATGCAGGCGTTGATTTCCGAGGAGATCCAGATTTAGAATTACCAGAAGGTGCTCAGTGGGGTGCAATAGGTAAGAGTGTTTTGACCAAGTTTTTTTGATTTTTATAAGGTTTATACAATGCTTTTGTGTTGTGTAACCAGCTTCAAAAATAGAAGAAAAGAGATATCAACGCCTTAGAAATGAGCCACTTCGAGGCGGCAACCTCCAATACATTACATAAATGCACAATTCTTCGATGATACAATTTACAAAACCTCCTTTCTATATATAGGAGTCCATGGGGCCATAATGTAATCCTAGTGGGCCACAATGTAATCCTAGCTGACCTAACAATAATAATTTAAGGGCACAACAATAACAAAATGGGGGTTACAAGGGTACAATAATAACAATAAGGGGGTTACACTAACAAAAATAAGGGACTATACTAGTAATATAGGGACCTAACATGCCCCTCTCCTTCAAAAAAGCGTTGTCCTCAATGCTTGAGTAGCTCTGGGTGCTTCTGTATAAAATTCTCATCCTTCCATGTAGAATCTTCAGTGGGTAAGTTCTTCCACTTGATGAGATACTCTGAAATTGATTGATTCCGTAGTTGTCGAGTTCTTGTTTCCATGACCGCTTCCAGTTCCAATATGATTTTTCCTTCCTCATCAAGTTCTGGCAATATTGTTTGAACTGGAATATTTTCACCTATAACCTTCTTTAAGCATGAAACATGGAAAACTGGATTTACTCGCGAAGAAGCAGGAAGCTCCAATTTGTATGCCATAGTACCAATATTTTGCAACACCTTGTAAGGACCATAGTACTTTGGTGATAATTTATTATCCTTCTTAGCTTGCTTGAGGGACAATTGTTTGTATGGTTGTAGCCGTAAAAATACCCAATCTCCTACATCAAAACTTCTCTCGCTGCGATGTTGATCTGCCTGTTGTTTCATTCGATTTGTGCCAAATTCAGGTTATCCTTTAAGAGTTGGAGAACTTCTTGCTGATGCTCGATGTGATCTTCCACTGCTTGAACCTTCGAATTTTCCCTTAAAGATGATGTGATGGATGGTGGATGATATCCATAAAGTGCCATAAATGGGGTCATTTTGCTGCAGTATGGAAGGAAGTGTTATACCACCATTCAACGAGAGGTAACCACTTGACCCATTGTGTTTGTTTATCAGATACAAAACAACGAAGATATCCTTCCAAACATTTATTTACTATCTCAGTTTGACCATCGATTGAGGATGATAAGATGAGCTATGAGCTAATTGAGTACCCAAACAAGAAAGTAACTCCGTCCAAAAATTTCCAGTAAAAATGGGATCTCTGTCGCTGACAATAACCCTTGGGCTTCCATGTAGCTTTTGAATTCTGTCCATAAATGTAGTAGCAACTGTACTTGCTTTAAATGGATGAGATAATGCACAAAAGTGTGCATACTTGGTAAGCCTATCAACTACCACCATGATGACACTCTTTCCTTCGGACTTAGGTAAACCCGTGATAAAATCCATTGAAATCTCCTCCCAACGTTGACTTGGAATGGATAAAGGTTGTAGAAGTCCCGGGGTCTTAATTGTTTCCACTTTATTCTACTGGCAAACCAAACATTCCGCCACAAACTTTGGAATATCAGATTTAAGGCCATCCCAAAAAAATTCTTTCTTCACCCTGTGGTAAGTTTTTAAAAATCCCGAGTGTCCTCCTAAAGGAGAAGTGTGCAATTCCAGAAGAATATTTTGTTTTAGATGGGAATTCTTACAAAGATATAAGTGATCTTTGTACCATAAGGAATCATTTTTCCAACTAAATCTATCAGATGTACTAGGATCTTGCTGCAACTTTTGGATGAGTGTCCATACATCTTTGTCCTTCTTCCATTCATCTCTTGCTTCAGTTATCCAATCTGGTTGGATAATAGAAATGGCACAAAGCAATGCTTCCACCTCTTCATTATTTCTTGAGAGTGCATCCGCAACAACATTAAGCTTTCCTTTTTTGTAGATTATTTCAAAGTCATAACCCAACATCTTTGTGACCCATTTTTGCTGCTCTTCTGAAGATAGTCTTTGTTCCAAAAGTGTTTAAGACTATCATGATCAGTTTTTACCTTGAAGTTTCTTCCCATTAGGTAAGTTTGCCACTTCTTTAGTGCATGCAGTATTGCTAACATTTCCTTCTCATAAATAGGTTTCTGTAAATACTTTCCTTTGATTGGACGACTTTCAAAAGCAATGGGTCTTCCTTCCCGCATTAAAACTGCACCAATTCCATTTCCTAAGGCATCACATTCCACAATAAAGGTTTTTGTGAAGTCTGGCGTAGCTAAGACGGGTGATAGTCACATTGCCTCTTTAAGATGTTCAATGGCCTTAGTTGCTTCAGGAGTCCATGAAAATTCATCTTTCTTCAATAATGTTGTTATAGGTGTTGCTATTCTCCCATAATTATTAACAAACTTGCGATAATACCCTGTTAACCCAAGAAATCCTCGCAACTTTATGGTTGTTGGGACTTTCCATTCCTTAATAGCTTTAATTTTGTTAGGGTCTACTTTAACACCCTCGTGAGATACAATATGACCCAGATATTCCACCTCTTGTACTCCAAAGAAACATTTGGATGTTTTTGCATATAATTGTTTCTCCTACAATAGTTTGAGCACCCTGTCAACATGTTCAAAATGATCCTTCCAAGACCTGTTGTAGATTAGTATATCATCAAAAAATACTAGCACAAATTTTCTAAGGAAGGGTTTGAAAATGGAATTCATCAACCCTTGAAATGTAGAAGGTGCATTGGTAAGGCCAAAGGCATGACCAAAAATTCATAATGACCCTCATGAGTTCGAAATGTTTTTTTTGGAATATCTTCAGTCTTCATTCTAATTTGATGATATCCTGAACGAAGATCCAACTTGGTAAAATAAATTGATCCATGTAATTCATCCAATAATTCATCAATCACAGGAATGGGAAATTTTTCTTTAATGGTGAGCTTATTGAGCTCCCTATAATCCGGACACATTCGCCATGATCCATCCTTCGTGTGTACCAATACTACAGGAGCAGAGAAAAAACTTTGACTAGGTTGAATTATACCCGCCTCTAACATTTCTGCAATCATACGTTCAATTTCTCTCTTTTGGAAGTAAGGATATCTATAAGGCCCGATGTTTGGAGGAACACTTCCCGGAATCAAATGAATAGCATGATCATGATCACTAATAGGTGGGAGTCCTTTGGGATTTTCAAACACCTTGGAATGATTGTCCAAGACTTGTTGGAGATCTGCAGAAATAGATGATTTTGATGTTGGAACTTCTAGTGAGCATAATTGTGCAATTACGCCTCGTTGTTCTTTCTTTAGAAGCTTTGTCATGCCATTAGAGCTTATTATCCTTCCGGGCTTCCCTTCAATACCCCGTAGTTCGACTTCCTTTCCTTCTGAAAAGAATTTCAAGAAAAGTTCTTGAAAATTAAAAGCTACCGTCCCCAAAGATTGTAACCATTGTACTCCTAGTACAACATCAGTACCTCCCATAGGAATGGAAAGCATTGGACTAGTCAACACATATTCCCCCATTGTTAGCTTGATATTATGGCATTTTCCAGAGCAATTTATAGTTCCTCCATTTGCAACCATCACTTGACATTCTGGTGCTGGGTATAGGAAACAATTTAATTCCTTTGCTACCTTACAATGAATAAAATTATGGGTGCTACCTGAATCAATCAACACTATTACCTTTCTCTTCTTGATTTGTCCTTTTATCTTGAGAGTTTGAGGAGTGGTAATTCCCGCCAGTGCATTACACGATATGGTTGGATTCATTTCTTCCTCTTCTGGGGCTGGTTCCTGGTGTATATCCTCTTCTTGTTCATTTTCTTCTTCCTCTTCACAATCTATGTAAAATAATTTCTTCTCAGCACACTTATGACCTTTAGTGTATTTTCTATCACAACCGTAGCAAAGCCCTTTTGCTCTTTTTTCTTCCAATTGTTGTGGTGTCAACCTTGTAGGTTGTGGAAATCTAGGCGTAGCAACACTTCCTTCTTTATAGAATTGAGTGGTAGGCTTCCTTGTCGCCATAATTTTACATTCAACTTTTCTTGCCAACCTGAATGCATTCTCTAATGAATCAGGTTCCAACACACGAACTTCATGTTGGATGTTATCCTTTAGAGTACCTATGAAGAGATCAATCATGTGTTCCTCTGGAATATCAGTTACCCTTATATTCAATTTTTGGAAGTCCTCAATGTGCTGCCCCACTAAACCCTTTTGTTTGAGATTTATCAATTGGCTAAAGAAAGTGTTGCTCTTTGTATCCTCATAATGTGCCATCATTTCCTCCGTAAAAATTGACCAAGTGACAATTTTTTTACGGGAGCAAAGCCATCGATACCATACAAATGTATTTTGTTCTAAATGTAAAGTTGCAATGCGTACCTTTTGTGTGTTTTGCACGTTATGGAGATCAAAATATTGCTCCATCCGTAGTATCCATGTTACAGGATCCTTTCCATAAAACTTCCTCATATCCATCTTTGGAATATGGTGGTTCTTCCCGCCAACATTAGAGTTTATGAAATCACAATTAACATTTATTTTGTTCTCATCATGAGGTTCTTCTACTATCTTTTCACCATTAGGAAACCTTTCTTGTATAAACTTTGTCAAACCTTCCATGTCTGCTTTTAGAAAATTCTTCATGTTTTCCATTTTCTCATCGATCTTAGCTTCCATGTCATCCATCTTAGATTCCATGCCAGCCTCCATGCCATCTATCTTAGCTTCCACGCCATCCATCTTAGCTTGCACACCATCCATCTTAGCTTCCACGCCATCCATCTTAGCTTGCACGCCATCCATCTTAGCTTCCATTCCTTTCTTCAAAACTTCCATTTCACTTTTTTTTTCTCTTTGCGAGAGTGAAATTTGTTGCACTTGCTCTTGTAATTTTGATAGATCATGTTGCAATTCTTCATCTTCATGAGTCATAGTAGAGTTTTCCAAAGGCTTAATGGGTGTTGAATTCTTTTTTGGGGCCATTTTATAATCCAATACTGATATCTATTCTACAATATGCCCTTGCAATCAATTCAACTTGATTCTTCAAACAAGACTTATGCAATTCGGAAAAAAAAATACACACCTTTTACTTGCTTTTGAGGAGCTCGAGATTGAAATTGTATTATCTCTGTGATTGCGGCTCTTCTATATCTGAAATTCAGCACTGAAGTAGCCCTCTGAATTCTCTTTTGAATTCCACAGGTCTGACCTAATTTGGATTCTCCAAGACAAAGTTGTGTCCAATCTTCCACAATGACCTAATTATGGAATGGTTCAGTAGAGAGAACTTGTACGACTTGCCACATGTCACTTTTTTGTCCTTTGTCTCTGAAATTGATAGCCAAGAAACTACAGTCTGTGTACTTGTGACCACGTTTTACAACACTCTAATCCGATGCCCAGAGAGAGAGTTATTGAAATTTTTCCACGATCACCTCTTTGAGATGAAATTCAGGAGCCTGAAACAACACTTCCTTCCACAGATCATATCTCCAAAAATATTGCGAACCAAGATCTGAAATTTTTTGAAAACTTTCCTCAGGATTTCAGCTTCGCACCATACAAATTTCAGATTCTAAACCTTCGTAGAAAAAAAGTTATAGCGCAAATGCAACGATGACTTGTTTAGGAGCCTGAAAAAAAGACCTAATTTCCATAGATCATATCTCCGAAAATATTGCGAACCAAGCTCTGAAATTTTTAGAAAATATTCCTCAGGCTTTCAGCTTCGCACCCTAAAAATTTCAGCTTCTGAAACTTCGTAGAAAAAAAGTTATAGCGAAAATTCCACGATGACCTGTTTGGAGCAGCGAAACCCTAGAATCCAAAGCTCTGATACCAATTGTTGTGTAACCAGCTTCAAAAATAGAAGAAAAGAGATATCAACGCCTTAGAAATGAGCCACTTCGAGGGGGAAACCTCCAATACATTACATAAATGCACAATTCTTCTATGATACAATTTACAAAACCTCCTTTCTATATATAGGAGTCCATGGGGCCATAATGTAATCCTAGTGGGCCACAATGTAATCCTAGCCGACCTAACAATAATAATTTAAGGGCACAATAATAACAAAATGGGGGTTACAAGGGTACAATAATAACAATAAGGGGGTTACACTAGCAATAATAAGGGACTATACTAGTGATATAGGGACCTAACATTTTGTATTTTGATGTTTTCCCAAGACTAAACTAAATGTTTGATGTAATGTAGATGTTGGTTGTGTTCAACCAGTAGAGGAACCAGAGCATGAAGCAGATGCGCTAGCAGAGAGGGCTATCGGGAGAGCAGTCCTTCAAAATATTGATATGGCTGAGACTCTGTCTGAGCTTCGGCAGCACATAGAGGGGTTGAGCTTTAGGATTTCAGATTTCCGGATCGAAGAGTTACCCATGCGACTGTAGCGACACACTATTGGGCTTCCTAACCACTAGATGCGGTTACTGCATAGGATAGCTAGATCTATAACATGTTACCATGAGCACCACTAGTTTAATTTTTACATTTTGCATACATTTTGAGGTCAGATGACCAATGTGTCTTAGGCACAAATTTTTGTAAAAACCTATATCTATCTATCTATATGATTTCAGTGTTTTCCTATGTTTATTGGGAAATCCTATTCAATGATGTGAATGTTTTCTTTACATATGTTGCAAATGTCTATTTAAAACTTGATTAGTTAATGAATTAGTTAATGTGTTCAAATTTATGGAAATATGTTGACATTTAATAAAATCAAAATGTCTTTCCAAAATTCAAACTCTTAGGAAAAAATGATGCAGTGTTGGATTTCTAACAGTATAAACACTAGTAAGTTGTAATACCACAAGTTGTGAGTCTAACCTTATGACTATGCGGTTAATACAAAATGAAATGGAATCAGAGAGAAGTTCAATCATCTTGGTATACTTAGCGATATTGTTCATCGATCTACCAATAAAAATCCTTTGAAAGCTCACTAACTCGCCGTTCGGAGCAAAAATGGCCCACGTTGCAGAGGATAGATTCTGCATACTATGACTAGCACCATCAACATATCCAACAAATGGTTCCGAAGATTCAGACATCTGCGATGAAATGTAAAGTGGATCACTAACGTCAAGAAAACTGTAAAAAAAAAACTAAGATAGTGAAAGCAAATCAACATCATATATATACAATATAATACAATAGATTACCACACTCATGATTAAGCATAGTAATGTTTCAGATACAACCCATTTCTAGGCTACGCCAATGGAATTCCATAGTAATAAACTATCTCATAGGCACCCTTAACAAGAACTCTTTTGAAAATATAGGGGCCATGCCATAATTGCTCAAATTTTCCTGTACCTATTACATCATCTTCTTGATCGTAAAGAAGGACCAAGTCGCCCTCTGAGAAAATGTGAGGTTGGAAATTTTTTTCATATTGCGCCTTTTTACGTCTCTTATGCGCTTCGTTGGTCAATTGGGCTTCACGACGCATTTCATCAAGATGGATGAGGTTAAGGAGACATGCTTCTTCTTCTGAGTTGTCAGGTAACAAGTCGATTGCGAGTTTTAACGACGAAATTTCACATTGGATAGGGAAGATAGCTTCCAGACCATACACCAATTGAAAAGGAGTAAATCTAGTTGTGTTTCTCACCAAGGTTTGATATGACCATAAGGCAGAGTACATGATCAAATGCCAGTTTCTTTTACGAACTCCTATCATTCATTGAAGCATACGTTTAATAATCTTGTTGATAGCCTCAACTTGTCCATTTGATTGTGGATAATAAGGAGTAGAATTATCATGTGACAATCCTAACTTGGAAGTTAATTCAGCCATATTATGGTTGCGAAAATTCTTCCCATGATCTGTAACTATAGCCTGTGGGACCCCAAACCGTGCAATAACATGATTAAAGAAAAACAATGCAGTTGTCTATCGTGTGTTGTTGAATGTAGGCATCGCTTCGACCCATTTGGTAAAGTAGTCTACTGCGACAATAATATAACCATGCCCCCCAGACGAATGAGGGTTATAGGTCATGAAGTCAATACCCCATTTTGAAAATGGTCCCACAGAGACAACAGCATGCATTGGTGCTGGCGATTTGCAGATTTTACGATAAAAATTTTGGCATGCATGACAACTTCTGACCGCGATAATACAGTTGTGAAAAATGGTAGGCCAAATGTAACTGGCGCGCAATATCTTCTGTGTGGTAGTGTATCCTGATAAATGTCCACCACAAGCCCCAGCATGATAGTCATTTAAAACCTTTTCGACCTCCTCATGAATAAGACACCTTCTTAAAATTGTGTTGACACCATGACAATAAAGTGTATCGCCGACGATCAGATAATATTTGGCTTGGTATCGAATACGTCGTTGTTCAGAGCGAGAGGTATCAGGCCGAAAAGTTTGAGTTTGGAGATAAATGATGAAATATCCATACCAAGGATCAAATAATCCTATTAGAAATAGAGACTCATCAGGAATTGATGGTTTCGACGTAGTTGTAGTACTATCAAAGGTAAGGTCACAGAGAAGCTCTGCCAAAACCAAAGACTTATTTGACTTGGATTTGATGAATTCCAAATCAAATTCCTACAAAATGACAATCCATTTTGAATATTCCCCCCCAACATGTGATGTGATAAGATATAAGTCATAGGGTTGCAATCTGAAACAATAGTAGTTTTTTGGAGCATGATATAGTGGCGAAATATTTGGACAACTTGAACAACTACCAAGGAAAGTTTTTCTACATATGAATACTTAACTTCTGTATCATTGAGATTACGACTCAAATAATATATTGGATGTTCTATCCCATCTTCTACTTGGACCAATACCATAGAAATGGTCGTTTCTGCTGCGACGATATATAGGAAATAATAATTTTGATAATTAGGGGGATACATTAATGAGGCCTGGACAAGGGTATCCTTAACAACATCAAAAGAAGCTTGCGCAACTTGGTCCCAATGGAAGGGAACCCATTTTTTCAAAAGCCTAGTAAATCCTTTAGCCATTTCGGTGTAGTTGGGTATGAACCTCCTTAGGAAGTTAGCCTTTCCTTGAATTTTCTATATCTGAAGTAAATTTGATGGTGCGGGAAAATCAAGAATGGCTTGAACCTTCAATGGGTTGATTCGAATTCCTTCTTTTGAGACGAAGAATCCAAGAAAACAACCATAACCAACAAAAAACACACATTTATGTGGGTTGAGGTGAATTTTTTAGTGTCGGTAGCTTAAAAAGATGGCTCTCAAATGCATCGGGTGATCAGTCCAATTTCGTGAATGCGCGGGTAAATCATCTAGATAGGTTGAACAATGTGCTTGATGTCATTGAAAGCATAATCCATCACTCTTTGAAAAGTTGCCCCAACATTCTTTAAACCAAAGGGGAGTTTCCTATAAGTGAATGTGCTTCAGGGACAGATGAATGCTGTCTTATGTTGATCCTCTACGTGGATATTGATTTGATTGTAGTCGGAAAAACCATCCATGAACAAAAAGATTTCGCATCCAACAAAATTGTCAATAATCTGGTCGATAAATGGAGTAGGATAGTTGTCTTTTGGACATGGAAGATTCACATCCTGATAATAGACGCACACTGTAATGGTTCCTTGTTTTTTCATGACAAGGATAATATTGGAAACCCACTCAGTTAGCGGAACATGGTAAATGAAACCAGCACGCAAAAGTTTTTCAACTTCTATTTTGATGGTAGCAGCCATCTTTGGATGAACATGACGAAGGCGTTGTCGCACCGGTTTGACATTAGGATACATATTAATAGTGTGTTCAATGATACTAGTATCTATGCTTGGCATTTCCTCATAAGACCAAGAAAATACATCACGGAATTCACGAAATAGAGAGAGATATGATTCAATTTTTGATGGAGAACAAGATACGCCGACATGAATATTTTATACAACGCCAGGTTTGGTCGAAATATCGATAGAAATGGTTTCTTCAATATTTGACAGATGTCACTCGGAATCGATTGCATTAATAGGTAAAGAATTTGAAAATAAATTTTTGATTGATGGGTGATATAGCTCACTAAGATAGTTTTTTTAATAATCAGGAAGATGGGAACGATGATGATAATCTTCCCATGGTTCTCCTTATGATATCATAGCTTCCAAAATATTCTCATTTGTCAAGAAAATTGAGGAAAAAGGATCAGAAAGAGTACCAAAATCTAACAATCAACCCAAACAACCGACGATGCTGATTTCGGCTTCACTGCCCAAGCCAAATATATTGATTGCTATGCTAGATCAATAGGGCTGGGTGGCAAAAACTCATCCAACGTAACAATTTCAGAATCATCGGTACTCTTCCTTAAGCTAGATGGAGTGGAAGAGATCATGTAGCAGGTCTCTATACTTTCAATGTCTACCGACGTCGCAGGCAGAGGTAATGCAAAGGTTCCCATGAGAGTGGAATCCTTTAAGAGTCATACACCAATGTTCTGAAGTGCTAGTTGGGATGTGTGAACGAACGAAACACTTCCAGTTACCTGCGAGGCGGAGGCAAAGAAGGATAGCTGATTGATGACTGTGATAGTACCTTTATATGGAAAGGATATAATTCTAAAATATATAGAAAAAATTGCAGTCATAGCATATAACCATGGCCTTCCAAGTAGAATATTGTAGTCAAGGGGTCCGTCAACAACCTCGACATCAACATTCACAGTTTTCCCCCCTAGTTCAACATGCAGGTTATTAATAATACCACAAGGCTTATATGTACGTCCATCAAAAGCCTTCAACATTGTTGATGATTGAGATAAGCGAGGCGAGCCAAGTGACTTCCAAAAATTTAGAGACATAATGCATGTAGATGCTCCCTCATCAATAATAGTATGATGAACAAGGTGATTTAGAAAATTTACTTGTATGGAGAATTCCAATTCTGCTGGTAGTTGCGGAACATAGCGCGTATGATTAAAGACAACGAGATTAGAATCAGTCGGATCAATTCCACTAATAGCCGACAATAAAGCCTGTTTTTGGGAGGGAAAATTTTGCAATACCTCAAGAGCAGACATAGTTGAAGGAGATTGAGCCAAATCTTCAACTATATTACAATTTTGTGTAGCTTTTGCTCGAGGATTATATGTCAATTTATGAATGACTCCCTTTGGTGGCTTAATCGTCAATTCAAGAATAAAAGTAGGCGGTTTTGTTTCTGTAAACAGATTCATAATTGAGGCAGTAGGTTGATCAGTGGTCTGACTATAATAATATTTATTACGCATTGACACAAAAATATCTATTGAAGGTTTTTTGATAGTTGACATTAGCACTTTGAACTAGAAGTTGGATACGTAGCAACCAAATTTGTGTCCGGATTTGGAAATGGGTCTGTCAACACAGCTGCCGCATAGGAAGTCTTGATGATTTTTGAGACTTCAGCGTGGTGAGGACAATCCCTAAAAAAGTGTTCCTCGTTATAGATTATGCATGGATAACGAGGTTTCCTAGGTCCAAACAATTGATCAAATGATCTTTCCTGTGGTTTAGAAGTTTGATTTTTCTTATTTTCCCCTTTTTTCTTACTTATGGGTTGCTTGTTACTTTTTCCTTTGTCAAATGACACAACATTAATTTCAGAAGAAGGAGCAGGATTAGATGCAATAGTATGATGTGTGCTTGTAGTACAATCAAGCCGTCTCCAGCATGAGAGTCCTTTAATTGAGGAGGAAAAGTAAAATTAGATCTCGGCGCGTTAGGAATTTTTTCATAGAGCGTGCCAGACTGAGTGTAAATCAAGTCTAAATATTGGGCACGAGCAATAACCTACTCTTCAGTGACGATGCCACCCTTAGCCACATCCTCATTTATATATGGTAACAGGGACTTAATGAACGACTTAGCGAGCTGATCAGGAACAAATGTCTTAACCATTCTATGAGGACGACACCCCTCATGAATATGATCAGAAATGTGAGTAGCATTAGTCTATTTGAAATTATTCAAGAGATCCATTCCAGTTTCATATCATATGGGTAATTGGAAGTGAGTCAACAAGATAGTAGCTAGGGCAGTGAAATTATCAAAAGAAGATCTAGGTAACTCAATGTATCATTTTGCAGCCGGACCCATGAGCGTACGCTGGAAAAGACATAGTCGAACATAATAGTAGTTCAGGGAGTTTGATGAACACCAAAAATGATAAGTCATTACATGAGTCGACGGGTCTTCCCCAGGGTTTCCATTGAACTTAGGAATATCTGAGGGTAATTGTGAGGTATCACTGGCCACCAAGGAGCATAGTTGATTGGATCATTGGTTAGCCGATTTAAATCTGGTAACTCTAAATTTGCAACAAAGGGAAACTGTCGATTAAGGTTAGGTTGAGCATAGCTAGGGTATGATGGAATTTCTTGAGCAATAGGTCTTTGAGCACCAGCATAAGGAATATGCTGCTGGTAACCCACATAGGGGTTTTTTTGATAAGCAAACGCTTGAGGAGTTTTTTGAGCAAAACCTGGATATGATACTTGTTGAAATGAAGTTTTAGGGATTTGCACCTGAGGCTGCCAAGGGGTCTGTCCACCAATTTTATAACCCAAATTAGGATAACTTGGATTTGGTTGAGGATAAGTATAACTTGGTTGTAGCTGTGACATTCCATAATATGGTAAACCAACTTGTGAATAAATGATTCCAGGTACAGGTTGTTGTAAATTAACCGAAGGATTTGGATTCTGTGGATGCAATACTTGAGGGTAATGAGTTGAAGGACCTGCTTGAAATGATTTTTGAACAAAATTTTGATTCCGTAACAGGGGTAAAGATGTATTAACAAGTGGAAATGATGTGGGTGTAAGAGGTTGAACTGGTTGATACGAGTGTACAACCGTTTGTGGTTGGATAGGTAGAGTGGGCTGGCATTGACAAACATTATATTCAACATTAGGTTGACCAAAAAGTGATGGATTACTGTCATAGTGGGTGATGGCATTTTCCCCCCCAGCATGAGGAGGATAATAAGATAGAAAATATTACTCTCCAAATGTAGGGAGTCCAGCTGAAATTTTGTTGGATGGAATAGACCCAGAGGAACTGACTTGATATTGCCTTGATGATGTGTATAAAGAACCAAGCCGTTTAGTACTCACTATAGGATTACCAGTTAGAATACCTGACGATGACATTGGTAAAGTCCATGGTTTTGAAGATGCACCAGAGAAAATTCCAGATAAATATTTAGAACCTGATGGGACCATAGGGCCACCATGAAAATATGACTCTGGTGAAGTTGTAAACATCGACGGGGTAGCGAGGGTAGGTACTGACGTAATTGGAACAGATGGCCCAACCAAAGATGTTGGTTCAGGCATGGTTACTTGACCAAAAGTATACCCTTTCAAATCAAAGGGAATTTGAATAGGAAGATGATCAACCAAAGCAGAGGGTGGTGATTAAGGAAGAGACTCGTACAGGTAAAGATCTCCCCAAAATGGGTTGGAGTTAAAGGTGTCTCGTCTTGTGGGATTTCTTCAATTGAGATTAAACCAGGTGGAAGTATTTCACCGCCAGGCCCAAAGTATATTTCAGGAGGTTGAATGTGTGATATGGGAGTTTCAATGGCTACAGAAAATTGTGGAATGACCAAGGTAGGAACAACTTCCGGTTGTTCAACTTCTAGATTCAGATGTTCTGGAAAAAAAGGGACAGGATCTGGATCAATTTCTGGTTGAACAACGTCGGGTCCAGGAGGTATGGTCTCAGTGGTTGGATGGATCATGACCATGGGTAGCTGTGAAGACTCTGTCTTGACAACAGTAGACAAACTGGGATGTGTAGAAACAAATTGAGCTAACTTTGGTATATGGGAATATGATTCTTCTCCGGAGGTACTGATAGTACTTGATTCGGTAGAGTGATGTCGTTGTCGACTAGGAGTACCTTCTGGTGGTAAAGGTGGTTTCAATGCTAATCTACGAGAACGACAGGGGAAAGGATTTTGTTCTTCCATGACTAATGATTTATTTTAACCAAAAAAAATAAAAAAATAAAAGGGTAATGCTAGGCAAAAGGTTTACCAGGAAACTGTGACTTGTAGAATACCTCCTGGCGAAACAGCAAGTACAGACATGCAATCTCCCTGAATGTTGTGTTCGGTGTATCACAATTTACAAGGTGGCCGACTTAGTTCACTATGGATGGATAACACATAAAATTTGTCCTCCCAAATATACCCAAAGGTATGTGGAGGCCCAAGTCTGTATTAGCACTGTCTGATGCGAAACCGCATAGTGAGACCACCCCTTTATACTTTTCGTACTGTAACACCGCCCAATATACCCAAAAGTATGTGGATGAGCTACGATATACTTACGTATGTGGAGTGAGGTATCAATATTGGAATGTATCGCAGAAAATTAACGATAGCTGCTATGTTTTACGACGCTGGAACACGTCTCTAGCCTAGACCTTCTAAATGTTATCATTATGGTTCCAGTGCTTTGTTAGGTAAATTGAGATAAATTTTAAGTTGATCTTGTTTATCAATTTTCCTTTCAAGGTTCACCGCAATGATGTATTGGAAATTCCTAAAATTCAAACTAAAAATGATAAGCAAACTTTTCACTTTTAGCTTTTTCAATGAAAATCTTAGCTACTAGAGATAAAGATCAATCAATTTGAGAGCAAACAAATCAAAGAGCACAAACTAAAATGCAGCTTTCCTAATTGTTCCTTTTGCAAAACACACAATTCACTACATGCAAATGCAGGTTTTTCTTTTCAGTCCCTTTAATGTTATGAGTGCAGAAAAGGAAACTAAGTGAATCAAATCAACAAAACAAATGCCTTTTACTTTTGAGAAATGAAGAATTAAACAACAATTTCTCTTTTGAAGGAAAAATGAGGAATTGAACAACAATTTCTCCTATCAGGAAACGAAGAATTTACGACAATTTCCTTTTCAAAAGCAAATAGATCTAATGCAGCAATGAAAATACTTTGAAATTAATTCATCAATGATAAATAAAAAGAATTTAAACAAACATTGAACAAACTATTCTTTCAAAGGAGGAAGATGTAGATAAGGTCACAAGTCAATATGAGGCTTCAGGCTTTTCAAAACACATAGAGAAAAAACTGAAATCAAATTGCAATGACAAACTCAATGGAATTTGGATGGTTTCGGGAGGCAACATAGTCTCTAAAGAGAGACAGTGCTTTCAAATTTAGGCCTGAAAGGGAGATAGTGCTATGCAAAGCACTGTGTCCTGTCCAACAGTGCATTGGGCGCAGTGTATAATGAAAAACACAGTTTTTTAACACACTTCTAATGCAAATTTGAATTTCAAAAAACCTAATCTTTATGAGTAAAAGCTACTGGGTGAATAAATAGAGATAAATAGAGGCAAATACACCTAGGATGAAGGGTAAACTCGCCACCAGAGTCACCAATTTGTTATGTGGAATTATGGATTACAGATAAAACATTATTCCCGAGACAGGTGCTTATCTAGAACAACAGGTTAAAGACTTTGCGATTACTTTTCCTAACTGTAAATAGACACACAGAACAGATCAAATAACTTACTTGGAGTCCAAGTGCTTCCTATTCTCCTTCTGCCGCTCTTGCTGTAGCTTCAAATCCAAGCGAGATGTCCAAAAATATTTCCTGCAAAGATGAACACTAAACATCATAATATAGAAATAATATAGATTTCTATTTAAGTTATTTAGTTAAATCAATGAAACATAAACCATATACATCAGATAAGAATTCATAATATGGAAAACATGAGCTTATACAGATACATATGTGGGAAAGTAAGCAGTAATATTTATTAATGGATAGAAGGGGAGGTTACAACCTAGTGATTGATTTAGTGTCACCATCTCTAGCATCATCCTAGCCTCATCACAATGCATATATCTCCAGCAAAATGTCACCCAAATCAACTCCTCAATTGAAATTCCACCAGCATTTCTCTACTCAAATTTTTCCTTATCAAACACTAAGATCTGTGCTCAATTTATTGAGGAGCTTAAGGTAGTTTTACAATCAATGACTTTATAATAATAGGCAAGGCATGTTCCCAATCTTGGAGATGTCAAATGAACACATGGATTTGAAGTTTGACACGTGAACTCTTCTAGAAGGCACTGGCCAAGTGGAGATTCCAGAACAATGATAATTTCTCTCCCAATGTGACCAACACACTTGTGAGTGTCGGGAAGTGCTTTGCAGAGCAACCTTGAATGGGGCTACCTGCATATGAAATGCACTTAATCCCTTGAGAGGCAGCGATGGTGATCTCTTATATGATATATTATAAACTTCAAATATTGGAAACCTTTGCAAATGGAAGTCATGTATGATTTGTCTTGTTCTTTGTCTTAAGGCATGTAGCAATTGAAATGATAGGGAATGATAGACCCTTATTCATTGATCCTAGAGATGATGCCTAGTTAACCAGGTCATTGGGAATGGTGCCCAAATTGACCTATAACAACCATCGCCTCTACCCATCGCAAGTCGCAGTTTGCAAATCTCAACACTTACCTCTCACTCCCCATATATAAAACCTGCGATTTGCGATGTTGCGAGCAGGCCCGCCTCTTGGCCACGTCACCGTTTTCTCCCACTGCACTTCGCACTATGAAAATATTAGCACTTACCTCTCGCTGTCCACATGTAAAAACTTGCGATATGCGATGTTGCGAGCAAGCCCGCCTCCTTACCAGGTCACTCCTCCACCCATCGTGCTTTGCACATCGCAAATCTTAAAGTTGAACTTCCACCACTTATAACCAATACTTCTGATTTGCGATTGTGATGTGAGTTTGGGCCCCACCTCCTTGCCACATTACTCCCACCTTTAAAATTCCCTGCACCTATCCACCATCTCCACTCCTCATCTCGCATTTGACTGTCCTTATTTTGTTTCAGCCCCCCTGCAACATTCGAACTTTAACCAGGGGGGGGGGGGGGGGGGGGGGGGGTGGGGGTGGGGGGGGGGGGGGTTGTTCTGAAATGGGCGGTATCCATTACCGCTCACTCTGCTATATGTCACTCCCACAGATTTTTGAACCCCCTTCACTAAAACTGCTTACCACTTTCCCCCCTTCGAAACATTTTCCCTCTGCTCCGATACCATTCCCAACCAGCTTCTGCCACCACTGCTCCATCATCTCCTTCATGCGCTATTTCTCCACATCATTTTCCCTACCAATCCTACTTGAAGGGTGTGTTGGAATTTCAGCCAATTATTAAAGGAGCAATGGGTTTTTCTATTTCAAACTCCACTGCAGCAATCACCGATGCAGAAAAGACAAAGGTGAGTCTAACAGAAAGTGGCCATCATTACAACCAGCACAATCTGCTCAGCAACTGTTTCACACCAAGGCAGAGCCAAGATGTCAGAGCCCTTTGAAGAGATAAATCCAAGATGTCAAAGCCAGCATTGCCTCTTCAGCATCATTCAGACTATATTATGATCGCTATGCAATTAATAACAGACTGTTAAAGCCAGTGTCACGGCTAGAATTATCTTATCACTTCCTGCATGTTTCCACTTGTCCAAATTTCTGCTTGAATGTAATAAATGAAAATCACTGAAATAGACAGAGTAAACGACTTAAGGTTTTTATATAAATACTGCATGCATTAGCAGTGTCAAAGAGGCCCGGAAGGGAAAAAACCATTGTAAGGTCTCTTATGTTTGTAAGCACTCTCTTTTGTATGAATTAAAGATTATGTTGTTTTCCAAATTCTTGTGTCATGATCTGTGGTGAAGTGCTACTTTTCTTGTAATCTGTCATCTCTAGTTTTACATACTTTTTTCTTTATTTACTGCGGATAGAAATTTTTGTGTAGGATTTACCATGGGGTACCCTGCCCAGTCTTGAAACAGTACGTTATGTTTTTCTCTGAGACCTGAATGCAGAATTCAGAGACGGTCTTCTCTACATTCATGTTGAACCTTAATCTCCTCCTCCTTTCCATCTCACAAGCTATTAAGATTTATTGACATGGCTAGGTTGTCTTAGCCCCCCATAAATGTTGACAAGAAAACAGGGGGCTAAAATTTTTCTGAGCCTTCAAGTAATGCATTTCCTATGAAAACACATCATCCTTGAAGTCTCATGTGCCCTTGCCTTTGATAAACCTCCACTTCTTTTCCTATTTTAAAGGGCCTGACTGATTGTAAAAAACCTGTGCTCCAAAAATCCTACATTTTCCCCTTGTTCCCTTCAGAATGCCCATTGTAACCTTTGTTTTCCCCTTGTCAATTTCCCCTCTAATCCCCTGAATCTTCCCAAAGTCCCCTTTACATCCTACATGCACCCCTGGTTTGGCCTAATTTTCCCTTTCTTTCCCCTATCGTTACCCTTCATAGGCCTTAAAATGCTCTAAAAATGGGCCAACCAAGTCTTAGCCCCCTTCAGACCAACCCCCTTAATCTTTTTCTCCACAGACCCAGCACCAAGACTAGGCGCCAAGGCGGAAGGCGCTTATCTCAATTGGTTATCAGGTGATTTTTCCATCATCGATTTGATCGGATCTGACGGTTGTCACAAAATCTCTTCGCACCTGTCTTTTCCCATCCGCCGCCCAATCATATATCGACCATCCGTTTTCTCGCAGATCGATGGTCTGTATTTTCTCTGCCTGGTGGTCCCTGCAATGCGCATTGTTCATAAACCACTGGTTTGCATCACACCACGTTTGGAGGATGGGCGGTAATTTTTGTTTCGGAGTGATTCCACTCATTGCATGACACGTGGCTCCGCGCACTATTCATAAAACACCCTCCATCGTGCGTTATCATTCGGCATTTGCCCTAGCGCGATATCGTTGTGTGCCGTCTGATCTGAGGCAGGCCATCTAACGAAGATCACTCTGCGAAGTCGCACGAGGATTAATCAGAGGCAATCATACCCCTAGCCCACTGTCCATCGCCCTCTGACGTGTTTTCCACCGTCGATCTCCGTCGGAGATCGGACGACCCAGATTAAATGCATGCTCGCCAATTAACCCTGTATCGCCACGTCACCCTTTCCATGTAGTTTTGTCATATTTCACCCGTCTCTATTTATATATTCAAAAAGGTCAAAATTCAAAGGTTTTGTATTAAAAATTTGCTGCGCTCCGCCCACGTCCTCCAGACCATGTTCCACTATTAAGTTGCATTTTCCACCATGATCCTACACTTTTTCTCCATCCCACCAGTCTGCATGGCCATTCTCATCATCCCCGTTGCATCCACCACCTCCATGCGTGGTTTTCTTAACAGGTTTTCTTGTTTTGTAGGGTTATCAAATGGTGAAATATGCCATGATTACATAGTCTTTATTACAGCGGCAAAAAATGCAGAAAGGACCATTTTTCTTCAGAGATCGAAATCACGAAGAAAGCCTGGGAAGGAGCCATGACAGGACTTGCATTAAAGGAACAGGGTTTGAACTTTGTAAAACCTCCCCAGAGCCATTAAAAGCACACATTTCACCAATAGAGACAGAAATGGAGCAGCAGAGAGTTTAAGGCATGAAAATGAAGATCTTTGAGCCTTAACTTAGTGGTTTAGAGGCAAAGAACCAGATTGAAGACATCATGGATCACACAGAGGCTACAAAGCGCGTAAACTAATGTATATCAGGTTTTCTACATCAGCAGAATGTTTTTCTCCATGAAAGGACACAGTACACATTATTGTTTAAGTCTACATTGTGTCCAAGTAAAGTTTTCCCCCCTGACAACAGTCCTATGCTATCAAAAGTATTTGTTGCACAGTATGGCAAATCCTAGCATCATGATTCTACGTTGTTGTCTAGTTCACCAGAATGTTACAGTAAGTACACCCGAAACATACCTGGAGTAAATGGAAGCCTGACGAAGACCACTCTTTCATCCAAAGAGTACCAGAGATAAATGCTCAGAATTTAAAATAGAACGAGGCTTCGTCCCTCTTCCTCTTCTGAGTTTTAATGCTACATTTAGTGTTTCACCTACCTCCTCTGCTCTCTCGAGCTATAAATTCATGAAATAACTCATTGTAAAGGTTGTTGATCAGTTATCAGAGAATTACAAGTTGTTTCTTTTGAGACATAGTCTCTGTGTAAAGTTGTAAGATAGGCTGAGGGAGATGTTTTCAGACTGAATACCATGCTATTGGTAATGTTGTACCTAATTGGTGTTTTTTTTTAATGTGACAAGCACATTTCGTTGGATCCTGATCTAAAGCAGCGGTGATGTTTTTCTATCTCTGTATTTGTTGTTTAACTTGCATTCCGTTTCATTTCATTTCTACTGGCTTGCATCAAAAATCTGGCATAGGATTTACCCTTGTTAGGTACCCTATGTTTCTGCTCTCCTTGCCTTTGATGTTTTCTACTATATGTGTTATCTAAGGTTTGATTTCAATTTATTTAACCAGTGTAGTGGATATTATTTCCTGCTAGCTGATGTATGAATTAATGAATCTGTTCTTAGATGTTCTTGTTAGGATTTAATTGAATGAATTGGGAACACTGGGAGGTCTAGAAATTTGTCTCTATCTCACTAGGATCCTTTTCAATTAATTGAACCTTTATAAGATCCCTCAAGCTAGAGGCCGAAGCATTGAGAGTTCAAAGTCTCTCTCTGATCTCAGGTCTTTAACTTTGTGTTCTAAAATTTTATTGTCTCCTCCTCTCTTATCATTCCATGCCACACTATCATCTTTAAGATCCAATGCTTTAGATGACTAGCCCAACTAAAAACCTGCATATTGAATAGAACGTAAACCCTTTCCTGAATCCATTTCCCAATGGTCTTGCATGTTCCCTAGAATAATTCAGCTCTGCCTAAAATCCTCTTTGCTCATCCTTGTCTTATATTGAACCCTTCTTTCCTGATAACGGGAAACCAAACAAACAATCAAACAAACAGACTCTGAGCCTTATAACTAGCCTAACATCTTAAACCTTTGACGTTCAAAGTCATATACCTTGGACATACCATAGAGAGATCCCTCTCTAGACCCAGGAGGGCTAGATCCTGAGGTCTGAAAGTGGTTCTAATGTTGTCTCATCTTTTGGTCTTGCCAATCTGGCCAAAACATGGGAACACCAACAGGTTGCTTGGTTGCACGAACTCAGTTATGCATCCATTTGAATCTGTTTACACCTGTTTGACTCCATAGCCCAATGGCCTATTTCTACTACCTCAACCATAAATATTCAAACAAACCCCTATGCACTAATAGCTAGCCTAAATTCCCCCTATAAACAAAGCTATATCTAACAGAGAGAGCCCTCTTTGAGTCTAGGAAGGCTAGGTCCTAGATTCCAAAGTGGTTTAATGTTGCCCCTCTGTAGTTCTGTCTTCAGCCTTTAGAATTTACAGGGAGCTATGGCATACTGGCAACCATACTAGGGACAAAATTTATCTTCCTTAGAAAGTACATCAAATTTTAGCTCTGATTACTGATGGTGGATAGTGACCAGACACCAGAAGGTTGCATCGTTCATCTGGTGACTCCATGATTCAAAGAACCCAACTTTTGAGCATTCATGGCAACTCCACAACATGCTGACCATATTTTCTATTGAACAAGATGACAAGGTTTGTGGCAGATATTTTATCTTGTAAATATTTAAATGATTTTAGGAATCAGTTATCATAATTTCATCTTGATGAAGATTTTCTAGAGGTTGTCTTTCTCATTTTGAAATCAAGAAAATTTAGTCTTGAAGCTAAAACATGTTTTCTGGAGGTAGTTATTGAATGATATGAAATTGGTATTGAAATTTTGAATTCTCAAGTTCAGTCATATAATTTCTGAGATCCTAAATAATTCTTGGAAAATATTCCCTCCCCTAAGCAAGAGGAAATTGTACTACCTCTTGACTTACGTATTGAGGATGATTGTGCTTTCAAGTACCAAAATGAAGATGTAGTTTCAAGGTGTAGTATTGAGGATATAACTGACCAACCAGTCCTTGAAGGCTTAGAAGCAAATAGCATACATCATGCTTTTAATGATCTTGTAGTAGATTATAAGGAGGATATTTTTAGCTCAAATTTTCAAATGTGTATTCTCTAAAAGGATCAAATAAATCAGCAGTTGCCATTACATATTATAAATTTGGTTATGAGGACACATAATCAAGTTATACTTATAATTTTCCTGACAATTAGTCAAGTTGTCCATTTGTCTCTGTTGCTACTTGACTGACTGCACTGGCGTTATTGTATCATTTAGAACAACAATAATTTCAGTAAGGTAGGGTAGGTAGGTGTGAAAATAAGCTTAGTACTATGAGCATTTTTTCAGCTTTAGTTCCAGAGTGTTGTTTTTATTTTTCAGTTCCAGTTTGTTCTAGATTTCAGTTTTGTAGAGAGTGTTGATTTCAGCTTGAATATTGTCAGCCACAAAGGTTTTTGTTGTAGATTAAGTTTCAAGTTTGGGATCAGCCCAATAGATCAGGCTACTAGTCTACGGTGTTCTTGACACCTCCTAAAGGAGCTTCCATCCCCAGCTAGAGCCATTGTTAGAATCCTGTAATTCACAGTATCACAAGATGACTGATTATTTCTCGGGTCTTTCATATTGAAAATAATATTCCATGGCTGTCATTTATTTTCAGAAAAAAAGAGAAATCCTAACTATCTAGAACATCAAAGGAATTAATCTTCTTTCCAGTTCAGTGGAAAGGGGAAAGTGTTGCTGATAAGGTTTAATGGTGATAAAAATTATTTTTTTCCCTCATTCATCTCATTTACCCTCTTTCGCCCTTCATTTTTGCATATTCCAAAGTCCCACGCTTCATTTCTTTCAATACCCATAGCTTAGCACTTTGAATCTCGTTTAAACCCCAAACCCACATACATAACCTTTCAGGACTTACTAATTTACAAACCCCACTTATATTAAAGTTAGAAATTTTAGTGTGATAGATCCACCCACCCATCGAATAGTCGTATTATATTACATTATACCATTATATATTAAAAATCACTGCCTAAAACCTATGGTAGGACCCTGACCTCTTTCGCATCAGCATTTCACAATTATTCATCACCAATCCATTTCCATCTCGCAAATCCCCCAATGTGATATAAAGTGGGACCCTTTTCCCCACCGCCCATTGCACTCTACAAATATTAGCACTTACCTTTCACTATTCATATACAAAAACTTACGATCTGCGATGTTGCAGGCGTGCCTGCCTCCATGCCACGTCACTCCTCTGCCCATCGTGCTTTGCACATCGCAAATATTAAAGTTCAGCTTCTGCCGCTCGTAACCAAGAATTCCGATTTGTGATTTTGATGTGAGTTTGGGCCCCATCTCCTTGCCATGTCACTCCCACCTTTAAAACGCCCCGCACCTATCCGCCATCTTTGCTCCTCAGCTCGCATCTGATGGCCCTTGTTTTTTTTTAGCCCCCCGCAGCCTTCAAACATTAACCATGGTGGGGGGGGGGGGGGGGGTGGTATCCATTATTGCTCGCTCCACTACGTGTCACGCCCACAAATTTTTGCACATCCCTCACTGAAACCGCTTACCACTCGCCCCCCTCCGAAACATTTTCCCTCTGCTCCAATACCATTCTCAACCAACTTCTGTCACCATTGCTCCATCAGCTCCTGCCTGTGCTATTTCTCCACATCATTTTCCCAGCCAATCCTACCCAAAGGGTGTGTTGGAATTTATTCCAATTATTAAAGGAACAATGGTTTTTTCCGTTTCAAACTCCACTGCAGTAGTCACTGACGTAGAAAAGACAGAGGTTGTCTAACAGAAAGTGGCCATCATTACTACCATCACACTTTTCTCATCAATCGTTTTGCACCAAGGCAGAGCCAAGATGTCAGAGCCCTTTGAAGAGATAAATCCAAGATGTCAGAGCCGTCATTTCCTCTTTGGCATCATTCGAACCAGATTATGATCGCTCTGTAATTAATAACAGACTGCTAAGGCCACTGTCACTACCAGAATTATCTTATCACCACCTGCATTTTTCCACTTGTCCAAATTTCTACTTGAATGTAATAAATGACAATCACTAAAACATACAGAGTAACCGACTTAATTTTTTATATAAATACTGCCTGCATTAGCAGTATCAAAGAGGCCCAAAAAGGAAAAAACCATTGTAAGGTATCATCTGTTTGTAAGCACTCTCTTTTGGATGAATGAAAGATTATGTTGTTTTCCAGATTCTTGTGTCATGATCTATGGTGAAGTTATCCTTTTCTTGTAATTTTTCATCTCTAGTTTTACATAATGTTTTCTTTCTTTACTACAGATAGAAATGTTTGTATAATATTTACCATGGGGTACCCTGCTCAGTCTCAAAACAATACGTTATGTTTTCCACTGAGAACTAAATGTAGAATTCAGAGACGTTCTTCTCTGCATTCACATTGAACCTTAATCTCCTCTCCCTTTCCATCCCACAAGATGTTAAGATCCATTGACATGTCTATCTTTCCTGGTTGCAACTAACCTCAGTTATTCATCCATTTGAATCTGTTTACACCCGTTTGACTCCATATCCCAATGGCCCTCTTTTTTTTCCTCAACCATAAATCTTCAAAAAAACCCCTATGCACTAATAGCTAGCCTAAAATTCCCCTATAAACAAAGCTATATCTAACAAAGAGATCCCTCTCTGAGGCTAGGAAGGCTAGGTTCTAGATTCCAAAGCAGTTTGATGTTTCCCCTTCGTAGTTTTGTCTTTAGCCTTCTGAATTTATGGGGAGCGAACAGGATTACACAGAAACTCATCACAACTATTGTGTGTAATTTCCATACATCAGAATGATAGTTATGTGAAGGGATGTAAAGTTTGATGAGGAGAAAGTGATTTAGTTTTACCTTGAGAGGGAGCTTTAGATACCACGAGAAGAGGATTTTTTATCTACAGAGGAGGAACTTCAAGAAGTTGTGGAGAATCCTCAAATTGAGAAGAAGAGAATGGAGACATCCACTCAAGAAGAACCATCCAGAGAAGGAAAAACAATAACTAGGGAAGCTGATAGAATTGTGCAAGATGTGAGGGACAATGTGGAATATACTTCAAATTTTCACTGGAAGAGAAGGTCCCATGATCAAGACACTGGTTACATGGCTCTAATGACTGAGCTTGTAGATATTGATCCATCCTCTTTCGAGGAAGAAGTAGAGAAACCTGTATGGGTTGATGCAATGATGGAGGAATAAGAATCCATTGTATGGAATAGTGTTTGGGAAGTGGTCCCAAGACGAGTAGATAAATCAGTTGTGGGTTTGAGATGGATCTTCAAGGTAAAGAAGGAAACATATGGAATAATAGAGAAGTGTAAGGTCCTATTTGTGTCCAAGGGGTACTCTCAAGTTGATGGAATTGAATATGAGGAGACCTTTGCTCCTATAGCAAGGTACTCATCCATCAAATCAATTTTTGCACTGGTTGCACATATGGAGTGGAATATCCACTAGATAGATGTAAAAAAAAAGTTTCTCAATGGGGTTATTGAGGAGGAGGTGTACATTGAGCAACCATAAGGCTTTGAGACATTTTATCGAGATTCTCATGTGTGAATACTCAAGTGAGAATTGTAGAGTCTTAAACAAGTACCCTCTACTTGGTACTATAGGATTTACATTTATCTCACTCGTTTGGGCTTCACCAAAATTGAAGTGGATGAAAACCTCTATCATATCTTGGTAGAAGGAAAATTTCTTATTATTGTCTTGTATGTTGATTATTTAATTTTAACTGGTGATGAAAAATTGATTAGATCTTTCAAGGAGGACCTTGCAAGAGAATTTGAAATGAAGGACACGGGTGTCATGCGCTACTTCCTCAAATTGGAAGTATGGCAAGGCGATGGGGAACTATTTTTGTCTCAAGGCAAGTATGAAAATGATATATTGCAGAGATTCCACATGGAGAGTGTCAAACCCATGGAGACACCTCTACCGACTAATTAGTGGAAGGAGGATGCCACTTCAGGTGAATAAGTGGATGCTACCATTTATCGACAACTAGTGGGTTCATCGATGTTTCCTGAGAACTCACGACCAGATATATGCTATGCAGTTAAACAACTGAGCCAAGCTATGGTTAGTCCAACCAAATTATTTTGGAAGGTAGCTAAGCATTTTTTACGGTACCTCAGAGGCACTACCCAAATTGGACTATGGTACAGACAGACAGAATGAGTGAAGTTGTGTGGCTTCATAGATGTAGATTGGGAAGGGATTCCATCAGACCGAAAGAGTACATCGGGTGGAATTTTTAGTTTTTTTTCTGAAACGGTTTCCTAGTACAACAGGAAGAAAATATCTATTGCACTCAACTCAGTAGAAGCATAATACATGGCTACAAGTCAAGAAGCATGTGAGGGGATTTGCATGAGAAAGATTCTTGTGGGACTGTTTGGTCAGATTATAGATCCAAATATGATCTATTGTGATAATAATAGTTGCATCAATCCATCTGATAATTGTGTTTTTCACGATTGATCCAAGCATATGTCTATCTGGTATCACCATTTTATGAGACTATGTGAAAAGGTGGATAATATTGCTACAATAGATTCTGACAGAGGAAAAATTTGTTGACATTTTGAAAAAGGCCTTATCAAGAGGGAAGTTTGAGTTCCATAGGTACGGGATAGGGGTGGTTGATAATCCCTTTCTTGCTCAGAGGGAGTGTTGAAAAATGCAGCAAGAAATTCTCAATTTGATTTTGCCTTGAATAAATTGATAAAATTTGAATTTCCACTTCAAGAGACAACTTGGATGTAGTTAAAAGAGGTGACACGTCTCTTGTTACTCAGTGAACTTGGTAAATTCAATTTGGAGGAGTTAGAGTTCAATTAAGCATGTGTGATTTCTAATTTTTATGAATCAAGGTTTGTTATCTTAGGTTTTTTTAGTTAATCTAGTTCGAATTTTGGAGGAACTAGTGGAAGGTAAATTGTGCAGTGGGACTTATGTCAAACTCAATGATCATTCAGTTAACTAATCAATCAACCAAAAATATCTAGTGCATGTAAATAATTCGAGTTCCCCAACTGTGGTGGAGATTCCAAGGCAGTGTAACATTAGCTGTAGGCTAGTCTTGAGTGTACATGTGTTGCATGCAGTCAAATGGTCAACTTTGGGAATTGCGCAATCCAATTGGAGAAATCCCTAAATAATAGGGGTATAATTTCTTAATAATTGTGCAAGGAAATAGGGGCTCAAGAAGAAGCATAAATTGACTAATTTTGGGTTATATATTCTCAGTGAGTAGAGAGATAGGTTATTCACTTGCAGGTTGTGCTCAAATAAGTAAATAAATTGTAACACATCTCTCTTCATCATATTAATGCAAGCAAGAATTGGGGTTTTTAGCATATTTATTTCCATAAAATAAATATTGTGTGCATGTGTGTTATTCCTTATTGCATGTTTGAGATTGCTGTTCTAGATTATGCATTGATTTCTCCAAAGCAGTAGAGTAGGTTTTTGTCTTGTGATTTCGATTAAAATTTCATGAGTCAGTTGCAAATATACATCATAATTTATAGATGGGAGGAACACATCTCACAATTTACACAGGTGTTGGAGACATTAAATAAGCACCAAATTCTAACAAATATTAAGAAGTGTTATTTTTAACAATAGTCTTTGGTGTATCTTGGGATTGTGCTAGGTGGAGGAGAGCTAAAGATGGATCCTACCAAGATGGAGGCCATCATGAAATAGTCAGTGCCTACTATTTTTTCTGAGTTTGGGAGTTTCATTGTGGTAGAATAGTACATGAGGAAACTTATAGTCTCATTTTCAGTGCTAGTAGGAGCGCTCCATTCCATAACAAAAAGTGGCAAGAGTTTCTAGTGGAGATAGGGTCATCAAATGGATTTTGATGAGCTAAAGAAGAAGATCAGTCAAGCACCAATTATGGAATTACCAAACTTGAAAAAACCCATTGAAGTGGAGATAGGTGCAGGTGGGTTTTCTATGGGAGTGGTCTTGATACAGGGAGGAAGGATTGTATGCTACCATTATGAATTATCTCATGGGGCAGTTCTTAACTACCCTACTTACGATAAGGAGTTCTATGCCTTGGTGAAAGATATGAAGAAGTGAAAGCAGTATCTGATGGGAAAGGATACAATAATCCACACAAATCACCAAACACTATATTATCTACAGGACTAGAGTAAGCTAATACAGACCAAGCATTACAAGTGGATGTGGTTTCTACAATAGTTTCATTTAGTGATTAAGTACAAGAAGGATAGGACAAAAAATATTTTCGACGTGCTCTCAAGGCCACCCACTTCAAATATCACAACATTAAGGACTCTTATGCTCATGGATACATTCACCCATGATGCATACATCAATTCATATTTAGAGCATGAGGACTTCATGGAGTTTTTTCAACAGTTGCAAAGTCAAAGTCATGTAAACAATGGTGACAACACCATTATCTATAGTCTCCAGGATGGGTTACTCTATAGGCTAGATAAGTTGTGTTCTTAAAGGTGAGCTATTGAAACTAATTAGATAGGCTCATGCCTCCGAGGCTGCAAGGAAATTTGGTGTAGGGAATATCGTGGCCAACTTGTAGAGGTTGTGTATTAGCCCAAGATACAAGAAAAAGTATCTAGGTTCATAAGAGGATGAATGCTTTGTTGTACCAGAAAACCTAGCAATGGGGAACAGGGTCTATATCATCCCTTACTTGTACTCACTTGTATTAGGAAATCATTTCCATGGAATTTGTGGGATTTTTACCAACAACTAGGCAGGGACATGACTACTTGTTCGTGGTGATTGACAAGTTTATCAATATATGTGTTTTTATGCCTAGTAAAAGGACCATCAGTGGGAAAGAAGCAACACACTTTTTATTTTGACAGATCTGTGTACACTTCGAGATACCAAGGAGCATCATTTTAGATAGGGACACACGATTTCTTGGTGCACTTTGGAATAGATTTTTGGAGAATATGGACAAAAATTTGAAGAAATCTACAACATTCCATTCGTAGATGGAAGTTGTCAACAAGACTTTGTTGCATCTTCTGAGGGGATACAACCAGAAGCATCCAAATACTTGAGACAAGAATCTGGTATATATACAAAAATTTTACAACAGAATAGTCCACACTTCTACATGAAAGCTTCATTTGAATTTTTTTTTGGATATTTTCCGCCTTCACTTTTAGACAATGAATATGGGCAACAAGGAGGAGTGAGGGAAGATATATGGGAGATTCCTTAAAGGATAAAAATTGTATAGCAAAGATTAGGTAGATCCATATACAAGTATAAGAGACACTGCATAATTCACATGAGAAATATAAGGCCATGCATTATCAACATAGAACAAAGAAAGTGTTCAAGGTGGGCGACAAAGTATGGCTACAATTAAAAATGGAGAGGCTACAAGGGCATCGTAAGAAAATAAAGGCTATGAGGTAGTGTCCCTCCAAGATACTAGAAAAGGCGGGTGATAATTCCTATCGACTTATTTTACCACCATATATGTGTATTTACTCAGTTTTGATTATAGAGACTCTAAAACTATATGAGCCATGATAGATCAGGAAGAGGAATAGGTCCTACCTTCTTTGGAAGACTTGGCACCAGATTCTTAGGCAGAGTTAATAGAGTATATTATTTTTAAAAAGAGTTCCAAAACTACAAGATAGGGGCAACATGAACTTTAGCATATTGGGTTGAAATTACAACTTCTAGGTATTCTAAATGGCACACCCAAGAGAAGGTGGAGGGAAATTTTTCTCACCCATAGCGTAGAAGATTTTTGGAAACAAAAGCCTCCTAAATAGGGGAGGTCTGATACAAATTGTATTATTATATCGTTTTACATCCATCTCAATGCTTTCAAAATGGAAAAAGTGGAGGAATCATCTCTCAAGAGCATTTTTACCAGTGGGTCCCACTTTGGAAAAACAGGATTTGAAATATTCCGGGAGCATTTTAGGTATCAAATGATGTTTTCTGGGGGTAATTTTTTTTTATATATTTATCACCAAAACTTATTTTCCTATTATACACATATATACCTATCCAATGACATAATAATCACGTCAAATGGAGTTTGTATGCAAAATTTATGCCACTCATAAGTTGACCTTTCTTTTTTCACCGCCATAATTGGAGAGGGTGCCACTTTAGCCCCCATTGTTCTTGAAAAAGGGGATAGCCATGTGATTATGATGAATAATAATCTAGAAGGGTATATATTGTAAATTTGGTTAATATTTGAGGTATTCAAACCTAACCACTAGTAGTCTAGCCACTCTGAGGAAAGGGGTTTCCATTCTTCCAAGTGTATTTGTTCCATAGTTCAGAAAAAATAGATGAGAGAATAGGATATAGATTACATAGAAAGGATTTGTGAATTTTAGTATCCCATAGGAAATAGGCCATACTTATTTTTACTCACAAACATTTTCTATTCAAAGAAAGAGAGAAGAGTGGCATCACCTTCCAACTCGGTTTTTCTACCAAAAGGGTTTCCCGGGTCATATATTGTGCCAAATGTGCGTGTGATATTTTATTTTATTGTTATATATTTTCTGCATAATTCTAATTTTCATGCATAAACTATTAACAATAATATTTATATCCATAAATATAAAAATAAATAAAAGTGTAATAATGTAGAATTTCAAATTTTAAATATATTTTTTTCGGATGTGTTGTGACGAATTTTCCAGTGGAATATCCACAACAGTTTAAAAATAAATGTGATACGATTCAATGGAGGATTCAGGTAATGAATGAATTGAAATTCAATGCTCAATATGGCACATGTAATTATACATATTTTTAATGATAGGAATTAAAGAAGAAGGATCAGAGTGCACATTATCAATATAAAGAGAGAGGCATGTTCTACGGGTTTTCTCTTCCTAGTCTGGGAAAGTGATCAAGGATGGGTCTAGATTTTAAACATTCTTTTCCTCCATCCGCCATCAATAAAGAGGAGGTAGGAGATCATAATAATGTAGATATGTACCCAAATATGTAGTTCACATAAATGTAGGAATAATATTATAAATTTTAATGAAACTAAGATTAAAAGCACAAATGTTTTCATATTTTTTCATGTGTAGCTAGTTAAAGTTCCTAAGGTGGTCATAGGGATATTCTAGCTTTCTGTAATAGTCCTAGTTAAAAATCCATGTAATAAAGTTAATAAAGGAAAAATAAGACCAAGGTCATGGGACATGTATTCCAAGTTGAATGTTGTGCAAAGCATCCTAATGGGTGTTCATTTGGTTTATGGCTAAAGGAAATTGGCAAATGCAATGGAAAATGCTTTGAAAAGGAAAAGAGGAATTAATTGGCATTTTATTTATGAAAATAAATGAAACTAGGAGAAAACGAAGGTGAAAGGTAAAAAATTGCATGTGAGGAGGAAAATGAAGGAAAAATAATGGAAATTGAGAAAAATAGAGGCATCACTGATAAAAATTATTTTGAGGATCAATTCACAACATTTTGTCAATTTAAGTTGAATCACTCTCTCTATTCTCTTTCTCACACTTATAGAATTCTTGGAGCACTCTAGCATTGGAGAAAGGAAGGAAAAGGAAGGAAAAGAAATCAAAGGGAATAAAATATCAAGCAAGGAAGAGTTGGATCAAATGACTATAGTGGGATTACTTGCAAGTATCGAGTTGCATGTATGATTTCCTTGCTCGTTTTGGCATGCATGATACATGCATGTGTGTATTTGGTTCTCTTGTTGTCATTGGCATGGGTTTTGCCAGGTGTGACAATGGTTTTCAACCTTGCCTTGCCATTTTTGGATAGCCATGGTGTGATGGGGTTCTTTCATTTGGTTGAGCTAGATTTCTTAATGGTTTTGGAACCTAGTGAGGCGGTCTTGGGAAAATTTCCTAAGGCCTATGAATCCCTTGAACAGTAATGGTAGGATAGACGGTAAATCTTAGGGGTGAATATGGGAAAATTCCTCAATGTATTGGTGAAGAAATTGTTGGAAATACTAAGGGGGGGGGGGGGGGTGAATCAGTATTCCTTTCAATTAGATTATTAGTTAATCTTCAATTATTATCAATGTTTGTAAAATGATAGAAGTAAACAAGAGGAACAAAAATGCACACAGTTTTTAAGGTGGAAACCCACTCTGGGACATAAACCACCTAATGCTTTTCTAATAATTATTTAATATCCAACTCCAATTGAAAACAAAGCTCCAACTTCCTAGAATCTAGAAAAGAATTCTTCTCCAACTCCCACTGGATGGACGCTCCAACGCCTGAGATTCTTCAGTAGTCAATTGAATGGATGCCCCAACACCCAATGAGCTACAACTCACCCTAGCACCACCCTACCACCCTATAGAAGAATAAAAGAAGAATGGACTCCCGTACCAGGGAAAATGGTCCACTTTTACAATGATATAGAATGATGTAGAAGAAGAAGATATACTAGACCATAACCCCAACTTTGACACAACCACCTAATGATGATCCTAGACCTCCCAACACTACCTCTTCAACCCTTGGCAGATAGACACTAGTAAAATTTGTACAATAATGTATTTACAATGACTAAGTACAATGATACCTTTACAATGATTGTATGCAGTGCTACCCACTTGAAGACTTCATATGATGAACTTCTTGCTGTTGTTATGCACCTTGGTTGCTTCTCTTGTCATGCTACCCTCTTCTGCACTTTTCTTTGCTTTGCTGCCATAGAAAGTCTGGTCCTTTGCAACCCTTGACAACACATGATCTAGCTTTTTCTTGCCTTCTAGAGCTTGATATTGAATCTGGTGTATATCTGCTATTTCAGATCCTAAATATCTGATTTTCGGTCATATATTAGTCCTCTGAGTCATCTTTCCAATGGCACAGGTCTGACCCAATTTGGATTCTCCAAGAGAGAGTTATACCCAATATCTCACAATGCCCTAATTATGGACTGTTTCAGAAGAGCACACTTTTACGACATGCCACGTGTCATTTTTTCTTCATTTGGCTCTAAAATTGATAGATTAAAAATTACAAACTATGCAATATCTATCACTTTTTACAGAATTCCAATCCGATACATAGAGAGAGAGTTATGACGATTTTACCAAGGTCACTTCTTTGAGATGAATTTCAGGAGCCTGCAAAAACCTTGACTTCCACAGATCATATCTCCAAAAATATTGTGCACCTGATCTGAAATTTTTATTGCAACTTCATCAGAATTTTGGCTTCATCTCATAAAAATTTCAGCTCCTTAACCTTCGTAGAAAAAAATTAGAGCGAAAATGCCATGATGACCTGTTTTAGATGGCCGAACCCCTTGCATAATCACTATTTATATGAATGATTAAGTTGAGAGGGGCTTCAACAAGTGAATGTGGGAGGGATTTTAGGGGCTTAAAAAATATTAATTATGAATTTTCAATGACCCATGCCCCAACCCCATGGGTTTTTAGCCCACTAACTGGGGGTACAAACTTCAAACATGAATATCTCTCAAACTGTGAAGAATTACATGGCTTGCCATATATCAACAGAAACGTCTTGACAAGTAGAAACCATCAAAAGAATTATTGACCCAGAATATATTAATTTGGTAGGTCAAAATTCCCATGAAATATTGGGTTAGCCCCTGGTGCTTCTTGGGCTGACATCAATGACAAATACTAATCAACAATCTCCCCCTTTGGCATTGATGGCAACACAAGTACTCTCCCTGCGATCATGACACCTCTTCCTACAACATTCTCTCCCCCTTTGACATCAATGGAAAAGGGTAACTCCCCCTAAAACACAACCATCCTGCGGACACCAGCACACTTTACTCGTCTTTGACACACAAGCGAGTCCTACAAACACCTTTACACTTCCACTCCCCCTTTATATTCTGAAAAAGGAAAATCTAATGAGAACTTGGGAGAATCCCAAGCTTCTGGCGAAGATATTCCAATGATGGTGAATATTTAATATGTGATTCTTTTGGTGCTGCTTGGAATATTGCTACTTTTCCAACTGCTTGCATAACATCTGGTCAGGATGTTGTTACATATAGAAGACTACTAATCATAGATCTATACAGCCTTTGATCCACATCCTTAGATGAGTTTTCTATGCTCAATTTGCAACCTATTACCATTGGAGTAAGGATGGGTTTGCAATCTTCCATTTTAAATTTCTTGAGCATTTCCTTGATGTACTTGGCTTGACATATAAATATTCCTTTCTCTTGCTGAGATATTTGAAGCCCTAAGAAGTATTTCAGCTCACCAATTAAAGACATCTTGAAATCACTTTGCACCTTTGTAGAAAAATTCTTACTTAGTCGATCATCATTGCTACCAATTATTGTATCATCCTCTTTAGCTATTAGACATGAATTAGTTGCTTCATCCTGAACATATATGTCATTTGGAGTTTGGCTTGCTGTAGCCACAATTTAACCATACATGCCTTTCCTGATTTCACATTTCGTGGAGTTGAATAGTATTTTGTGTCCTTGATCACACATTTTTCCAACACTGAGCAGATTGTGATTCATGTTTTCAACCAATAGAACATTATTGGCTAGAGAATATTTGCTTCCAAGAGTGACAGTACCTGATCCTATAACATTTGAAGATCCATCATTTCCAAAGGACATGGTTCCATCTGTCTTCTCTTTCAGAGATACAAATTTATTTATATCTCCAGTCATATGCGTTGAGCAACCACTATCAACATACCACACATATTTGTTCTTTTGAGCCTTGAGAGCGGGAGCTCAATTATCATTCTTCTTCTTCTTCCATGTTCGTTCATTCTGTGGCTTTGAAGATTCTTCTGGAGGATTTTCAAGTCTGCAGTCTTTGGCTATGTGTCCAAAGTTTCGACATTTGTAAAATTCAATATTATTTCCTAAATGTTCAAATCTATTGATGTTTTGCTGAGCCCTGGGAGGTTCATGTTTGACAAATATCCTAGAATTATATTCGTTCCAAGGGTACGTGCGACATTCTACAGCTTTATGACCAAATTTTCCACATGAATAACAGTAGCCATAAAAAATATGTTGGTACCTGGCTGGAAATTTTCGTCGAGGAATTTTATTCCAAGGTTGTTCTTGTGAATCTTGTCCAATGAAGTCTACATGCATGTCATATCTCATAGGTTCATTGTATTTTGTTGTAGAAGGTCCTACTTCTTCTTCTTTGTAACCGATGCCAGTTTTGTCGTTGTAAAATCATTGATTGTTGATGAGTTCTTCCAATGCCCTTGAGATGTTGGCATAGTTTTGGATAGTTTTTCCTTTCTTCACTTCCTCACGCAGCGAGACTACTTCGGCTTCTAATTCTTCCCTTTCTTGGTTGCTTTCTTCCAACTTATTTTGAAGTGACTCTTCAATGCATTTGTGTTCTTCAACTTCAATTTTGAGACCTTGAACTTGTTCTTCAAGAGTTTTGGAATGGATCTTCTCCGCCTTGAGATCTTTTATAAGCTTGATTTCTTCCTCATAAAATTCGTCTATGGGCCATCCTTCTTCTTCATTGTTTGATACCTCTTGCTTATTGTGCTTGGGTTTATTGTGCTTGGCCATAAACAATACTCTCTCATTGACGTCTTCTTCACTATCATTGTCTTCATCGGATGATGAGCTATATTCTTTAGAGAGAAAGTTCCTTTTGGATCCTTGCTTGTTGAATTTCTTAAAGCCTTTCTTTATTTTTGAGTTGCCATTACTTTTGTTTGGACATTTTGCTGCAAAATTCCCAACCTCATTACAGCTGAAACATATCAATGGAAGTTTACTTTTGAATTGTCCCTTACCAATTTGTATTTTTCTCGTGAAGTAAGCATATTCTTCATCTGAAAGACCTTCTTCATCATCTCCCTTTTCTTCACACTTGTAAGTGCAGTCTTTTCAATTGAAGGTTGTTTATCCTTATTGGTTTTCTTAGATGCAACGAACGTAGTTTCTAGATGCGAAGTACCCTCTTCTTCATCAAGTCTCATTTCATATTCTATGAGAACTCCATGTAATTCCTCTTTGCTGAGTTTGTCCAGATTTGCACTGTATTCTAAGATTGATACCTTTGGGTTGAATCTCCCTACTAACGTTCTAAGAATCTTCCGTATAATAGTATTCTCATCAACTGGCTCTCCCAATCCTTCCAGAGTATTGGTTATTTCATCAACATATTGGAATTATGCAGCAATGTTGCAATCTTCTTTCATTTTGAGTTGCTCAAATTTTGCTCTATAGATTTGAAGCTTTTCTTCTTTGACATTTGAGTCATCTGCATATATATTCTCAAGCTTGTCCCATACATTTTTAGAGGTTTTACAACCCAACACCTTATGATAAGCAGATTCAAAAGTCCACTGATAATTATATTATTTTCTTTTTCATCATTTACCAAATTATTCTTACCTTGTTCATCCACGGTTGATGTAAATCGATTTTGAACAGTGTCCCATACTTTGTAACCTTGCGCCAAGAGATAAACCTCCATTATTCCTTTCTAGAGAGCATAATTATTTTCATTGAATAGAGGTACACCATTCTTGGTATGCTCCATGAACTCCTTCCAGCTGTTAAACTGCTATTGAAGGAACCAAGCTTCGATACCAATTGTTGTAAATACTGAGAGGGGGCGGTGAATCAGTATTCCTTTCAATTAGAGCATTAGTTGATCTTCAATTATTACCAGTGTTTGTACAATGATAGCAGTAAACAAGAGGAACACAAATGCACACAGTTTTTAAGGTGGAAACCCACTCCGGGACAAAAACCACCTAATGCTTTTCTAATAATTCTTTAATATTCAACTCCAATTGAAAACAAAGCTCCAACTTCCTAGAATCTAGAAAAGCATTCTTCTCCAGCTCCCACTGGATGGACACTCCAATGCCCAAGATTATTTAGTAGTCAACTAAACAGATTCCCCAACACCCAATGAGCTACAACTCACCCTAGCACCACCCTACCACCCTATAGAAGAATAAAAGAAGAATGGACTCTCGTACCAGGGAAAATGGTCCACTTTACAATGATATAGAATGATGTAGAAGAAGAATATATACTAGACCATAACCCAAACTTTGATACAACCACCTAAGATGATCCTAGACCTCCCAACACTGCCTCTTCAACCCTTGGCAGATAGACACTAGTACAATTTGTACAATAATGTATTTACAATGATACCTTTACAATGATTGTATGCAGTGCTGCCCACTCGAAGAATTCATATGATGAACTTCTTAATGCTGTTATGCACCTTGGTTTCTGCTCTTATCATGCTACCCTCTACTGCACTTTTCTTTGCTTTGTTTCTGTAGAAATTCTAGTCCTTTGGAACCCCTGACAACACATGATCTTGCTTTTTCTTGCCTTCTAGGAGCTCGATATTGAATCTGGTGTATCTCTGTTATTTCAGATCCTCAATATCTAATTTTTGGTTCTATATTAGTCCCTTGAGTCATATTTCCAATGCCATAGTTCTGACCCAATTTGGATTCTCCAAGAGAGAGTTATACCCAATCTCTCACAATGCCCTAATTATGGACTGTTTTAGTAGAGCGCACTTGTACGGCATACCACGTGTCACTGTTTCTTCATTTGGTTCTGAAATTGATAGAGAAACGACTACAGACTATGCACTATCTACCAATTTTTATGGAATTCCAATCTAATACTTAGAGAGAGAGTTATGACGATTTTACCAAGGTCACTTCTTTGAGATGAATTTCAGGAGCCTGCAAAAACCCTGACTTCCACAGATCATATCTCCAAAAATATTGCGCACTTTGATCTGAAATTTTTACTGCAGCTTCCTCAGGATTTAGGCTTTGTCTCATAAAAATTTTAGCTTCTGAACCTTCGTATAAACAAAGCTAGAGCGAAAATTTCATGATGACCTGTTTCAGATGGCCGAATCCCTTGCATAAGGAGGAAATTAAGATCACAATTTATATGAAGGCTTAAGTTGAGAGGGGCTTCAACAAGTGAACGTGGGAGGGATTTTAGGAGCTTAAAAAATATTAATTATGAATTTTCAATGACCCATGCCCCAACCCCATGGGGTTTTAGCCCACTAACTTGGGGTACAAACTTCAAACATGAATATCTCTCAAACTGTGAAGAATTACATGGCTTGCCATATATCAATGGAAACATCTCGACAAGAAGAAACCATCAAAAGCATTATTGACCCATAATATATTAATTTGGTAGTTCAAAATTCCCATGCAATATTGGGTTAGCCCCTAGTTCTGCTTAGGTTGACATCAATGACAACCGCTGATCAACAAAATATCAAGGAATCCATGCTTGTTCAGGGCCTACTGATCCCTTGACTGGTTTTGGCAGGATTGTGTTAAAGCCTATTAGTGTATGTTTATTGTTTGGGCCTAGGAATCCCTTGACCGATAATGGAGGGATACACGATAAAGCTTGGTTTTATATATGAGGATTTTAGGACTAGGAATCCCTTTACAAATAATGGTGGGATACACGGTAAATCCTGAGGAATCCCTAGTTGCTTTTTTGTGATTCCCACATTCATGCTTGGAATTTGGCACGAGGGTGATTAGCTAAAAGAAATATTTGGTTCAACCCAATATATGGTAGGGTGGTACATGGAAGTCCCTGACTTGGTTGGATTTTCATATGTTAATAAAAACTCCTTTCCTCTTGAATTTCATGAGTATTTATACTTGTTATTATGTGGATTTAATGGTTGTTCTATTATTGTTATTATTTTGGTTATATGTTGGTTATAATCATGGTTTCATGACATATTATAGTTATGGCTCTTACCATGTTTTGATTGGTAAATGAATGGTTATTGAATGCATGACCTAATATATGTTCTTTCATCTATTATTAGAGGGAATTAGACCTTTTTGATGATTCTCAAATAAGTACTAAACCCTTATGTTTATATATGCATTCATGACCTATAGATTACATTTTCATGATGTGTTTTAAGAAATGTATATCATGGTTAGGCTTGGTTAGGTGAATTTATTGTCTAAGTTTTTTATGGAAGGCTTTGTCTTTGTGTCATTCATTGCTCTAGAATTTTTCATTAAGTTTTAGGCAATGGTCTAGAGACTAGCCCTAAAAAAGTGCCTCATATATCATGGTCGCAAGCATAGCATTGGGTGAAAAATACTGCAGTCGCACCCTTGCAGGCTTATGCATGTGACTGTATGGTTACAGTTGAATTTATATAGTGTTGTGCCAGAATGCAAGAGTTCAGGACATTGAAAAAGAAGCTTAACTCAAGGTTTGGGCACCTGGAAGGGTGGTTTAGCCCTTGGGGGTACTGCAGTATCACCTAAGGGAAGTCAGTCAGGTTTTATTTTTGTTGATTCCACTTCCTTAAGGTGATTTAGGAGGTTGAGTCATGTGATAGTAACTCTTTGTCACATATTTACCCCGGTGGACCGGTGAAATTAGCTAAGTGTGGGAGGACATGGTTACAGATTGGTACCAGAGCATGGTTCAACACTTGGGCAGGATGGGAAAAATGTGGTTGTCATGCATGCATGAAGGTTGTATATGTGCTTGTTATGTATGCATGGTGGTGGTCATTGTTCCGGATGTGTTTCTTGTAGAAGTTGTTGATGTTGTTGTTGGGATTTGGTTGTCATGAATACATGTCGATTGTATATGCATTTGTTGTCCATTTCAGTGTCTATATGTTTGTTCTGTATGCATTTTTATGGTCATGCTTATTGTTGATCAACATTTAACATAAGTCACTGGTGCGATTAAATGGTTGATAAGTCATATCGAACAGTGAAACATTTGAGGAGATGACCGAGTTAAAACTAGGCGAGAAGGGCCAAAGGTTTAAAAACCAAAGGTAAAAAAATACGAAAAGGGCGGAGGTATAAAATTTAAAAGACGTCGGAAATATGAAAGGTACAAATGAGCGGTACAAGGAGCGCAAAGCAAAAGTGTCAAAAGAAATTCCGCTCCACGAATATGCGCACAAGGGAATGCAACAAGAGCTAATTTCCGAGGGGGTCGAGCGGCGAGAGGGGGAAGGACCCCGTACCCCCACGGAAATTGAAGTAACACGACGTGGCGGGGACCCAAGGCCAGGGTGAGGTGGCAAGAGCGGGACCCGAAGCAAAGGATATGATGTGGCAGCAGGAAAATAGAAACAGGAGGTGACGCAGCAGAGCTAATGTGCGGGACCCGACGATTGGTATCCTATGTTTCGAATCTGTCTTATGGGAAATATGTTCAAGAATCGTGGGTTTTATATGGTAAAAAGTTAAGGTAAATTCCTTTAGGCAAGCTGGTACTGAGGCTCGTACCAGTATTAAACCAGGCACGGGGCGCCCACTTGCATCCTAACACACCCAATCCTTACGCGCCGCGTGTCCCACTGTCAGTGTCCTTATGACACTTGCCTTCTTTCGTTTTTCCCATCTGTCTTTTTACCTCAAAATACCGAGTCCAGAGATAAAAATTCCCTCGTATTTCACTCCAGTAAAAAGTCACAGGCTTCCGGCTACGGCATATACCAAGTAGGAAAGAGCGCCTGGTCTACCCAATCATTTTCAGAGTTCCCTGCATCTCTTTCCCTAGAAGATTTACCTTCCGTTCAGGTACTTCGTCATTCATATTCCCTCTGTTTTCCTTTCTCTTTTTCAAATTCTTGTATGTCGGCCATGGGAAGGGGAACGCCCAAGAAAAATGAACGAGAGACCCCTCAGGTTCGTGAACCTAGAAACCCACCCGGGTTCGACCCTCTAGTTGACTTGCAAGCTGATATCTGTGACCCTAAATACCCATTTGACATCCGTAGCATTAAGCCCAAGCTTTTCAGGCATCATGTTGTGAATAAATACCGTTATCGGGTAGTCGTGTCTGGCCTATATCACCAAATTACCCCTCAAGTTCACTCTGTGGTTGATTTTATTTCCTGGCTCAGACGTTTACGACGAGCGTCGGGGCACTTTCACCTCTCCTCAGGGGAACCAAGTTCTTTCCTTTCCCCCGATATTATCAAGCATGCCCTCTGCATTCCTACCAGCACCACATATATCAGTTTCATAGAAGCAGCTTTAGCCGCCTAGTTCACCAAATAGCCATGGGAGACCCAGAAAGCCTTCATCTCCTCTATAACCGGCAATCAGGTTACTTCTCTTTCGGCCATAGAGCCTTTTCCATTAAGTTTATTCAAAGAGGAAGTTCGGCCCATTCTCTCTCTCATTGCTGGTCTTTTAGGGGTGGGAAGTCCAGAAGAGATTTCCACAGTGTGTGTCCATCTCTTATGGCTCATGTCTCAGAAGGGGGTAGTGTTAGATATTCCTGGTTTCCTTGCCACCGCCATTCGAACCCAATTACAGGAGCTTCCAGAAACCCGTCAATTCCGCTTTTGTTCGATGGTTTTCTACCTTTTCCTGTACCAGCACACTGATAAGTTTGAGGGCTTGGGTTTAGACAAAGTATATCGGGAGAATTCCCAACCCCGACCAGTCTTTGACTAGAATTTTTCTATGCGTCAATTACCTAAGGGAGAGGGTTATTCCAGTTTTGTAAATAGTTTCATGTCTATTGCCTATACTATTATTCATGAATCACCTTCTCCTAGGGTCACTCTAGAAATAAAAAGTTGGCTGCAAGCCGGAAGGTCCCAGAGCACTGGGGATTGGTTCCTGTTCGATAAATACACCGAAATTCAGGTCTATGGAGCCGGAGTTTCCCCTTACCGGCTACCTGTGCTTCCTGTTCGTTGAGTTTATGCACTCGAATACATCTGGCAGGCCCTCAAGGCTGATCAGATCCATTTTGTCCCTACCAAGAAGGGTTATATCCTGAGGCTCCCCATCGAAATCGGCCCTTTTGTTTTGAATTCGAGACATGCCCTCCTAATTGTTGAGAAAATGTTACAAGGTCTGGACCTAAGGCTGGGAGAGGGTTGGGCTTATGATCCTCGAGAAATTATCTCGAACAAAAGGAAAAACAACAAGTCCACGCCTTATATGCATGAGCCAAGGCCGTTCATGGAATGGAGGGCTAATCTCGAAATTTGGCCTTTGGTTTCGCAGATGGAGACAGATTCATCTGCTACAGGGGAGGAAGAAAATGTCAATAAAGACACAGGTGAAGAAGAATCAGGTACCTCAGGAGCAATTCTCGCTCACAAAAAGCAAAAAACAGCCTCCAGTGAGGCAGCAATCATATGAGAGGAACAATTGCTTGAACCCTTCATAGTGTATGGTCAATTGGATAAAGGCAAGGCCGGGATAAATATGCTAAGGGACAGTACCACTTCTTCCGACTTCACAGAGGTCACACAGGCCATCATAGAACATACCTCATCGAGGGAAATTGAAAGGGATTAGGCAAATAAAGTAATCCGAGATAAATATAAAGCTGAGCTGGGAGAGTACGTTGAGAAATATCACACCAGGGTTTCCGCCTCCATGAACGTGGAAACCGAAAACCTGGTATTATCCATGGCGGAAGCTATCTTGGATCCTAACTCAGGTGCCACTAGCTATCGAGTGCTCGAGTATGCGATCGACATGAAGAAAGTGCCAGCAAACGACATGTGCAACCTATTCCAGATTGTATGTGATATGATGAAAGATGAACTGATGCGGGTCACCATTGCGCTGAGGAAGTTGGAGCAAAAACATGAACAGGTGAGGGCTACCCTGAAAAGTGAGCAGATTAGCTATCACGCTCGAGAAAATCAAGTATGTTTCCTCCAAGACCAAATCAAGGGAAAGGATACAGGGGAAACAAACCCACAGGCGGCTTTAATTGAACAGCTGCAGAAGGAAATCGCGTCAGCAAAGGGTAAGGCCTGCATACCAGCCTCCCACCATGTCTAGACAACTGAACTGGTGCAGGTAGAGCAAGAGAAAGCAGAATTTTCCAGTAAGCTATCAAAGGAAAGAGAGGAAAAAGAAAAAATGGCTGAAACGATCACCATACTATAGACTAAGGTGACAGAGCTGCAAGCTAGACGGGACTCACACAGCTGCCAGCTGACCACGACTTCAAGTGGAACCAGCTCGCTGTCCGAGCAATTGGCCGTAGCTAGAGCTGAAAATGAGGTATTGGAAAAGTAGGCGTCCACAGCAAGGCAAAAGATCACAAACTTAGAAAACTCTCTGGCTGAGAATACCAGAAGAATAGAAGAGTTGCAGAGAGAAATAGAGCAGGAAAAGAAGACGATGGCCGATCAGCAAAAAACTATCGCCGACATCAAAAGCCATGCAAAGGGAAATCTCACCCTCCTTGAGGCTAGGAGTATGATTTGGTCTGATATAATCTCAGCGGCGATCGAACAATGGGGCTTCCTGAGGATGATGGGAGAGAATAAGTCTGCTATACCCTATCTCAATAGAAAACTGCAGGAGGCAGACCTTGATTTTTCCAACAGGGCCCAGCATGCCAAAGAGTATATTTCATTCCTGAATGAGCTGGGACCAGATGAAATGGAGAAGCACAGTATTCCGAGCCGATTCACGGAGGCTATTGAATGTCAAAAAACCATCAACAAAGAGATGGCCCGAGTCATAGCTTCGAGAGCTCTCCAACAGGTGGTCGCCAACGTGGAATGATTTGACACAGTATGGGGTGAGATCATGATAGATGGACTTCCTTCTTGTTGGGACTCGATATACACAATATACAGTGCGCCTGCAAGAAGAAAGAGATCGAACCGACCTCCAGACAGGTAAAGCTGCTCAACTCAAGGCCGACATGATTGTCTCCTTCCTTCGAAAAGAGTTCACCCTCCTCCATTTGATAAAACACAAGCTTCCTACTAGGGCGGGTTTCCACTTCCTCACAGAGGCCTTTGTCGAGGTGGAGGGGTTCTCAGCAATGCCCGAACCAGCTGTAGACAGTCAACAGAGGTGCACTCAGTTTACGAGCCAGTATGCCAGTTCATCTGCGAACGTGCCGCCACCAGAATCAGCAACTGCCTCAACCCTTCTGCACCTATGATATCTTGTCAACTCATGATTTGGCCTCAACGACCTATTTAATTTTTACTGAATTAGCTTCTTTTAAGTTTTGAGTGGGTTGTTTGCCCCACCCCAGCATTTTACTTTTTACCAAACTACTGTTTAATTTTCTGTTTTTGAAAACGGCCAAGTGCCTGACTATCTATGATGAGAGGCCTGATTCCTCATCATGAATTTTGCTGTTTTGAGAATGACCTTTAACAAATTTTGGTTATGCGAAGAAGATATTTTTCCAAAAAATATCTTCTCGCTGAGATAGGAAGAAGCCTATATAAGTAAGATCCAATGAGAAAAAAGGGTTCCAGATTTTGGGAAGAAACTTGCAGTGTATGAATTTTTGTATGCTTGTTGTGGAATTATTAATACAAGTGCACAGAGCCCATATGGTCTCAGCGAAGATGAGTTTAATTTCATGTGAGGATTCCATTATGAATTTTTTTATAGTTTGTATCTCTCTCTCTCTTTGTGATATTGTTTCATAGTTTATTTCACTGTCTCCATTTTCCTTATATCACGTTTTGGAATGAGAGTGACTCGCCAGCCCTGATATAAATTTATCATCGTTTGATACTTATATTTGACTGGTTTGGTTACTTTAAATATGGCTCATACGTGATATGATGTTTCATGTTTACACTTCATCCATATTTCCTCTGTACTCACTGTCATAGGATATTATTCGATTGGAACTGATTGATGTGTATGGATTCTTAGCTCTTAAGCCCATATTATATCAAAATATGTTTTCCGAGTATTATTCCATTGGTGATTAGTATGCTTCTCTTAGCTTCCGCACCGCAAACACCTTCGATTCGACAATCTCTATATAGTATTCAAAAACTGGCCCTCACTAAGAAAATATTGTTTCTAAGTCGTCTGATGCATCTGTGTGGATGATTCTCTTCTTGCCTCTGCAGAGTTTTTATAGTTGCTATATCTGAAAACTGTCTGGTCCCATTTAAATTTGTGACACATTGGAGAGATTGATATGGTAAAGAGCCCTGAGCTAATAACAGTCTTGCGATATATCCTACACTCTTTACTAGCTAAGATGTCCTAGGCACTGGTCTCTGACAACTTGAGGCTGTCTCTAGGAACTACAACATATTTTTTGCGCCGTTGCCGGGGATCGAAGTTGAAGAAATTAAAATCCCTGGGCCTCGACAAAATCCATCCACTCTTCAGTTAGGTGAGCACGAAGAGTTGAGAGTTGTGCACCCCTCACCTTGGCGACTCCACAATCATTTTACAATTAAACCTGTTTGCAGTCCTGGCTCCCCGTAAACCACACCTGAGGTCAGATACATCTCAGCCAAGGACACCTTTTGTGTCTGACCCAGAAATAATCCTACATAGAAGGAGCTGGAGGGGAAGACCATTTGTTCATACTGAAATTCCGCCGCTCTCTCTAGAAGGCTTCCCTTCTTCCTCTTCTCAGGTCGCCCAGTGGCAAGATTCTAACTCCACTCTGGGTGAAGCCGGCTATTACTCTGACTATCTACTCGCGGGAAATAGCCGAGTCAAAGATGAGGATGAGTCAGTAGATACCACACGTTACGTATTCCATCCTGCTCCAGAAACAGTAGAAGTTAAAGAGGTCACGGAAGTATCTACTGTTACCACTCCACCCTTGTCTCCATCATCCCAAGCTGTCGTCCATTATATCCCTATCATCATTCACACTGCGCTTCCACCTAATCCTCCACTTACTCATCAATCCCTCTTATTACCTCCTCCTCCTCCTCCAATGGCTAACGTCCCTGGTTTCCTGCAAAACAGATACGCCCCTCTGGAGCTCCTCATGGTATTAAATGACATGCCGCAAGATTATCTAAAGATTCTGCCCATATTCAGTGCTGAGAATGATATTGAAGCCCAGAGACATATCGAACTCTTTTTCTCTTTGCAGAGAATTTGAATGTGGAACATCTGGACGTAGTCCTAAGGCTATTTGTACAGTCTTTAGATGGGGAAGCTAGAAAGTGGTTCAAGACACTTGGAGCTCATTCTATCAATACATGGGAGGGAATGGAAGATACTTTTGTCAAAAAATGGGGAGAAAAGAAAGATCACGGTAATATTCTTACTGAATTCAACACTCTGAAAAAGAAGCATAGTGAAGGGGTGTCAGAGTTTATTAGAAGATTTAACAAATTGTACCTAAGTCTCCCTGTCGATATGAAGCCTCACCAGACTGCTGCCAAGGTCGTTTTTGTGGCAGCTTTTAATTCTGAATTCGGTTTCGCCTTGACGGAAAGAAAGCCAGCCACTCTAGACGATGCACAGACCGACGCATTGGAAATAGAAGCGAATTTTTCCTCTACTGGTAAAGCCAAAGGGAAACATGAACAGGATGTTAGAAGAAGGGGGAAGGAAGAAGTATCCACTTCAAGCCAAGATAGAGATTCAGCCAGTGACAAGCTCGAGGAAATGAACAAGATGATCAAGAATCTCTCAAGTAATTTGGTGAAGCTCGAAATGGAAACAAAGAATTCCTCCTCCAATAATTTCCAAAATGCTCCCAATAGGGGCTTTAACCCTCAATATAGAAAGCCACCCTTGCAAATACTGCAAAGGGGACAGAAGGAGTAGCAAGATCAGGTGCCACATCCTCTATACCTGGAAGGGAAAGTAGAAGGTTCTACTAAAGATACTTCTTATGAGCAAGAGGAGGCATGCCTGGTTTTCTCAAACAATAATGACATTGAGTGTCCTGTACACGGGAGTGAAGAAGAGGAGGTGAAATCACACTCAGAAGCAAAAGCTAATGAAGATACTGAAGACCCTGAGATTGATTACTACTGCAAGCAATTCGTTGATTTCATGCAAGCTCAGTTCAATAGGAAATATGATCTTGATCAAATTCCTTCATCTTCGCAAGGGCCTACACCTCCTAATGCTAAACCAACCTTAAAAGAAGTCCAACCTTCCCCACAGAGAGCAGACCCCAGAGATAAGGAACTAAAAGAGGCTCCAATAGATAAGTCTTCCTCTGCTTTCAACTTACAAAAGGAGCTCGAGAAGGTAAAAATCCCAGTCCCCTTGACTGAATTGTTAAAACAACCTACATATCAGTCCCAGGTTACTTCCTTTATGCTCCCTCCTGAGATAATAAACATTCCGGACAGCCTGAATCTTCAGGAAGAAATGCCTATGGTTTTTTTCGGCCCACATGTTGAAGAATTAGATGTTGCCACTCCCCCGTTTTATGTGTCTTTAGTAATACATGACCTGCTGCTGCATAACTGCATGTTAGATTCAGGAGCCTCCCATAATCGTTTACCCCTCTCAGTCATGGAGCAACTAGGACTACAGATCACCCGTCCATACAAAGACCTTTACTCGTTCAACTCCAAAAGAGTTAAGTGCCTGGGCATGATAAAAGACTTGGTGGTTAACTTGGCTCAGATCCCAGCAAAAAGTGTAGTGATGGATATAGTGGTGGCTGACATCCCAGCTCGCTTTGGCATGTTACTATCAAGATCTTGGGGAACCAAAATTGGGGGATCAATTAAGCTGGATCTGACCTATGCCACTATCCCTGTATTTGGTGGCCAAGAGAGGAGGTTGTACAGAGAGACCAGATTTGTTAAGACAGTCACTAAAGTAGATGATTCAGTGAATTCTCCGGTTTATAGCAGGGAGGAGGATTTCTCATGCTTAATGCTTGAGGAAGATCAGGAGTATGCACATGAACCATCATTTTTCCAGATCAAGACAGAGCAGTTCAAAGAAAGTCCCAAATCAGAAATTTGGATGCTTCACTTCGATGGCGCCAACTCTAGAGAAGGAAACGGAGCTAGGGTGCTATTGATTTCGCCTGCAGGAAGATGGGTGCCTCTATCCTTCAAGCTGGAGTATGAGGCCACAAATAATGTGGCTGAATATGAAGCACTCTTACTTGGGTTGCAGATAGCCAGGAGCATGAACATACAAAGTTTAAAAGTTCTGGGAGATTCAGAATTAGTAGTCAGGCAGGGGAAGAATCAGTGCCAAGATAAACATCCTAGGCTGAGAGCCTATAGGAATGAAATCTGGGATCTGGTGGAGAACTTCTTCTTAGCATTTAATATCCAGTTCATGCCTCGGGAGCAAAACAGAATGGTAGATTCTTTAACAGTGGCTGCTAGTACTTTTTGGCCACCTCAGAACCCTCTATTGAGATATGAGATTGAGGTGCATTATAGGCCATCAATCCCAGACAACATCAATCACTGGCAAGTATTCGAAGATGATGAGCAAGTCAAGAGATTCTTGAAAATAGTCGAGGAGTTCTCCAACATGGAGATCGACATTTGTGAAGAAGCGGAGACCGAAGATGCCTCAGAAGAGAAGTGGGAAGAAAAGGTAGCTGGTCATAAATTTCTGCAGCTGAAAGGGAATGTCATTCCCTGAGGATTAGTACCTTTAGAAAGGTTGTTTAACAAGAATGATGTCTCATTACAGCCAAACAAAGTTGTAGAGGAGAATCAGGTAGAGGACCTGAACCTAGGCACTGAGGCTGACCCTAAAATCGTGAAGTTTTCTAAGAATGTCCCGGGAGAATATAAACAGTTGTATCAGAAGTTATTTCAGTCCTACAAGGATGTGTTTGCTTGGTCTTATCAAGACCTAAAAACCTTCGATGTCATCATTATGCAGCATAAGATTCCACTGAAGGGAGATGCAAAGCCACATAAGCAAAAGCTTAGACAGATAAACCCACTATTGCTACCTTCTATTGAGAAAGAAATTAAGAAACTGCTGAAGGCTAAAATCATTGTACCATTGAGTTACTCTGAGTGGGTAGCAAATCTAGTCCCTGTACGGAATAAGAATGGAGAAATAAGACTATGTGTTGATTTTAGGAACCTGAACAGGGCTTCATTGAAAGATAATTACCCACTGCCCAAGATGGATCACATATTGCAGAAAGTGGTAGGGGCTGCCCGGATGTCGATGATGGATGGGTTCTCCGGGTATAATCAGGTAGCTTTGTTTCCAGAAGATCAAAAGAAGACGACCTTCACCACTCCATGGAGAATTTTTATGTATGCCAGAATGCCTTTTGGGCTGATTAACGTAGGGGCCACTTTCTAGAGGGCCATGGATATTGCTTTTATTGGAGAACAGGACCAGTTCGTGGTGGTATATCTAGACGACATTATTGTATTTTCAAAGGATGATGCAGAGCACATAGAACACCTGCGCAGAACCTTTGAGAAGTGTAGAAAGTATGGCCTCTCCCTTAACCCACAGAAGTCTTTGTTTGCACTAGAAGAGGGCAAGCTCTTGGGACACATTATAACCAAAGATGGAGTAAAGATAGATCCTAAAAGAGTGGAAGTCGTAAATGGCATTGCCTTGCCCAAAAACAAAAAGGAAGTTCAGGTGTTCCTAGGACGTATAAACTTCCTAAGGAGGTTCATCCCTAACTATGCTGAGATAGTTAGGCACATAACTGATATGCTAAAGAAGAATAATGAGGTGAAATGGTCACCAGAGTCGAGAGAAGCCTTTGCTAGAATTAAAAATGCATTTTCTGAAGCTCCTGTGTTAGCCGGGCCAGATTATGCCAAACCATTTATGATCTTCTCCTTCGCATCCCCTCATACAGTAGCTGGAGTTTTGTTGCAGAAAAACGAAGAGGGGTATGAACAGCCTATTGCCTTTTTTAGTTAGGTGCTTCGGGATGCTGAGCTGAAATATAACATATTAGAGAAGCAAGCGTACGCTCTGGTGAAGTCTCTCAAAGCTTTCCGTATGTATGTTTTGCAGTCCCATGTCATTGCATTTGTTCCTACAGCAGCTGTTAAAGACATTCTTATCCAGGGGGACAGTGAAGGAAAAAGAAGAAAATGGATAGCCAAAATACAGGAATATGAGCTAGATATCCGTCCTACCAAATTAATCAAGGGGCAAGGTTTAGCCAAGATCCTCTCTGAGTCGAATTGTCGGGCCTTGGGTATCAATCTGTCTATGATAGCAAATGAATATTCTGGAGGAAAGGAGGAAGCACATGGAATAGAAATAGCCTCCCAGAAGATACATATGAAATACCTTATCACCCCATGGTACAAAGAGATGGTAGAGTACCTTCTAACCCTCAGTTGCCTGCCCAGTTGTGACAAAACTAAGTACAGATCACTGAGGTTGAGGTCGCAAAAGTATGTCATTGCGAACGGTCGGTTGTATTGGTGAGACCCCTCCGGTATCCTACTCCTGTGCCTTACAGAAGAAGAGGTGGAGAATATAATGGCTGAGTTTCATGAAGGAATCTATGGAGGCCATTACAGTTGGAGGGCTACTGCTCACAAGATTCTGAAGGCTGGTTTTTTCTGGCCTAAACTATTTGGAGACGTGTTCACTCGAGTTAGAGCCTGCGAGAAGTGCCAAAGGTTCGCAAAGAGACAGAAGCTCGCGCCTCTCCCCATGATACCAGTCCATGTAGATGAGCCATTCCAGCAGTGGGGAATTGACTTCATCGGAGAAATACATCCCCCATCCAGCGGTCAGCATAGGTGGATATTGACCGCCATAGACTATTTTACCAAATGGGTGGAAGCTATACCTGCTAGGAATGCAACTGATGCTGTGGTAATAAAATTCATGGAGGAACACATCATATCCAGATTTGGTTGTCTGCTAGATAGTAGTAATGACAGGAAGCCTTCAAATCCTAGATTAAATCAACTTCTACAGTCGTATAATGACTAGCATTTAGGTCAATCCTGATTAATATCCCCCGAGGAAGCGGCCTGTGATCCTCAAATAAAACTACTGAAAGTCCAGGAGCACTAAAGAAGACTATGTGAAGTCGAATAATTTGGATTCTGTTGGAATTTCTCACAATGAATAAATGATTATTACTGAGAGGCAGCGGGGAGGTGATCTCCATATGAACTAGTTTACGGGAGAGCAGCAATTTTTCATGTGCAGCTAGCTTTACTGGTAGCTCGATTCATGCAAGAAAATCAAGAGGAGCCTGACGATGTAACTAGGAGGATTAATCAGTTGGTGGAGCTAGAAGAAACACGAAATCAGGTGAGTCAGAAGCTGATCGAATATCAGGAGAAAATGAAGGATCTTTTTGACCAACATGCCAAAGACAGAAAGTTACAGGTGGGAGATCTGGTGCTCAGATGGGACATACGAAGGGAAGATAGAGGGAAACACGGAAAATTCGATCCCCTCTGGTTTGGCCCTTTCAAAATTGCAGAACAAGGTGGCAACAATACTTTTAGGTTGGAGAATTTGCAGGGAGATTTTCTGGATTCCCTTGTTAATGGTCAATTCCTCAAGCTTTATTTCCAATACTGATCCAGATCGAGGAAGCTTGATGTACCATATTGTATATTATTTCCTGTTTTTAAGCGTTGTTTGAATAATGTGTGTTTGTTGATGAATCATGAAGAGAAGAGGTAAAGAGTCCAAAGGGATGAGAAGTTGCGTTCACAGAATACAAACAGGTGGTCTGCGTAGTTCTCGACACATTCAAGGATGAACGTGCCGTCCCCAGGTGGAGCCAATGTTGTTCAATATTTAACGTAAGTCATTGGTTTACTGAAAGGTGATAAGTCGTGCATCGAACATTATATCAAATGGTGAAATGTTTGAAGAGTGGGTAGAAATGAAAAAAAGTAAGAGAAGTCACGTGCCTAAAAGCTAGAGGTGGAAGTAATACGAAAGGGCTGATGTATAAAGTAAAAAGGGGTAGCGGAAATACCAAAAGTGAAATTATGTGGTACGAAGAGCGCACAAAAAATATATTAAAAGAATTGCCACTTTACGAATATCCATACAAGGGAATGCTGCAGTTGGGAATTTCTGCGGGGGTCGAGCAGCGAGAGTGGGAAGAGACCCATACCCCCGCGGAGTTGCAATAACGTGACGTGGCGGGGACCCAAGGTCAGAATGAAGTGGCAAGAGCAGGGCGTGGAGATGTGGTGATGTGGCGGAACGCAATGTGGGCCCTTACAACTGGTAGGTTACATATTTAATTCGTTTTTGGGGATGATATGTTTCAGGAATCATATGGCGCATGCGGCAAAGAGGTAAGGTAAGTCCTAGACGAGCTGGTACTAAGGCCCGTACCAGTATTAAGCCCGGCACGCGGTGTTCACCTGTCCCCAACTAACGCCCAATCCCTACACACCGCGTGCCCCACTTTCAGTGTCCTTACGACACTTACCTTGTTTATTTCACCTCTACCCCTTTTTCCCTCTGAATTACCAGTCTTAGACAACAGTTTCCCGTATTTTATTGCGGTAAAAGTCTCAGGTCTTCTAGTTACGGTATATACCAAGTGGGAACAAGTACCAGGTCTACCCAATCATCACCAGACTACCCTCTGCGTCGCTTTCCCAAGAAAATTTACTTACTGTGCAGGTACTCTGTCCATTACATTCCCTAAGTTTTCCTTTTGTTTTTCTTTTCAGATTTCATATGTCAGTCATGGGAAGGGGCACACCCAAGAAAAATGAACCAGAGACTCCCCAGGTTCGAGAAACCAGAAACCCTCCCAGGTTCGAGCCTTTCATAGACCAGAAAGCTGGAATCTGCGATCACCAATACCCTTTCCCCATTAGCGCAGAGTAAGACCCGAACTTCACACATGTCCAGGACAGGGATCGAGGACGGTGGGTTGTGATCAAGATTTTACCATCGACATTACCCCTGCATTTTCCTGGTCGAGTTTATCTGCTGGCTTAGAGACGCCTACGATGAAAACCGAGGCAAATCCGAGTGACCTCACTAAGGCCTTCATCAGGGTAGAAGGATTTGCAATGATGCCTGAGCCTGCTGCAGACAGTCAGCAGAGGTGCGCTCAGTTTTTCAGCCAAATTGCCAGTTCATCCACAAACGTGCCACCACCAGTATCAGCAACAACTTCGACCCCTTCTCACAAGTGATGCATTGTTATTTCATGATTTGGCCCTCGTGGCCTTTTTTACTTTTTACCTTAGTTAGTCTTTTTCAAGTTTCAGATGGAATTTACATTTCACCACAGCAGTTTACTTTTACTTAGCCTGTTATACAATTTTGGTTTTAAAATGGCCTAGTGCCTAACAGCAAAGGATGAGAGGTTTTTATTCCTCATCATGATTTTTGGTTACTTTGACAAGGACTTCTAACAAATTCCTAGCATGCGAGGAAGATATTTTCCCAAAATATCTTCTCGCCCATGTAGAGAAGTTCCTATATAAACAAGAACAGAAGAGAACACGGGGTTCCAAATTTTATCCAAAAACTATGCTATAAGAGGATTTTGTATGCATTTTGGATTTACGCTTGTATGAAGGTTCAGAGCCTGTTGGGTTTCAATGAAGAGAATTTTTATCTGTAAGGAGGATTCCAATCCTTGATATTTAATAGAACGTAACTTCTCCTTTATGTGTCTATCAATTGTTTGTCTTATCTCATCCGTTCCTCCTGTATCATGTTTTGGAATGCGAGCAACCTCATTGATTTTAATGTGAACTTATCATAGATGATACTTTATGTTGAATAACTAGCGCTTTAAATATAGTCTCGTCAGGCATGATATTAGCCCACTCATGATCACCCATATTTCTATAGTACGTCTAATGTGATGATATTTTGGAAATACGCTATTATTGTGAATGGATTCTTAAGTAGATAAGCCCATTACATGGTGATATGTGTGTCCGGATACTATCCATGCGACAGCTTATATTTTCTCATTCTTTCTTACATTGTGAACACCTACAGATTACTTATCTCTGTTAAGTGTTTTTGAACTGGCCCTCTTTACCGTGAACTGTCTTAAATTGTCTGATGCCTTTGCGTAAGAGTTTTACACTTTGCTTTTGCAATATACTCTTTCATGCATCAAACTTCTGAAATTTTTGGTCCCATTTGAGCTAGACTTCCTGTTTATAAATGAAAAGCATGAGAGCTCTGTCCTGCTAGTTATCCCTGTTATATTACATTACTTTTGCTCTCTGCTGTTTAATATGTCCTAGGCACTGGTCTTTCACAACTCAAGGCTGTCTCTAGGATTGACAACATATTTTTGGCGCCGTTGCCAGGGAACGAAGTTGATGAAAAAAATTGAAATCCCTGGGCCTCGACAAAACCCTATTTCACTCTTCAACTGGGTGAGCATGGAGAGTTGAGAGTTGTATATCCCTCACCTTGGAGACTCCACATTCATTTTTCAGAAAAATCGAATTGCAGTCCTGGCTCCTCAGAAGCCACA